>JADDOH010000666.1:0-433503 GCA_016648135.1 Agrypnia vestita | reverse complement strand
TACGCGCGTTGGGGAAAGCCTATAAGGTAAAAATATGTTTAATTTGATTCGGGTATTTTATATTTTATGAAAGATATTTGCCTCGCGGACTTAAACTATGAAAAAATGTTTCAATTAGTTCTGGTTATACTTTAGGAGTGATGTAAACTTCGCGGTTGTATAATTTGGGTACTTCGTATTGTACGAAAACGTAAATCTCGCGTATAAAAACGCGTATAAAAAAAAACGTATATCATGTATTCAAACATATAAAAACTTCTAGTACATTGTTTCGTTAGACCGGGGTTGTATTATACTTATAAAGATGTTATAGGGCCTCGTTATATTGAAAATATATAAAAACCGCCTGGGGCCGGGTCTTCTTATTTATAAACTATATAAGATTTCGTTACATTTAGTTATATAAAATGCTATCGTTCGGGAATTCGCGTTTCATTTTAAGCATATATAAATATAGGGTCCCGTTTTTGAGCAATGTTAGTGTTTCGTTTAGAATTCGCGCCTTCATTTAATAAATATGAAACATGTAGATTTCAATCAGAACTATTTTAAAATGATTCGTTTAGAAATTCGCGTCTTGTATTATAAATGTGAAAATTATAGTATTCGTTTTGAGCTAAAACGTGTGAACATAGAAACACTACAGCTTTGACCGCTATTTTGTTTACTATGCCTAGGACATTCTTGCGGTTTATTAGGCCTGATGATAAAATTTAAACTCTTACTCTGTTTAAAATATACGTAGTGTCTCCGCCTAGATTGGCTTCACGATATACCTTATGAAATTTGTAAGTTCCGTTGTCCTAAAATTATATAAAATTACCTTCGTTTAGATCGGGTTATATCATATTCCTCGTGGAACGCGTAAACCTCGTTGTCCTGAAACTAAATAAGGATGTTTCATCTAGACCGGGTTCATTTTACATTTTAGGAAGAATATAAGTCCCGCGTCTTTCACTACATAAAATGGATTTGGTAAGATTGGGGTTGTTTATACTTGTAGAAATTACAGAATCCCGTTATTCCTAAACTATATTAAAATGATAAATTATATTAAGATGATTTAAACTATATTAAAATTTGCCGGAGAGTGGATATCAAATATTCGAGATGATAATAAAATTATTTATTTATTTATTTTTATTTATTTGTTTACGCCCATTAGGCTTTTACATAAAGAGTATAAAATAAATTTCAAAAGCACATACATTAAAAGTTTCAGGAATAGCACCAAATCATGAGTATAAAAATTAAAAATGTAGAGTAGGTAACGAGCAGCAATGCGTATAGGCTTTTACATGAAAAAATATATCATAAAATTAAAAGAACATACATTAAACAATATAAATTACAAGTAGCAAATTATTAAAAGTACCGGAATAGCACCGAAACATGAGTACAGAAATTAAAAATATAAAGTACAAAGCGGCAATGTGTACGAAAAATATATATTACCCACCATTACATATTAACAGCTGAAGTCAGTAACGAAGCAGTATTGCCTCTTTAAGTGTAAACTTTACTTTCTCCAGACTGTCGACGAAGATGTCAATCATGCAACCATATTCATCATTACATTATATTAAGAATAATATAATTTTGTTATCAATGCACAAACTTGGCAATGAACTACCTACATATGTCGACATTTTAAATCTATCTCTCTCAAAATTAAAAAAACACTATATGATCGTTCCTTTTCAAAATATTAAATTTTTATATAATGTCTTAAATTTTTATATATATAGCTGGCTATTCAAATTTAATATTGCTATATTATCGGTGAATAAAAATTTCTGAGATCACTACTTTACACCCGTTTGCATATATACCTTTTTACATATATTTCTAACCTCATTACGTTTAAACTATGTATATATATACCTTTTTACAGTTATACCCTTTATTTTTCTTTTACATTTAATCGTTTGTTGTATTTTAATTATGTATAAACCTGCTACTTTACACTTTTTGCATATATACCTTTTTTTTACATATATGTCTAACCTCATTATGTTTAAACTATGTATATATACCTTTTTACATTTATACCCTTTATTTTTCTTTTACATTTAATCGTTTGTTGTATTTTAATTATGTATAAACCTGCTACTTTACACTTTTGCATATATACTTTTTTTTACATATATGTCTAACCTCATTATGTTTAAACTATGTATATATATACCTTTTTACATTTATACCTTTTATTTTTCTTTTACATTTAATCGTTTGTTGTATTTTAATTATGTATAAACCTGCTACTTTACACCTTTTTGCATATATACTTTTTACATACATGTCTAACCTCATTATTTTTAAACTATGTATATATACTTTTTTACATCTATACCCTTTATTTTTCTTTTACATTTAATCGTTTGTTGTATTTTAATTATGTATAAACCTGTTGTAAAAGGCTATTAAGCCGTGTAATTAATTAATAATAATAATAATAATAATAATAATAATAATAATAATAATAATAATAATAATAATAATAATATTAAGAATAAAACTAAATCGGCGGACCCTAAAAGTAATATGTATTGACCTTATAAAGATGTAGACTAGTGGGGTTTTATTATAGAAGCAATCAATTCTTTAACAACAACAAGTGGACAAGTGGTTGCTTCATGGGTTTGTTAAAACTTATAAATGGATGGAATCCTAGATTCAAAGCTTAATCCCGGTATTTCGGATAAATATAAGAATATGTAACATCGGAAAATAACGGGTAACGGGTTTTATGAAAAATATCGGTGCGTATAATCATTAGAGTATGATCATTAGAATTGGAGTCTAGTCTCGATGACCCGGGAAGTACGGATACGTAAGACGGAAATAAGGACTATGTTGCAGTATTATTAAGATATATAAATACTTACAATTGTCGAGCTAGAGTCTAATTCCGGTATCCCGAGGAATATAAATTCAAAGAAAGGGAAATAATGTCTAGTTTCGGTTTGGTTAGAGTATATACACCGTATAGTTACAGAGGCTGGATACTAAGCCCCAGCTACGGAAACTTAAAAACGCGTGATGGCAGGATCAAAGGTTAGGTCGCGAACTATAGTTAATTAGGGGCCTGTGAATCGTGTGCGCGTGCGAGGCAAGTGTTCGCAATCCTTAGGTATAAAGTGAGGTACTTAAAGTGAAACTACGAAGCACTGGAATGGATATAATCGGCGGCAGATGGGTAAGTCATGTCATCCTCTTTCCGTTTTGAGATTATAACGATATATAAAGGTGGCGCACGATTAAGAAGAATGGTCTCGGGTTCGATACCCCAGACAGAGACGGAAGAAGCGCCGACAGTGAAAGCTAACCCCTGTACCGTAAACTTTAAATATACTTTTATCCACAGGTGTTTGTTTGCATGTTGGATCCGTACTGACCATAATAGGGGCGAATTAATTCGCCAAATAACCCTTCTCTGCATGTGTGTGAACTTCCAGGGATCGCGCGGCCCGTGTGCTCGACGCCGAATTTAATTATTCATTTCTATTTATTTATTTAATTGATGATTCATTAATACATTAGGTGTTTATTTGTCTATTCATATGCCGCGTCCCAGTTATATATAGTCAGGCGGCGTTTCGATAGCATCATCATCGGCCCGTGTGCTCGACGCCGAACTTAATTATTCATCTCTATTTATTTATTTAATTGATGATTCATTAAATAATTAGGTATTTATTTGTCTATTCATATGCCGCGTCCCAGTTATATATAGTCAGGCGGCGTTTCGATAGCATCATCATCATCACCATCACCAGCAGTGTCCCAGTTATATATTGTCAGGAGACGTTTCAATAGTACCATCATCATCATCTTCATTAGCGGTGTTCCAGTCATATATAGTCAGGAGGCGTTCCGATAGTATCATCACCATCATTAGCAGTGTCCCAGTTGTATATCGTCAGGAGACGTTTCAATAGTATCATCATCATCATCTTCATTAGCGGTGTTCCAGTCACATATCGTCAGGAGGTGTTTCAATAGTATTATCATCATCATCTTCATTAGCGGTGTTCCAGTCATATATAGTCAGGAGGCGTTCCGATAGTATCATCACCATCATTAGCAGTGTCCCAGTTGTATATCGTCAGGAGACGTTTCAATAGTATCATCATCATCATCTTCATTAGCGGTGTTCCAGTCACATATAGTCAGGAGGCGTTCTGATAGTATCATCATCATCACTAGCGGTGTTCCAGATATATATCGTCGGGAGGCGTTGCGATAGTATCATCATCATCATCGTCATCACTAGCGGTGGTTCAGCTTTATATCGTCAGGAGGCGTTTCGATAGTATCATCAACATCATCATCATTAGCAGTGTCCCAGTTATATATTGTCAGGAGACGTTTCAATAGCGTCATCATCATCACCATCATTAGCAGCGTCCCAGTTGTATGTAGTCAGGAGGCGTTTCGATAGTATCATCATCAACATCATCGTTAGCAGCGTCCCAGTTGTATATAGTCAGGAGGCGTTGCGATAGTATCTTCATCAACATCATCGTTAGCAGTGTCCCAGTTACATATAGTCAGGAGGTGTTTCAATAGTATCATCATCATCAACATCACTAGCAGTGTCCCAGTTATATATAGTCAGGGGCGTTTCGATAGCATCATCATCATCATCATCATCATAGCGGTGTTTCAGCTATATATCGTCAGGAGTCGTTACGATAGTATCATCATCATCATTAGCGGTGTTTCGGCTATATATAGTCAGGAGACGTTACGATAGTATCATCATCATCATCATCATCACTAGCGGTGGTTCAGCTATATATCGTCAGGAGGCGTTTCGATAGCATCATCAACGTCATCATTAGCGGTGTCCCAGTTGTATATCGTCAGGAAACGTTACGATAGTATCATCATCATCATCATCATCATTAGCGGCGGTTCAGCTAAATGTCATCAGGTGACGTTTCGATAGTGACATCATCATCTTCATCAGTGATGGCAGGGTTCCAGTTACACATCAGTCGGAGATAATTAGGCAGATCCCATCATCATCGATGGCAGGATCCTAGCTGTACACCATTTGGAGAAAATACACCGACATCCCTGGCCAGGGGCTAGGCATATCCATACTGTCCAGATCCACCTTTCCATCTACTAATACGAGGGGTCATGGCCTCGTGAAACCACATGGCAACCAACCATTACAAGTATTTATTTATGTATTGTATATGTATGTATATTATATTTTATTAGTATGTATCTATTCGTACGTAGTGTATGAGGGGGCTCTTCACGGGTGGCACAACACCCGTGCGGATGTCTTCCCTCGTCTGGAATGGATTGAACGTATTGATGCATATCAGATTATAATAAGTACTACCTGGGAGGGTGGTTGCAGTCACTGTAGTGTCGCGAATGGCCAATGGGCTGCAGTTGCTCACAGGAGAGGGTTGGGGAGCCTAGGAAACTCCCCTTCCCCACTCGCATATTTTTGACTTGACAGGTGGCCCGGGACCATCTTTACAGTAGCTTCAGTATATATACCGTAGTTTAACTTAGTTTAACCTGGAGGAGTTGGAATTAGGGGGGCAAACTGGCTCTGAGCCCGGACGCCAGACACTGACGCGAGGGATGGTGCGGTACTTTGCACAGAAGAGGCCCAACATGAAAAGGCGCATCCAGGCTCAGGTCAACGTATCCGGAACTCGTGTCGGGAGAAGGAAGATGGGATCGGTCACCGATGAGCCTTTGGGTATGGAGGGGCCGAATTTAAAGCAACCACATTTTCCGCGTACACATACATTTACACATACCTTCTACAATCCCCTTATCCATTAGAACCCAACGTACCACTAGACTGAGACATAGGGCCAGATACAGGTGACGGAACTTAGGCCGGCTAGTAAATAAACGTAACAATGTAATTGATATAAAGATAATGCTGAGTAAATATAAAAGATCGTAAGGAATAAGCACAGCGAGATAACGGCGGAAGATAAAATTATTAATCAGCGAGGGAGTCGAAGACGGAATCATCCATAGGAGCGGCTACGAAGGACTCGAGGGCTTTCAGAGGATCTATGTACTCTATATGTGCATGCGCATGTGATAACGGCACGTCACTAACCTTTCCAGTGGATGGCGGTCGATCCCATACAGGTAGGACAATGGGGGATCGAGCGGAGAGGGCGGGGGAGCAGAGGGTCGCGCACTCTGGAAGCGCAGCTACACCAGATGCAGTGGTTTCAGTCCGTAGGAATGATAGGTAACTAATATAGGGCCACGGAACATAGTATGTTTAGCAATTGCACCGTAGGGCTTAATTGACGTGCTAGGTAGTTTTGTTTGCGTTTTCCATGAACATTCACGAACTTCATACACCAGTATTTAATTTAAGAAAAGCTTGCGTTAGGGTTACCACTAAACCAATTCATCCCCTATAGTTCGAAACAAAAAATTACACAACGTGAACTGGGGAGGTCTTGAATAAGGCGAGGGTGTTTGGAAATACTACGTTAAAAGCCGTAGAGCCTTCACCCGACGTAGATAGATAGCTTGTTTGCCTCTAACAAGGCGTAAACTCAGTTAGGAGTAGGATCGAGCTGAAAGGCGAAGAAGAGGAGTCATCACAAAATACATTAACGTACTAAATAGCTACGTAAATACTAACATAATAATTTATTTATTTGATGCACTAGGTAGTCTAGTGGTCACGACGTTTGGTCTGCAGATTTTTGGTTCAAGCCTTGTTTCAGAACGCTAGCAAGTTTTTTCATATCACAGGTACATATTATTTATTTATAATTCAATGATTTATATAACATTTAAATAAATTTCGCATCTACGATTATAATAAGTAATTTCAGCAGTACTTTCTCATTAAAAATAACACCGTTTTTTTTTCTATAAAACATTAACATTCATTAAACAAATACAGTTTGACAGAGTACGGCCCTGTTTCATCGTTTACGCCTATTTCTCCCCCCGTGCGACCCAAAACAGTGTTTTTTGTATCACTTTTTTTGGCGATGGATTACGTATGCTATTCGACTTTATACGTGTATACATATATATATCTATATTATAAATACGCTGATTTCACTTTGTATACAATAACATTGCCACGGTTGTCGGTGTGATGTGTGGCGCAGCGGATAACGCGTCTGACTGCGGATCTGAAGATTCTAGGTTCGAATCCTAGCAGGATCGAGTTTTTTTTTTACGGTCGAGAATATTTTGTTTGTTGAAATTTTAATTACATTTTTATAGAAATACTGAATAAATACTTTATCTTCATTATATCTAAACTACCCGTAATTAAAAGTGGAAATTTGCCAGATACAAATAGCCGCGAAGCGGCTGACGTAATAACATATTACCAACAATAATAATAAAATCATTTTCTGCTAGTGGATACATTTTTTACGTAATTTTTTCCTTTTGTACGTAATTTTTTACGTAAATTTATTTAATTTTTTTAACATAATTTTTTTTTCTTTTTTTCCTAGAAATTTTTACATAATTTTTTTCCATTCTCTTTTTTATGTAAAAATTTTTACATAATTTTTTATTTTCGTTTTTTGCCGTTTAGTACATTTTTCATATAAATAATGGAGATATACTAATAAAAACATTGCCGTTTATCTGGAAAGTCTGCCTAGTAATTATTTAAAATATTTTTTATAAATCTAGTCTGTGCAATTATTTTTTAAAACAGTTTTATTCGTTTATCTCAGAATGTACTAAAACGTCACATAAGATTAATTATATATACAGCGACGAAATATTCTTATTATTCATATGTAGTATCTTTTATTCTTATATATGTATTGCTTTGAATTTATTATTATATATGTAGTGCTTTGAACGCAATAGTTTTTAATAGAAATATGTATACTGAGGCAAAACTAGTGGTAAGTAATGGAATTCTGATACCGTCACTGATGTATGGAAGTGAAGCCTGGAGCTGGCAGAAGAGGAACGAAAGTAAATTGAATACAGTGAAGATGGGATCCGTCAGACATAGGTGTGGCAAATCCATTTATGATAGAGTAAAGAATGCAGATATTAGAAATGAATGTAAAGCTAAACTTAGCATAAATAATAGAATTAAAAAAGGATCGCTCAGATCGTTTGGGCATGTTGAGCGAATGAATGAGGAAAGAATCGTAAGAAAGATATATATGCTATGTATAGAAAGATATTATGTAGATGGCGCCAGAAAGACAGGACCGCGGAATACGTGGCATGACCAGATTAACCAGATACTGAAGATGGTCCCGTTAGAAGCCTCAACAACCGGCGAGCTTGCATGCAAAGATGTATAGTTAATGTAATGTGAATTAGGCGAGAGTTGTATGTCTGGACAAAAGAGTGTGGCGCTCTATCCTCTCTGCCTACCCCCAAGGGGGAAACGGCGTGATGGTAAGTAAGTAAGTAGTAATTTTTTTCTTTCTTTCCTTTTTTATATAAATAAATAAAAACTTTTCCTTAGGAACCAACATGTAAAAGTACTGTCATTTTTGACGGGTTACAGCTAGTTTTTATTTCTAAAAATATTATTTATCCATTTTGTACAAATTTTAAAGTAAAAACCTTCATAGCCGTATATATGTAAAATATATAATAATTCATATTTTCTTCTTCAAATAAAGCAAAATTATTTTTTGGTGACATAATTATAATTTATATAAAATTTATATTTATATTTTATATAAAAAACTTTGTAAAAACCACTTTGTTATTGAAAAAAAATCAACATTTTTCGAAGCCAATGGCTTCTTCGTCAGGATAACAAAAATAAAATTTAAAAATCGAAGTATAGATGAAAATATTAAAAATTTATACATGGAAAATGATAAAATAAAGTAACTACTTAACAGGAAAATAAATTTAAAAGATAACTATTTGCAAAAACGACCCGATTATTTATAACATTCAAGTTAATATTAACACTCTTTCTTATTTCCAAAATTTCTAATTTATCAAACCGTATAATTTGTATGTAAAATTTGTAAACCCTTATTAATATCAATAGAATGATACATAGCCAAAATATGGTTAGAAAATTCGGAATAATTATTACTATTTAAACACCTTAAGTGTTCCTTAACTCTAACTTCAAAATTTCTACACGTTTTTCCTATATAAAAATAATCACAATCATTACAAATCAATTTATAAACACCCGATTTTAAAAAAAAATTATCCTTATCTTTAATATTTTATATGTATTTTTTTAATTTATTATTAGTATAAATAGCTGTTGGAATAACATTTAAGGTATTTTTAACTATTGAATTTGAAATTTCATTACTTATAAATATAATTTTCCTCCAATGTTTATCAGAATCAAAAATTGAAGGATAAACAAAAGATTTAAAAAAAATAATTCTTGTACCTTTTATTTAACATAATATCAATTAATTTTTTATCATAACCATTATTAAACGCGATCTGTTTAATAATGTTTAATTCGATATTAAAATTATCAACAGATAATGGAATATTAATTAATCTATTCAACATTGAGTGAAAAGTTGACAATTTTTAAGAATATGGATGGGGAGAAGAATTGTGTATAACTGTATCTGTATATGTATCTTTACGAAATATGTTAAAATCAATTTTATTATTAACAATTGAAAGCTTCAAATCCAAATAATTTATGCTAGAATTTTTTATTTCTATGGTAAATTGATTCCTTTTATGTAGTTTATTTAAGAAATTATGAAAAAAAAATTAGTTGTATTTCAGGACCAGTCCATATACATAAAATGTCATCAACATATCTTTTCCAAAAAAATGCATATTATAATATATAAATAATAAAGCAGAACTCACAGAAAAAGTAATATAGTTTGGGATAATTTGACGTTTAATGCATTCACGTAAAAAGAATAAATTTAAACAAATCAATCTATACTTGATCATTAATTTTTTGTAGAATATTGCTTTTTTAGTCGTACTCGCTTTAATAACTTCTTCTTCAAATAAAGCTAAACTATTTTGTGGTGCATTAATTACAATTTATATAAAATAACATTGTAAACACCACTTTTTTATTGAAAAAAAAATTGAACATGTTTCGAAAGTTTACAAAATTTACATACAAATTATACAGAATCACAGTTTGATAAATTAGAAATTTTGGAAATAAGAAAGAGTGTTAATAGTAAATTGAATGTTATAAATAATCAGGTCCTTTTTGCAAATAGTTATCTTTTAAAATTATTTTCATGTTAAGTAGGTACTTTATATTGTCATTTTCCATATATACCTTTTTAATATTTTGATCTATAATTAAATATTATTTTTGTTATCCTGACGAAGAAGCCATTGACTTCGAAACATGTTGAATTTTTTATCAATAAAAAAGTGTTTAAAAAGTTATTTTATATAAATTATCATTCATATTTATTAATTTCAATCGGTTTGACGAATCAAATAAAAAAAAGTAATATTCGAAATAAATTATATGAGTTACAAAACTCATTCATTGTACACAAAATTAATTTCTGTTCGTACGACTAATAATAATTCAATTAAGTTGAATGTCTTGCTTCACGATAGCTTCATGTTTCGTGATTGGTGATTCCGTTCCTTTGATGTGTGTTCAAATACCGACAAGAAATGGAAAAAGAACCAACTTCGAGAAACGTGTGCTACGCACGGCCAAAACCCCATGTACACATTGGCCGAATGTCGCATTAGGTCAACCCAGCCAATGTGTACATGGTCGTTCCAATCTCGCGGACGGCCAACCTCGCAAAATGGCGGACAGCGATTACACATTAGCCAACGTCAGCGTCGGCCGACCACGCAATGATCGAAGCGCGTTGCGCGTTGCCGGCTGAGCCTAGGGTTGCCAGCTATGCTGTTAAAAACAGTATCATATTGTTTTTCACTACATTATACATTGAACAAAAACAAAGTATACAAAATACTGTTTTCAGCATCAAAACTCGTAAGACTATAAGTTTCAGACTGAAACGCTCACAGAAATATTAGTATGGATGATTTATATTCAGAATTATCAAATTTCAAAGTAATTTATAAAAAAGTATCAGAAGACAAAGATTTTCTTGAAATGAGTACTGGCCAAAAGTGGAGCCATTTATAAGTAAACAACTCAGAAGAATTTAAAAATATTACTAAAATTGTCTCATATCTACTTTCTGTTCCCGCCACCTCAGCATTTACTGAAAGAATTTTTTCAGTAATGAATGCAAAGTGACGGGAGGATAGAAATAGAGCAAATATTAATTTAATAAAAAATGAGCTCCTCATTTATTTAAATTTTAGTTATAATTGTGGTGAGGCGTATGAAGTTTTTAAAAAGAGTGTATATTAATAAGTTGTGTGAGAAGTTCTAAAAAATATGTATTTAATACATTAAATAAATAAAATACTGTTCATTTTTCTAAAATACTGTTTAATATTCTTCTCAGACTTAAATATACTTTATTTCTTGTAAAAAAAGTTGACAACCCTAAAAAAAGTTGACAACTTGAGCCACGCCTCTTTCTTTTGATGTGTGCTCGAAAAACCGACTACCAAGCCAAGTTTGGCAAACGTCTCTACGCACGGCCAAAACGCCCTGTACACATTGGGCCAACCTTACTTTGGGCCAACCTCGGCCAATGTGTACAGGCTCCTTTAGAGTATTACGTAAGCACCAAAGAGGGGTGGGGGGGTCTTTGCTTTGCTTATTTTTGATGACATGGGGGGGTCTGGATGGTGATTACGTCAGCAATATTTATTTAATTACTTAGTCTGATTTTTTATCAAGTCGAACATGTAAAACGTGCGGTCTTTATCGTACCTCTGTCAAGTCGTAAAATCGTCACATCAAGGAGATCCATAAAAAAATAAACACGCACACCGAAACGAGAGTGAGACCTATAAGATTGGCTGCTAATGAAGTGATGTGCATAGTACAAACTTTAGACGAATACCAAGATGTTGAATGGCAAGAAGAGAACGATGCCGATATCCCGAAAGACCACAAAAGCGAGCAGACACACAACATCGGGCAGCAAGCATCCCATGTCATTCATGTCATGGATTCAAGTTTCATGGACTGACGACGATGAATTTGAATTAACTCAATTTTTTAATAGATCAAAATAAATTGATATTAAGAATATAATATAATATATTTAAATAAAATTCTATGCTACGATGAAAAAATGTGAAATTTCCATAGTAGGGAGGAGGTAGCCGATAATGTAGACGAGTATGATGGTTACAAGGAAATACATATTTTTCATACATATTATATTTTTAGTTATGTTATGTTATGTTTATGTTAATTTATTTTTATACAATATAATACAATATACAATACAATACAATACACATAAATGTACATGTAAAATATAATTAATTGCAAAAATACATGTTACTAGAGCGTGCCGAAGACACTTGTAATTGGGATAATGGGCATAGTCTTCACTATAATATTTATTATTACCATAGGTAATGATAAACATTTTAATGTTTATCATTACCTATGGTAATAATAAATAATGGTAATGATAAACATAAAAATGTTTATCATTACCTATTATCCTGTTAGTGTCTCTAATAAATAAAAAAAATAAAAATAAAATAAAACAATTATATAGCGCCGTTTTTGCGTAAGAGATGCTTCAAGGGCGCTTTACAGGTGCGACATCCCGAAAATAGGCTTAGGCCCTTCTTGAAGACTTCTTGGTTCTCCATAAATCGCTTTTGTTTCCCTTAGATTTAGATTTGTTTTTCCAAAATGAGTAATCTCGATTATAATAATTTCGTTGTCTGTCTGTCCATCGTAGCTTCGTGTAACCGCCCGTAACTTCTTTATAGTATTTTTTTTTAAATAAATAAATACTTCCTACTTATAATTAAATAAATAAATAAATCCTTAGGAACCGACGGGTCACAGCTAGTGTATGTACAAAATAAATTAATATGGCTGGCCTATCTACGCAGATCTCACTGCTCCATTTGCCGCACTTGATGCTTATTTAATGTTTTCATTTTACATATGTTAATAGTAGATTAGTAATGTTTGAGCTCGAGTTACAGAAGGCAATAAATGCGACAAGCTCAACTGTTCGTGACCGCGATATCGCGATACGCGTTCGTAAAAATACACCCCAGCAATAACGCAATCCGCAATAATTTCAAGGATTCTATAATCGTCAATGTCAACGAGATATGCATTCTTCATTCTGCATTCTTCTGCGATTGTGACATTGTGACATGTGAGTACAATTTCTTTCAAAGTACTATGAAGCACATGTCACGTTCATCTCTACAGATAAAATCAATATCAATATATATATATATATAGATATATGTTATATTTAAGGTTTTCGCGGGTGAAAGATGGCGAATTATTTTCTGGGGAACCCGCGTCAAATAGTCCGTAAAAGGACTTTTAAACTCCCGACGAAAAATCAATAATTTTTAGCACCAATTAGGATTTTTAATTCACTTTTTCGGGAGTTTTTAAAAGTCCTTTTCAGGACTATTTGACGCGGACTCCCCCAGAAAATAATTCGTCATATTTCTTTATATATATATATCTTATATATATATATATATATATATATATATATATGTATATATGTATATATAAAGAAATATATATGTATAGGTGTACAAAGAAACCCATGTTTCCTACCCGCCAAGTTTTCTCCACAACCAGCCACAACCACCCACCGTGGTTATGGTGGTGGATAGCCCTTGATGTCACATCGAAAATATGCGAGTTTGGTGGGGGTGGGTGGCGAAAATGTGCTTTCTAGTTCTAAGTCTAAAATTCCCGAAAGTTCTACAAGGTTGTAAACTGAGTGGCGGAATGTGTCGATGTGTCTAAAAGGTTCCTGTACATTCGATATATTTCTTGAAAGTTCTAACAGTGTACTAAAAATTTACGCGTGCAAAGCCGCACGGGCACAGCTAGTTTAGTTATATGGAGTTGTATAGTTATACGAAACAGACGGTAAATCATTCTGAAGGGATAATTCTTCCGAACACGATTATCTCCACACAGTCAACACGTCAAGAGGCGAGCATTTCTTCATTTAACGTTTAAATGAAGATAAATTCTTAGATAAAAGAGAAGCTCTGAATCACTTCCTGCCCCAATCTTAAATCAGCTGTGAATATTTGTTGTCAAGTATTTACCCTCGTGTATTCGGAGTGCCTCAGAGAACGGAACACAGCGTGAATAAATAATTCAGGTCCAGTCTACTCTTTCGCGGTGGCATTTAATAAGTTCAAAAGGCACAACGAGGCGTTCAACTGCCTTGGCCAACAAGGTAACAAGTCTGCCTTCACCACCTTACCAACCTCGCCACAGAGAAAATGACTCTTCTTCCTAATTCTTTTTATTTAATAGATAAATACATTTTTTTTAACAATAAAGATAGTGACAGTTTTTACAGTGGTATTTCTCTTCTACATGAGTAATATAACTCGTGAGTAGGAGAGTAGGAGAGGAGTATCATTATATTTTAAATAAATTAAATAGTAAGTAGTGCAAGTAGTACATACTATGTACCTATATATAAGAAGGAAAAAAAGTAACTAATATGCGATAATCATAATGCAATTATGTGAGACAACAGTAAAATAAACTAATAATAATAAAAAAATTTAAAAATGAATATAGTAAAGAGAAAAATGATGGAAAATTTTAAGCAAAGGTAATAACAGTATGCAGTATGAATAATATTAAATTTAAAACTATCTTTTATTAAAGAAATATTCTAAAGAATTATATAATAAAATGTAAAAACAATTAAGTAATAAGTAGGTAAGTAAATTTTATGTACATAAAAATTGCCCTGTATACAACATTGTTTGGACGAGTAGTTTAGATCACTGATACTTTTATAGATTGATTATAAATTACAAATTATAAATTAAAAAAAAAAAAGATTATAAATTGAATTACACGCGGGCGAAGCTGCGGGCACAGCTAGTAATAATTAAATTAGATAAAAAAGTAATAAAGATAGATAAAAGATAAACCTCATCAATTGCTGAATTTAATTTTTTTTTTTTTATTATTGACGATATTTTCACTTGTCCTTTAACAAATTCAAACAGCGCGACGTTGAGCACTCGCCATGTTTTATAATTTTTCGACGCTCGTATTAAATACTAATTAAAGAGCACTTTCGAGAAAGTCAGGATAATCAATAGCAAAACAAATGCGAACGTGAGCGTCCATTTATTTTGTAATTAGACCACGTATTAAAACACAACTACAAAAACCGAATGTTTACTTTTACGAGTGCCAAAAGAATGATATAAAAAGTGAGGACAAAAGCGGCGAACAGCCCGGGGTTATGGGTCGTAAAGGATGTACACTCGAGCCATCGTAAGATGGCATTTTTGACAGATCGTAATAGTGTTGTGATACACTTAAAATCATTAACGAAAAAATTCAGTCGAAAAAAAAATTCGTCGCACGGTGTGAGTTGAGAAAGTTTTTGTACATAAAAAAGGTTATAGAAGAATAATAAAACACATTTTTCTTAGATAAAAATATTTACTTGAATGTTTCAATCTGATTCATCCCCATTACTATCAGTCTCCATTGAACTATCGTCGCTGCTATCATTTCCTAAATTAATTATAATATCATTATCTAAAACATTATCGATTCTAATCGATTCTATTTGCATCTATGCCATTTTTTTGAAGCCACGCAACGATATCAGCTTTCTTTTGGGACTGAGCAGGCGGCTTATCGATCTTCATCGAGTGGTACGGGGCATTGTCCATTATTATTAAATATGGTTCGGGAAGGCTACACAACATTGTGGTAAACCACTCCGGAAACTTTTCTCCCTTCATTTCTTCGTGATTATCTCCAGTGGTTTTTGATACAAAAGTCATCAAGGATCCTTCGACGAATCCATTAGCGGTCCCGGCGTGACAAATTATAAGTCTGCCTCCTTTTCCAATTGGAACTTTAGACGTAGATGCTGCGGTGTCATCGGTCCAAGAACGGCTAACTGTATGGTTGGCATTAAGCCACGTCTCATCCAAAAACACCACATTTTGACAATCTTCTATTTGGTTCACATTTCGTAAAAAAGTACACCTTGTCATCACGATATCGTTCTTTTCCATTAATATCTTGCGTTTATTACACTGCCTGTACGCAAAACCTAGCTTACTCAAAATTGTTGTGTTATTTTGGATACTTATTCTGCGTATTATACGCATATTATACAGGCAATCAATATCCTATAACATTTCGAATCATTTCGTTCATTCCATATTTAATGTTGATGGACATCTGGCGTTCGCGCAATAAAGTATAGCATTTGTCCTCCAATGTTTAGCTGTCATTAATTACGAAACTTCATGTAAGTCTAAACGTCAAAAGTGCCATCATAGAGTGGCCGTACTGTATATTCGTATATGTTTACACACACGTAAGTACCTACAGACGGTGGTCGGTGATTCGACAAGTTTTAGACAATTTATTTTTCATAAAATAAACAATTATATGTAGGCGTATATTTGAATCAACGCATTCAAATCCAAGCGTAAGTTATGTTATCATAAGGGTCAATTTGATAATACTAGAAATTTTACTAGAAATATCTCAGTAGCAGAACATTAATTTAACCTATACCTACTCGTAAACCCGAACTGAATAAAAAATAAAATCCACTATCCTGTTGATACCTACTAGTCAAATTGATTGTCGCGCGAGTATTGTAAATTGTAAACAGATGTCCTGCAGTCGTGATATCAACCTAGGATTACGAATTCGAATGGTCAAATGCTACGTGTTTTCAGTATTGTTCTATGGAATGGAAGCATGGACGCTTACCGAAGAACTGATAAGGCGACTTGAGGCATTCGAGATGTGGATTTACAGAAGAACTCTCAAAATAAGCTGGATGGACAGAGTTACGAATGAAGATGTTGTGTACCGGGTGAATAAAGAAAGTTAGAGAAAGGTAGAGAAGTTATTAAAACAATAAAAATACGAAAACTTCAATATCTAGGACTTGTGATGAGACATCCAGAGAAATACGAGATCTTGCATCTCATAATGCAGGGAAAGATTGCCGGAAGTCGGGGCCCTGGAAGAAGGAGGACTTCATGGCTGAAAAACTTGAGACAGTGGTCTGGCCAGTCTACTGTAGAGCTGTTCCGGGCCGCAGTAAACAAAGTTCGCATAGCCAACATGATTGCCAGCGTCCGTTAAACGGACAGGGCACGAGAAGAAGAAGAAGAAACGGATGAAAAATAATGTGTTGTGGCGGATCCCACCACACGGGCGGCATCTGGCGTTCAGGGGGACCAACGGACCTACAGGCGGCGGGCGGCAAGACCACCACTCCCGTTCCGCCTGCTCGACCGCCAACACCGCTAGACCCGGGTAACGCGTCGCGACTTCTCGAATTGTTACACGATCGACGTTTAGATCCGCGCGTACAGATATGTACTAACCTCAATCGAGTCCGCGTTTACAGCAACCTCTTTAACTAACCATATATGAGCATCATCCAACTTACCTTTGTAACTATCTTGAATAAACTCCTTGTAAATTGTACATATGACACAAGAGTGCTTCATTCCGTAGAAGTTAGCTACCCGCAACGGCTCCCGCAGTCCTGAACCAGAGGAGCAGCCAAAAGTAAGTACAAATCTGATATATACCCTAGACGCACTGTTTGCAGCCTCAGAGTGCGAACGAGATGGGGACCTTATAGGCTTTCCCCATAGTGTCAAACACTTGAAGGTCTCTGGGTGGGTCCTCAGAGTTATATCTAAATGGTCTCTTGTTTGTGACATGCATAATCCATTTCTGAGACTTTATTGAGGGGTCTAATATGGTTAGGGCCGCACCATGCACACTTGGCGTAGCTGGAAACACTATGACGGAGTGCGTAGTATAACCATTTTTGGAAGACAGAGATTCATGAAGCTGTGTGGAGTTTCGAATGTATTTATCGGTTTTCTAACTTTGGAGCTTGAACATTCGATGTGCGAAGCCTTTTATTCCTTATATATAATATTAAAAAATATATTTCTAATACCTCGCCTTTCTTGTGTGTGTGTTATATTTCTTACGTGCATTACTTAAATTTTATTTCTAATATGTAGTATTTTTAATATTTTAATTTATAAAAAAAACTGTACAGGTAGTTGCTTCAGAACAGACCTTGTCTAGTGAAGCAACTACCTTCATTTATATGTATAAAATTACACTAAATAGAGAAATAAAAAAATAAAAAATAGCGAGTGATTTTTTCGGTGTACTTTAATTTGGTGGGTATAAGCACATATATGTAACACTCCTATATTGCGAATGCCCATAAGTGGAGGTGTCACGGACTAAGCGGTGCAGAAAATGCTACTTTTATCTCATTGCTGTCACTTGACCTGTTGTGCGCAAGCGTCGTGACTCTCATTTATCCCATGTAGCAGCGCTCATTGGATATAAATTGGACATGCGCATAAGACTCGAAGTGACACCGGTGTGGGTGAGACAAGCATATATTTCTGCACTGTAGTGATTTCGCCTAATTCCAGACCCTGCTAGCAATATAGGAGTATTACATATAGGTATGGATATAAGTTAGGGTGTAATTTTTTTCAACATTCGAATTTAATAGTAGGTCCTGAAAAGTTGCATCTGCAGTTTAAATGAAAACTTGTACTTTAAGCTCGTTAAATAGTCTTAAAATATAGAGATATCAGAAAGATATATTTCTTCTATGTACACGTTGAATTTGTAAATAAATGCTATCATTCTAAAGTTTACTTAGCCAGCATTATAATTTCACTATGTGTAAGTTCATTTTGACAGATTGTTAGCATTTAGTACCTACCCTTCTTAGGTCAATCTCAACTTGTTTTTTTTAGTATATATATAAATTTTTGCATTTATAAAATTTAATCACGAATATAAGTAGGTAATCTGATAAAAAGAAACTAAAAGAAAGCAACGCTTTATCAACTAAGAAAAATCGATAAAAACACATTTTTATGATAATATCTGGCTCCTTTGAGTGAGCCAAAAGTATTACGATCGCAACTCTTTTTGCATTTCTTTGTAGCTATAAAAGCAATGCAACTTCTGATAACTATTACGTTAAAAAAATTTATTCGCCATGATTAGTGAAACTTCTAGTGTAATTCTAGTTTCCCTGCTGAATTGTTTAATAACCACAGTTAAACCTGAGTCAGCCTATTCAATTATTAATAACCCTTAGATAAAAAGAAGTTTAAGATTCAAAACATTCACTATTTCCGGAAAAATAACTCATTGCACAAAATTTTCTATCACACGCCTTAAAGAACGATGGTGTGGATGTAGAAGAAATTAGAAAAAGAGGTGCTCTCTCAGGACACAACGATTTAGTATTGCAGCCACTATGTGTCCTCCGGAAGTGTGTGTGCATACAAGAGGACGACGTACTTATCCAAAGTACACGGTGCAAGGATTCAGTCGGGTCAAAAAACCTCAAACAATATGCTCTTTGAAGGCGAATTTGTAAAGAGTTCAGTGTCAGCAAACAGACGTGATTGGACTTCAAACGGATGCACGGGGAATCCCTGATCATAACGCACACAATTAGATATGCACAGTTGATATTTACACCTTTTCATTTTCTTCTCCATGTCGTCCATGGCCTTGACACTACTGCACTGGCGCTACGAGGCCGAGTCGAGACACGCTCTGCAGTTATGGTCCAGATTTTTGGTCTATACCTGCATCTATTCGGCTGCCAGTTTTAACATACTCTTTAACATCCAACCTTCGTTCCTCTATTGGCCATGCCCGAACCAGCAGAATAGCGCACAAATTAGTGGAATTAAGTCCACTATTAGTTTGATCGGATAAGCTCTGGTAACAAAGGAGCAAGCTCACCTACGAGCTACGTAGAAATTATTTAACTTTTGGTCTCACAGACAACGCCACCTTTTTACTCCCTTTCTTTTAACACATAGCGTCTGCTTGCTTGTCCGTCGAAAAAACTTTGGATCGATTTTTAACCCTTTTCCCGTGATCCAATCGAACTGAAACTTTGCAAGCAGGCGACGATGAAAATTATCTAACAAATTTTCGTTTTAAAAAAATTAATAATTATAATATAATTTTGGATTTTTCGAAAATTTTTATTACTCCCTTTCGTAGCGTCGCCCGACTCGAGCCCAACGCCCAACGCCCAACGCGAACCCAACGGGGTAAGCGCCAAACCTGTTTCAACTAGTAAATGAGAAAGGGAGTATAATAAAAACTTGGTTTTTACGGGTAAGTTTTTTCAAATTAACTTTTTAATTGAATAAGGAACTGCTTATGGTAGGTATATAGCGTCAAACAAAGCTGACGTAATTTGATTAATTAATCAATAGATAAAAAATATTTCAGTCATTTAATACAATTCCGCTTCTCGTACATAATATCATTCATTTTGCACACATTTTTAAATATTTAGTTCCACACAGAAGGAAGTTAGTCAAAAAGAGACAGAAGACATTATACAAAAGAATAATAATAAAATTAGCACAATCAGTTCAAACATTGAATGATTAATTAATTATCTGCGATTCGTAATAAGAAACTTCAGGGACTTTATTTAGAGAAATAATGAATGAATATAGCTTTTCAAAATCATAACATACCTTAGTTCTTTTGATAACTTTAAATGCAAATTTAGGACCATGAGGTTTATGATAATATGTAAAGCGCTTTTGAAGCGAATTATTAATGTAAATTATGATTTGTAAATTATCCAATGTTATTATAATTGTTTTAACTAGGTACCGACAAGTTTGGTTATTATAATTATTATTAAGTTTGGTTATTATAATTATGGTTATTATAATTGTTTTAATTTCTCGCTCCGACACAACTGACAGTATTATATCAAGTCTTTAATTAGAAACGGCAACTTAAAAAAAAAACATTTTTTATATAAATTATTACAGTGCTCGTCTTATTTTATATACAAACATAAAAATAAAAATTAAATTAAAAAGCAAAATACGTTATTATTGGAAATCAAAAGTATCTAAACTATTGCATCTACGAGTATAATAGAAAAAATGTTTTAATGAATGAAGTCAAAGTATGATAAAAAATATTAAAATAATTAATTTATCATAAAAAACGGTCTACAATATTAAAAAATATATCATACACTCATAGAGTAGGTGAAATCTTCGAGTACCTAATTAATTAATCTATGATAAAGATAACATATAATTAACAAAAATATATAACACCTATACAAGTGTTATATGCCAAGATTGCAAAAGGCAGATTTGCCTGGTACGTCGAGAGCACTCGTCGAGATACGTAATGGTACTTGTTTTTTATTTTTAAAATTATATTAATGTAATTGCGCGGTAGTTTCGCTTCTTGTGACTTTCACTTACCCACAAGATGGATGCCCTGCTCAAAACGAACTACGTTAACATATTTATTTAAATTACAGAACCAACCCGAGTACAAATCACCGACTGTGACTTCATCAAAACAAAATGGACATTATGGCGTATTCTTTACAAGCTATCAGCATATTTAGGATTAAGGAAATTTACAGAAAGTAAAAATAATTTCAAAAATCGTATCCCAAGTTCAATGCTATCTTTACCTCTCCAATGTACACATTCTGAGATAAGGCAGTTAACTTTTTTTTTCTCGTAATTCAAATAGTGCTAAAAGCATTAAAAGTTGCATATCGAAATGAGATTTTTTTTATTACTCCCTTTATATTAACTCGTGGCGTCTGCTTGCTTGCTTGCCGGCTTGCCGGGTGAAAAAACTTTGGATCGATTTTTAACCCTTTTCCCGTGATCCAATCGAGCTGAAACATGGCAAGTAGACTCGTGGCGACGATTCGTTTAAAAAATTAATAATTATAGTATAATTTCGGATTTTTAGAAATTGTATTGGTTTTTTCAATTTGGAATTATTAGAAAAGTTTGACTATTAGCAACGGCGCCGGCGGCCCGATAACGTCGCGGAATATTTTCTAAATCTGAATTACTCCGTCGGTATGCATAATAGGTACTTCACTACGAATGTCGAAAATCTAAATTGTTTTTAGAATTTAATCTTCAATGCATGAAGAGTCTTATCAAAGCTCAAAACATCTGACATTTTAGAAATATATTAAATTACTGTAAGTTTAGTGTTATGCTATATGTTTTAATTCGTCTTTAATTGTTGTTATATTTTACAAAGAAAGGGAGTTTAATAAAAACTTGGTTTGTATGGGTTACTTTTTTCCCATATTTTTTATAACAAAACAATCACATTCAAAAAGAGAACATATAACTCAATTCAAAGAAAAATGCATCAAATGCAAATATATTGACACAAGTGATGGAATTTTAACTGGTGACACATTAACTGTTATTTAAGACTTGTATCTGATTGCATCAATGATTGGCAATTGATTTTTTTGCAATTTTGCGACGGGCAAACAATTATATCAAAGTTATCAATCATCAATACAATTAGATACAAATTCCAAATGACTATCCCGAAACTAACCGATAAAAACGGTTTAAATATCACTAATTGGCACTTAGTTGATTAGAGTTATTTTTTAAGATGTTATAAATTCTGTGTTAAGTAGTTCATAAAACGTAACTATAAATTACATAAAAACACTATTTTTTTTCAATAGTTTTATTTTATATTATCACTACTACCAGGGGCGTGCAGTGAGAACAAGAAGCATGACTTTTATTTAAACTTATATTTGGAAAAATAATCGAAATTAAATATTCACATGGCAGAATGTCATGAAATATTAAAATATAAATAATATGTTAATTATTATGATAGGAATATTAGGAGGTATATCTCTTATTTAGGATACTTTTCAAAATATATGCTTATACAATATGATGAAAAGAATATATGCTCAAAATATATGGAAAAGTCATGTCTCTCACTAACTACTACCTACATGCTTTAGAAACCTTCGTTTCCTTCTTTAGGTGAGTCCATAATTTTTTATAATAATTATTAAATTATAATAATTATTATAAATAATTATGGGTTTCCACAAATTAAACGCCACCAATTTCAATTATTTAATAAAATGTATTCAACTGTATGGATGTATCTGCAGACAAACATTTAGTAAGATGTTTTATGGGTCTAGCCGATCATATTACATTGTAATTAAGTTGTTAAATAAAAAAATATCATTGTACCACGTTTATATTAGCTTCACCTATTTATGTGTTTGTCTGATCGTCTAGACGGAATTTTGTAATCGATATTTAAGCAGCTTCCCAATGTCCAAACGAGCTGAAATTTTGCACACATGACAATACATGATGACAAAACATCAATCAATAATCAGATTCACTAATTAATCAATAAATCCATCATAATTAATTAGTCAAAGTTTGATATGGTAAATTCGTTGACGACCTTGTCAAAAAAAGATGGCGCTAGTTTCTTATCGAAGTGATTTTGTATGAAATGATTTCCCCACAAGAGAAATTTACTTAGTAAATTAATAGAATAATAACTGGTAGACCATTGGGTTTATCATTTCTGCAACTCCCATAAATTAAATTTTACAAATATGTATATACTTCAAGTGCGAAAGGCAATGAGCGAAAAATCGATTATACGATTCGTTAAGACTAAAAAGTAAAAAATTATAATACACGAACGTTTTTTTAAACCAAGCTTATTGTACTAAAAAGTTCAAAATAAATTTTCGGCCAAAAAATTTTTGCCTCACTTGAAAAACAAAAGCGTGGGAGCTTTCCCACCATCTGTATCAATATCGTAAGCGCTCACCTTTTACTTGGAGAGTGCAGAAAAAAATTTTTGACCGAAAATTAATTTTTTACATTTGTGTAAATTTAAATTATAAGCGTACTTTTTTTTAAATAATTTTTTCACATATTATTGTAAAACAATAATTATAATGGAATGTCATACCAAGTTCTTTCGGTGCATCGTAGAACTAACCGTGTACAAAAATATGTCATTCTTAACTCGAAAATGTTTTTTTGGAGAGATGATGGTCTTGCATTTGGGGTGCAACATCTGGGTCCAATTACGCCGGCCGCACACTGGATGTTTTCGTACGAAATTGAGTAGTACGTATACGTACGAATACGCAAGTACATTCCTGACCTTCCAAGTAGTATTGAACATTGCACACTGTACCTATTTAATAGTGCGTGTACGCACGTTTAGATGCGACGTCCGACACGATCCGGATTTGTTCGGAAATATTTGTGATTTCGTACGATGAATATTGAAAATGTTGTCAATTTGATACATGACCAAAAATGTTTGTGGGACCAAAGCGATTCAACTGCGTGACCATCAGCGCAGATCATGGCGGAGAATCTCTAAAGAACTAAAAATAACTGTAAGTTAAATAATTTGGTTTAATGAAGGTGAGGTAATAATAATGTACATCGAACAAAAAACTTTTAAATATTTCTCCGATGTAATGAGCTCTCGTTGCACTTCGATTCTCCCCAGCATTTGTGAATCTATTAGATAGATAGTCATGAAATTTCTCATTATTTAAGTCTGCCATAATATGATGGAATTTACCAAATTCATCCCTTCTAGTATATTATATTTCGTTCACCCATTTGGTTCTACGAAGCCGACGACGCCGTAGCAGCCTATGAGTAAGAAGAGAGTTTTCCAGGTCAGATTATTAATTTGGCACAAACGTTATTGGAGAAATGCGAAAAGTAACTGATTGTGACCAACGCAAGACGCAATCAATGTGCGCGCTCAATACGTACGAAAATAATAGTACGAATACGTACGTAATACATAATTCGTATCCAAAGTGCGACCGGCCTTATCCTGACATATTATACGCACATAAATACAACCAGCATACACGGGACCAAAATAAATTATGTACTTTGACATCCGAAACCTCCTTCTTCTCCTTGGGTTTCAATCCGTAGGATTGGTTTGCAGCAAAGCACATCTCCTTCTCCATTCTGCTCGGTCTCCGGCGATCCTCTTCAGCTCTGTGTAGGAGGCACAGTTCATATCTTGGCACACTTGCTCAAGATATTTACAGAAGGAGAGGCGAACGTTTATTAATGGTCTTCCGACGTAAGATTCCAAGAACGATATTTGGTGCCGATAATAAAAACAGTTTGTAAAAAAACCGTTTTGAAAACCTATATTTTGCAAGTAATCATGATTTTAAGGCTTAAGTTTCTGGATTGGATTCAGAACGACTAGCGAATGCTTTGAAGCAAAATGCACTGGCCGAAGGAGTGTTTGGAAGCCAAAACTGAGTTGGTTGGATGGCGTTAGTCGGTGTTATGAACGAAGATATGTTATGAAAAAAGATAGCGGATGACAGATCGTAGAAGAGAATGTTTCTTGAAGTCAGGAGCGCTATTTTTGTTCTACTTACCTATATTATTATTTTTACTTAATTATTTTATATTTTAAAAAGCACACAAGGCACGAGGCTTAGCAAAGAAATAATAAGTAAACCGTAATATTATGTAGTATACGAAAATTAGGAGTGTCCAGGAACATAAAAAGAAAAGATATATACATTATTTTTTGATAAATATAGAAATATTAACGAACACATGATAATATAAGTATCTAGGAACATACAGGTAAAGCATAGTATATACATAAAAATAATAAAGAAGAAAGCATAATGCATGTAACATTATTCGAAAACGGATAAGTATACAAAATGATAATAATATCTCGAAAATAAGTCAAAATGATGCTTTTTAAAATTTATTTATTTAACGGTTCAACAGGCCATGAAGCACAATTACTGAAGCGAAACGCGTCGCAAAACACCCAAGCTTAAGTAAACCACATTTATTTATTGTGACCTGTGTTAGAAGCAGGGATTATAATCCCGGAGCATTTTCCGATCCCGGGATCAGCCCCAGGATTTGCCAAGATAGCATAGGCGACTAGGAAATAAGAACGTAAATGAAAATATGCATAAAAATATCATGAAAATTATTTAATAAAATGTTTGTACATTTTAAACTAAATAAAGGTATTATTACTAGAGGAATTACTTTTTTACCAGACTGAATTTTATGTTATAATAAAGCACCTTGTGGTGCAAACATTTTTAATCTTAATACAAAATTTAAATCTCTCCTACCTACATTATAATTATAATCCTACAAAGAAAATAATTTATATAACCTTCCTTACCTGTATAATATTACGCAATAAAACTGTATGTTTGTAGGTTAAGTATAATTATTTAAACAAGTGTTAAACAAAATAACAAAAAGATTATTAAGAAACGAGAAAGAAAAAGAAGAAAATACAAAGATTATTGACAAACAAAATAATATCAAAATAAGCAAAAAAATTGTTTCTTATTTATCAGGAATAGGAACTAAATGTTGAACAAATCAGTCTTCAATCCTTAATCAAACATATTGTAGTTAATAAATTAAGCGTTGTTTCGTTTACAGAGTGGAAGTTCACGATTAACACAATGATTTATACACAACGTTTTATTCCACTGATTTGAGTTACATAAGCCTAAGCGCTTTCGATGGACACAACCAACCGTTTTGGTTTATTGGTTCACTTGAATTTACTATTTCAGTCTGCAAAGTTTCCATTCTAAACAAGAGCGTCTCTAATCTATGACAAGAGTGTGCCAGTAATAAGCGTGTGTGTTTGATTGTTGGCTTTGAACATGCTCATTCATGAACATGCTTAAAATAAACAGTTGTTAGAGTATGCTAATGAGCATGCTCAAAAATAAGCATGCGTATCAGTATCTTGATGCCATTTTATCGCCAATCGGCATCGAAGATACACACTGGATGTGAAAGGTAGTATACGAATAGGTATCGCGTCATAAGCACAAACGTCATTCACGAGCATAAAGCCATGTATTCACTAGGGGACAAATCGCGAAACATTCCGCTCGACATGTCGCATCAACATCTACGCTCATGTTTCGGGGACAATGACGCGGTCAATTGACGTGTACACACCGGGACTCGCATATCTTGTCGCGGAAATGTCATCCGGTGAGGTTATGGATGACAGCTGCGGTATCACATTTGGCGAAAACGGGGTTCCGCGCAATTCGAAATGTTTTTTGGGTCGCAATTTCAAATTAACGAGGTTTTACTGTAGTAAATTGAATATTATTAAAAACAAGGTCCTTTTTGCAAATAATTATTGTTTTCCAGACGTCACGGAAATATGAGGTTATGATGATAGCCGCGTATTTGTTTATGTTAATAAGTTTATCGAAAAGTAAGAGGAGAAAAAAGAGGAGAATGCGAAATTATTAACTGCAAAGAGAAAGAAGGACGGACATTCTATGCGATCTTCGATCGATACAGCTCGATGAGTTCGAGAACGATTTCGTTTCCCCGCATTGTCATCTTGACAGATACAGCGCATGCGTATTCACTTGTAAACATACCACGTGGTACTGACGCTCCGCGGAATGTTGCAATGAGTACGCTCGGGTACCGTGCGCATGTCAACGTTGCCACGGCACGTAGAAATGCCGCGCTATGTTGTGCGCGAGGTCGCGGAACAGTGCACGACGTTGCAACGTCACGTAGACTCTATGCCGCGCATGCTGTTGAGGGACAATTTGTCCCCTAGTGAATACATGGCTTAAAACCCCCGATTTAGGTTGTTACGTGTTATGAGGAAAACTCGCCGATAAAAGGTTGGTAAACCTCACAATCTGCGCTAAGATGCATTCGCGAGAATCAGAGTTTCTAAATCGATGTTTTCCTCCTTACGTACGTCACACATATTCCATTGAAATTGTTTTAGTATATATTCAACATGGCAACAATCCCCCGTGGCGAAACACATTCGCGTTGCAAAATATTTCCGATATTCGAAACACCGATATACTTGTAGTAACAGCGACTACACATGCACTTATTATATATTTATACGTACGTAGTCAGTCGTTGGTCCCAATGGCAATCACTTTCTACGATTCGAAAAAAATCTCGTCAAATCCTACGTTGTAAGACAGAATCTATATTATCCACCTAGGAGAGTAAGAAAATAAGTGTTGAAAATTCTCCATCATTTTACCAGCTTCATACACAAAAATAATGTTGAAAATTTAAAAAAAATTAAAGATAAGTATCATAAAATGACTCACTCTGGTGTCTATCTATTTTTCTATAACAATAATAACAATATATAAAAATAACTAAAATTTAAATAAAATAAAAATAAAAAAATAACTAAAATTTAATCATTATATATAAGAAAAACTAGTTCCAATTTTAATTTTAAGAAATATACTAGTTGTTTAAACAATAATAACTTTACCGGATTTTCTTCATCACATTATTGAAAATAACCATAGTTTCAATAAAAATACGGGATTGATGGTAAAATAAAGGGAAAAGATATTGATAATAAAGGTAGACGATTGCATAACGTGGAGACCTTATAAATTAAGAAGTCTATAAATAATAATGAATCTATAATCAATAACCTTAAGAATCTTACCTGCAGTCCTATCTTAAATATGTTCCCATCACCACAGCATCTGTCTCTTTATCACCATTTATTATCTCCCTCCCCAGTCACTCAATCATTTTATTTTATTTTAATTTAAGATACACGCACAGAGATGTTGATAATACATACATTCAATACAATATGAATTGACTAAAACCACAAATACCTAGGAAGTAGAAACACCCATGACGCCTGAAGTTTCTTATACATGTATTAAAAGCAGATTAGTAATAGTAAGCCTCTTAGATAAAATATGTCAGGAAATCACAAATACACAGTAAATACAATATTATTCTAAATGGAAGAGAAAAGTGGCGAAGACAAAGAGAGCGAGAAATAAATTGGGTCAGGTTATTTATTATTTATTTTAGGAAAAGTTAAGAGCAAATCTTAAATTAACATACAAGAGATAATAAATATTAAATTATGCCAATTATATACATTCCACTTAAAATTATTATTTTTTTTTTTTTAAATAGAGATGCGAACACGGAATACGTGTCACCTCAATATTTTTACTATTTTCAAACTAAGCTAAACGCTTGTGCTATGAAAATAGGACTAACTTGCTAGTCTGGGCTGAGATTCGAACCCGCGATCTTTGGATCACGAGGCGAGTGTCCTAACCACAAGACCAACAAGCTACTCAAATTATTAAAGATATTAAGCAAAGTGTGACATTATGATGCTATGAAAATAGGACTAACTTGCTAGTCTGGGCTGATATTCGAACCCGCGATCTTTGGATCACGAGGCGAGTGTCCTAACCACAAGACCAACAAGCTACTCAAATTATTAAAGATATTAAGCAAAGTGTGACATTATGACAATTTATAGTTTCATTATACATTGATAAGGCGGGGAAGGGCGCAGTGAGATGTAGGATTAGGATAAAGGAAAGAAGTATGGGAGTATATGGGAATATAAATTATAAATTAAGTCAACTAGTTAGGGTGCGGTTGTGAAGTTAATTTTCATTTAATGTCCCGAATAGTCGAGTATAAAATGTCTATGTGGTTGTAATTTAGGTTACCTAAATGAATTTGTGGATCTCTATAGATTCATCTATATGAATGACTTTTGTTTAGAGTTGGTTTTAGTTGGTTAGCTTAGGTTAGGTTAGGAGATCTTAGGTTAAATTAGGTAGGGCCAGATGCATTCGTAATTGGTTCTGGACAAGGATGAAAAATTGCAAGCTTGAAATCTCTTTGTGATTTCATATATTTAATTTAATATAATGCGTAACAAAAAATGATTTAAATGAAAAGATTAACCATCTAATTCACAAAAAAAGAATATACCGGCAGCCACAACAATACCAAATTGTTCAATATATACACAACTATTCTATTGACTAGGCCGACTTCTTATAATAATCAAAGATGCCGCTTGCCATACACCACCATCACCATTTTAAATACTACCCAGATAACTTAACGCGTCGTTTCAGAAATGCTTACTGTTTATGACTTATGTCTCAACTTTTACTGGACGTTTATAAATTCGTTTAACATGAATTTCGGTTCACGTGGTTTCATCAATTCAATAATTCAATCAATTAATATATCTTTATAGTCATTTTCTATACACTTATAAACTTTTAAACACAAGTCAAATAGCGCGTTAAATTAAATTTAAGGTCGGGGAATAATTATTACAAAATGTTTTGTACAAACAGGTATAAGTAAAAAAAGTATATATGTGGAAACATATAAAACCGTTTATATGTAAACATATAACACCCCGGTGATGGAAAGGTATTTCCAAAACATGTAGGTGTAATTAATCAAATAATATAAGTAGATTTATACAAATATACAATCAATATTTTTAAAAATGTCAATGTACAATGTTGCTGAATCAATTGAAAAAATCTTTGTTTTTACCACTAATTTGTTTATGCCTTTTACTTAATGCCTTTTTTACGCTTCAACAGGCCTGGAGGCCCAATTACAGAAGCGAAATACACCACAAAACACCCAGGCTTGAGAAAATCACATACATTAAATTGTGACCTCACCAGGAATCGAACCCGGAACCCTCGGTTTGGGAAGCCAGTGTCATACCCACAGCGCTACGATGTTTCGGGGACAATGGTCCCTTCATTAGGATACAACGTATACTAAAAATAAATAATAAGAAATCGAAGTTAAGACAATAACAAAAGAAAAATAAATATATGGTGGATTAATAAAAATAATTAAATAAATAATAACTTTTTTTCCTATTTCCAAAATTTCTAATTTATTCAACTGTAATTCCGTATAATTTTTACGTAAAATTTGCTAACTCTTATGAATATTAAAATAATGATCCATTTCTAAAAGTTGATTAGAAAATTCGGAAAGGTTATTGCTACTTAAATACCTTAAGTCTTCCTTAATTTTCCATACAAAAATAATTGCAAATCAGTTTATAAACCCCCGATTTTAAAAAAATTGAACATTCATTTTTCTCTTTTCTTTTTATTTATACATATTTAAACTTATGTTACTTAGAAATAAATTTACCTTGTTTGCAAAAAAAACCTGCTGACAAGCCGGTATCGCGAATTAGTGGATTTTTCTTTTGCAAAAAATATGCTGTAAATTATCAATTACATATTTAAATAAATAAAAAATACGCGCAATTACAAATTCAAATAAATAAACCTTCAAATTGCGTTGTCATCTTACCGAGTATATTTAAAAAAAATACGATTGATACTTGCATAATTTGAATGCCACATTTTAATGCGCGGTACTTCAGACTTTAGTTTCGCTAAAATAAAATAAAATAAAATAAAAATACTGCAATCTAAAGTTCACGTGTTGTAAATGTCGCTTAGGGAGTGAAATATTATTCTTATACACGTAGGTAAGTTAGTTACCTACCTAACACCCTTTGAGAAATTGACACGATGAAACTGGTTGGGGACTAATGAAACGCGAATAGCGTTACATTTATCAAATTATCGTTCAATTAGCACTTGTGTAGTGTTGTAATCAGCGATAATGTAGATTGTAAATGATTCCAGAAATAGAAAGTCAATAAATTTAAACGAAATTCAACTGAATAACTTCAACGAGACGTGCTAATAAGCTAAATTACCTAAGTATTTCTTTATTTATAGCTTCATGGTGAATTCGACTAAAACAGTATATTGGAATACAAGGCTTTTTAAATTTTTATTTATTTATTATTATTTTATTTTTTTTAATAGAGATGCGAATACGGAATACGTGTCACATCAATATTCTTACTATTTTCAAACTAAGCTAAACGCTTGTGCTATGAAAATAGGACTAACTTGCTAGTCTGGATCGACCTTTGGATCACGAGGTAAGTGTCCTAACCACAAGACCAACAAGCTACACACATACAAGCTTATACAAATAAACGGCCGTGTTCTGAAGATAGCAATATTGGGATCTTAAGATTGTTATCCCAACACTTAAAAGACGAGAATAAAAATAAAAAATATACGAGAGGTATACATCGGAGTTTGTTTTTTTCAGTTTCTACTTACTATCGATAGAAATACATGACGTCAAACGTCAAAATATAAATACGAGTCCAACGTGACGATGACAATTTTACCGTAATTTTACATAAGGACTCCGTGGGTGAAAAAATTAATAAATGCATATATGAAATAATCTTTTTTCTATAAACTTTAAAACATTAAATACTTATATCCTGTAATTTTAGTCGAAACATGAGAATTTTGATGTTTGCGATAAGCACTTCGGTAATCCGATCGAAGTTCTGTCAGACCAGACCAACGTATTTATTATTTATTTATTTACTCTTCATTTTTTTTTAATCTCGTGTATTAAGTGTCGGGATAACAATCTAAAATCTCAATATTGCTATTTTCGGACTACGGTCGATTGTGCACTTGCGAGCATTTGTTTATTAAGTTTATATCATTCTTATATCTTAATAATGCATAACAAAAATGGTTTCTCGCAATTGAGTTACAATAACAACTTACGTGTTACAAGAAACATTGTTGTGTTGTAAAAATAGATAGTAATTGCATTTTTTTTTGTAAGACTCGCCGCATTAAACCTGTAGCGGGACAGGCAATATTTACAATGTGTTAATAATTAAAATTTAATGTTGAACTCGCGTTTTGTTGGTGAAGTTGCGATACGTCCAACGTTTTACAAAAAATAAGTCAGAAAAATTGAAAAAAAAATGCAAACTTAGATGTCCCATATCTTCATAACTGTTGATATTAGGTCATGGTTGCTTGAATATTTTCGACTGATAATTAAAGCAGGAATACAGTCCTGCGAGGTTGTTAATGTTTTCTAAATAACCCTGTGTATTTGTCGTGAGCACCATGTTCCCTCCCATAAATTGTGACTAATAGCTATAGTAAGATGAGTTATTCACGTTTACTTCGTAAAGTGAACATTAAGTATTGTTTTTCCTTCTTTCAGAATACTGTGTAATGTCGCATATTTGTCGCTTATAAAGCTGAGGTGCAAAAAAAGGAATTGCGTTTTTTTACATTAGTCACTAAACGTAATGATAGTTCGGATGTACCATTATGGCTGTACTCTACTCACAATTCGGAGATGTTAATGACAACAAAATAATCTTCCGTCTTTAGGCTAAGATATTTTTAAATTCAAGAACACATTCATATTTGTGAAGTTGTAATTTTTCAGAACAAAGTTCTGCGAAGTTTTTAAAACTAAATTAATTAATCAATTAAAAAGACATACAGAAAAATCTAATCCACGTAAAAATATTTTGGCTACTACCAAAATATCCCGGTAGTAGCCAAAATATTTTTTCGTGGATTAGATTTTTCTGTATGTCTTTCTAATTGATTAATTAATTTGGTTTTAAGATATTTTTATTGAAATGTCTCGCTTGAACTCTAAAGAGTTTTTTAATATTTAAAACGAAAGCAAAAGTTTCCTATAAAAAAGCAGAAACATTTATTTTCTACAAACTTAGCCCCCTCAGAATGGATAATGATGAATTTTTTATAAAACAAATTTAGATAAATCATATAGGCCCGAATTCAGAGCCAATACTTGGATGATTTAAAGGTTAAAAGTGTTATTCCGCACTGAAAATTACGTCTTTAAGGCGTACCTTAACCTTAAAATTATTGACTCTGAATTCGGGCCTAAGTGGAGATTTTTGTTGTATTCATTACAATTTTTCTCAAAAATATTTATCAAAAAGATTTTTCTACGCCGTTTTTTAAAGGTTTTTCTACGAAAGATCCTTCGCTGCCTATGGACTTGGATTCCGTTTTATGAACAGAAAACATTAACGAAATCAAATGTTAAAAACATTTATTGTAAGTCAAGTATTTATTGTTAAGTATATTTAAACGCCTATACTTGTCATACACAATCCGTATCTACTTAAAGGTACAGATACACATTCTTATTTTGAGCATTCTCGTTTGCATGCTCAAAACTAGCATGCCCTAACAACTGTGCACACTTGCTCATTATTAGCATGCTTATTTTAAGCATACTCATAAATGAGCATGCTCAAGGCTAACAATCAAACACACATGCTTATTAATGGCATGCTCTCGTCATAGAATAGAGAGGAACTCTAGTTCAAAATTGAAACTTTGCAAACTGAAATTGAAAATTCAAGTGAACCAATTAATCAAAACAGTTCTCGGGTTTAATCAAACACACATGCTTATTACTGGCATACTCTCGTTATAGAATAGAGACTCTCTTCAAAATGGAAACTTTGCAAAGTGAAACAAGAAAATCAGGTGAACCAATAAATTAAAACAGTTTCCGAGTTTCCATCCGCACATTTTTGATTTTAGTTTTTATAATTTTATTGTAAGATTTGAATCATTCGTATGTTTTGATAAAGTTTCATAAACATTATTTCTTGCTATATTATTTTTACACAGCGGTGATCGAGTATTCCACAGGCTGATTCTCGTGATTCCTATAGATCAACCGGCGGTTGATTTATGAGCATCCCAGGCTTCATTGAGGAATATCGATTGGAAGATCAGCAGAAGAAGACCAAGTATCATGGAGTTGGAAAATTGAGATGGTTCGATTTGGAATAATTCGAAATTCAAAAAAACATTTCGAATTATGCGGAACAAAAAAAAATATCGCGGTGATATTGCGAAATTCGCCAAAAATCGTAAAACTCATGAAGACGTCATTAGTTTTGTGGAAATCTTTTGTATTTTTGCATATTTCAATAAATCATTTCAAAAACGCAATATTTATTATGCTCACACAAACATCACGACATTTCTACAACTAAAGTACCCGATATTGACATATTTGTTGTTCTCACTAGCAAAAAAAATCTAAACGGGTAGGTATATGAATGTATTTATTTAAGGCGTGAGGGATTAAAAATTGTTTCGAACTACAAATTACCGGGGTTAATCTACTATGAAATTAATATTTCGAGACCTGTAGGTTTGAAAAAATTCAAATTATTGCGTGTATCGAATTGTCGGCGTTCGAATTAACGGGGTTTTACTGTATTTAGTAAGGAAACTCTTTAGTTTATGGTTTAAAAAAAATTTAACGAATCTCATGATGGTGCGATTGTATCGCAGTTCTTACCCCTCCTTAATTCATCCTCATTACCGTCACATACCCGTGTCTCAAAATAATAGATATGATAATCATCCCACCATTTTCAGAAGAATAATAATACATACAATACTCAAAACGCATTTAAATAAATTAAAACAATATGGTCACTGCGACCTATCATCAATTTCATTGGTCTTCGTTACGACTATGATCACTAATGAGCATTTCTACCCGACAGTTAGTTCCCATAATCAGAGATTCAAACCATGTTATGACAAAGTTTTTTTGTATAATAAGTTATGTACTTAAGTATCTTGCTGTAATCAGAGTGTTTTTAAACATAATGATTTATATACACGCCAACAACTATAGCTAAAACAACAGATTTAGAATAAAAATATTTTTTTAAACTAAAATGGTTTCCATATATTCAAAAAAAAGGTAAATTTGTCTAATGTACTTTTTTCTAACCTGGAAAAATCAATTTTGTTTCAAGTTATCCAACAGATGAAATACATAATGCTGTTGACCTTTACCTTGAATGTTATAATCGTTTAAGTTATTTTAAGGGATAACACCACCCCGAGAGAGTAAAATTTAGGTAGAAATTGTGTAATTGTTCATAAAGCAGAGATGATTTAATTTTTTTCGCATTTTTTTAGGTACATATTAAACTGTTATTTTAGTTAATTAGTGTATATTATAGATATCTCACAGAGACGAAACTGTATTAATTATGGGAAAGTAGGTATAGAAGTCATTTTTGGGTGTAACAGGACTTATGACCTGTCTTTAGGTAGGCTTAAGTGATCACTTTACACAATTGTAACATTCACCATTTCCACCCATGATAGAATATACCATGCTTATTCATTTTTTTGGAAGTTGTATATATGTTCAAATTGCGTGAAGCTTTCATATATGAGTTGTAAGCGCTTTTTTGCATGCGGCCTGTACAAAGCCATTTTGATTCCCCTAAATCCCCACAGATGTCGCTAATGAGAAAATCTACAATTGATTTTACGGAATTTTGAAGGCAATATACTTTTATTATGTGTAATGAAATTCATCCGAATACAATTTAACAAAAATTGGAAATAATATTTCCTGGCGTATCCTAGTGTAATGCAAGTATTCGGATGAATTTCATTACACATAATAAAAGTATATTGCCTTCAAAATTCCGTAAAATCAATTGTAGATTTTCTCATTAGCGACATCTGTGGGGATTTAGGGGAATCAAAATGGCTTTGTACAGGCCGCATGCAAAAAGCGCTTACAACTCATATATGAAAGCTTCACGCAATTTGAACATATATACAACTTCCAAAAAAATGAATAAGCATGGTATATTCTATCATGGGTGGAAATGGTGAATGTTACAATTGTGTAATGTGATCACTTAAGCCTACCTAAAGACAGGTCATAAGTCCTGTTACACCCAAAAATGACTTCTATACCTACTTTCCCATAATTAATACAGTTTCGTCTCTGTGAGATATCTATAATATACACTAATTGATTAATAATGTCTCTGTGACATAAATCCAGCACTGTTCTGAAAGATTTGAACAAACTCAAAAATATTCTGTTATTTTAGTGTATAATTTTTGAAAAAAAGCAAAATCTATTTCCGTGAAGATCCTCCTACGTGACTGACATGCAACTTTTCCTGATACACGTTTGTTCGAGACAGCAAAGAAGATTGTGCAATGAAGTTTATTAGTCATTTTTGTGTTTACTGGGGTATTATGCCGTGTTGTTACGACCTTTCGGGCCGACGTTCCGGATCCCATTGCAGGGTCCATCATCAGGGTTGATGTGTTGTTGTGAGTGTTGGTGTTGTGGTTAGGTATCGGCACGGTATTGCGAGCCGATACTTAACCACAACACCAACATTCACAACAACACATCAGCCCTGATGATGGATTCTGAGAGGCAGTGAAAACCTAAGAACATTCTGAAGTTTATTCGATTTGGAAAAATGACATTTTTCGCAAAATTAAAGGTATGGGGCCATTCAAGTATTACGTAAGCAGAATTTTAGTAATTTTTAACCTCCCTCTCCCCCTTGTCAGCAAAAGTAAGCAAAGCTCTTACTCCTCCCTCCTATGCTTACGTAAACATTGGTATATATTTTTTGAAATCTGTTCAGATTTCTTTATTGTTATTCATGAGCAGCAGTTATTAAGTCTGGAAATAAGGAATTTATAGACTATAAAGGAATTTCATGCATATTTAATATTCATTCAAGCAAATTATTAACTTTGTATTTATTTAATTTATTTATTTATCTTAATTATTTAGTTCCACACATAATGTTGTGTGGGCTAATATATGATTTCACTTAGACGTATTGCATTCCATCTAATCATTTAAAAGTTTTTACAATAAAATTTTTGCACTCCAGTTTAATCCTCCTTATATTCTTCGTGTTTTGAATTTCCTTTGGCAGGCTATCGAAGATTTTTATACCTTTATACATCATACAATTTCGTGAGGTTTTTTTTCTTTTTCTTTGGTAGTCTTATGTTGTCGCTTCCTTTTGTATTGTAGGAATGAAAATCCTTATTCAGCTTCATCCTGTCATCAAAGTATTCGCATCGCTCTGTTTTGTACTATTTGTAGTTTCTTTAGCATAATATATTAAATATTATGTTCTTAATATATACAAGATATTAATTTATTTTGTTCTGTTAAAAAATTTAATTATTTCTAATTGATCGTCCTCAGTTCATGACCCTTGAATCCATGACTTGGATGACATTGGATGTTTGCTGTCCGATTTTGTGTTCTTTCGGGATATCCGCATCGTTCTCTTCTTGCCATTCAACATCTTGGTATTCGTCTAAAGTTTGTACTATGCGCATCAATTCATTAGCACGACGAGCAGCCACTCTTGTCTCACTCTGGTTTCGGTGTGCGTGTTTATTTTTTTATGGATTTCCTTAATGTGACGATTTAATGACTTGACAGAGGTATGATAAAGACCACACGTTTTACACGTTCGACTTGATAGCTTCAAAATTTTGCAAAAAATCAGACTAAGTAATTAAATAAATATTGCTGACGTAATCCCCATCCAGACCCCCATGTCATCAAAAATAAGCAAAGCAAAGACCCCCCACACCCCTTTGCTTTGCAAACTTGAATGGCCCCTACATAATTTGAAAAAAACTAAAAAACCTTTTAAAATTATTGTTTAACAAATCGTTTATGGCAATAAAACATCCGCATGCTTCATTGCAGATATTTTATTTCTAAATAAGTACATTATCTACTTTTCTGTCTCGAACAAACGTGCACCGGGGAATGTTGTCAGTCACGGAGGAGGAGCTTCACGGAAATAGACGTGAGGCGGCCGTGTTTTTTTTTTCAAAAATTTTCCAATAAAATAATAGTTTAATATCTACCTTAATAAGTGCGAATATTCTTTTTAAAATAATTAATCATATATTTGAAAAAAATACCCATTGTTACGTAAATTTAACTCTCCTAGGATGGTGTGACCTGCTTAAATAGCTTTTTGTTGATAAGGTAAATATGTAAAAATTTATCGACATAATCGAAAGCAAAACAGATTTGACTTAATCGTCTGATATACAGGGTGTAACAGAGCTAGTCCACAGTACTTTACAGGTGGATTTCTGCCTTGATTATGAATCGAAAATGGTCAAACAACTATGATCTAATGACTTTTAATGAAAGCGTGTCGCATCAATATTATAGAATAGGACTAACTTGACGAATGTCCAGGAATGTGGCTCGAACCACCGACCATCACATAACAAGGCTAGCGTCATGACCATTATACCAACAAGCTACTCACGACTACTTATGACTATATTTATAACAAATGACTTTGGTGGCATTATTATTATTATATCGAACTATTATGTAAAATGTTATCCTTAGACCTTTCAGGTATCATCATATTTTAAATAAAAATAAAAAATCAACAGTTATGGAGTTATGCAATATCGAAGATTGCATTGTTTTCAATATTTCTGAATTATATTTACAAAAATGTTGAATTATCATTACAGTAACTTATATCAAATATGAAAAATTCATTCCCTTTAATGAAAGTCAAATAAAGTGATAAAAACCGTCCAATTTCAACCGGAAAGCATACCAATTGGAATTTCTGAAGGGTTTTTATCATCGTATTTAATTTGTTATATTTTATATAATTATTATAACAAATGAATTTTTCATAATCGATATAAGTTACTGTAATTATAGTTTAAAATTTTGTAAAATATAAGTTAGAAATATTGAAAAAAAGCAAACTTTGATACTGCAAAACTCCATAACTAATGATATTAGGTCATGGTTGCTTGAACATTTTCGACTCATAATCAAGGCAGGAAGCTACCTGTAAAGTATTGTGGACAAGCTCTGTCGCACCCTGTATATATACACGTGACGGAAAGTAATTTTATATTAAGGTTCCACGGTGGAAAAATCTTTATAGTCGATTTTATAAATATTTTTACATGTGTACGAAAGATGAAATATTAGGTCCTTACATATGAAATTGACGTTTAGTATGGGAGGAACATAAAGTCGATTTTTTTTTATTATAATATATTTATTTAATCAAAGTATGTACCATTGCTATCTATGCACTTTTGCCATCTCATAGGTAGTTCATCGATCCCTTTACTAAAAAAACCATTCGGAAGGTAATCAATAAAATCTTTGAAGGCGGTTTGGACTGCCCCATCGGAGTTGAATTTTTTCCTTTGCAAGAAGTTATCCAAATTTCGAAAAAAATGGTAATCTGTTGGGGCAAGGTCCTGAGAGTACGGTGGATGTCTTAGACATTCCAATTGAAGCTCCTCTAATTTGGTAGCCGTCTGTTGTGCAGTGTGTGGTCTAGCGTTGTCATGAAGCAGCAGTGGCCTAGAGCGATTAACCAGCCTCGGTTGTTTAGCAGCTAGCTTTTCCATCATGGTTTGCAGTTGCTGACAATAGACATCTGCCGTAATCGTCTGGCCAGATTTAAGAAAGCTGTAGTGAACGACACCAGCACTAGTCCACCAAACGCTCACAAGTAACTCGCGTTTGTTGATTTGCTTCACTCAATTCGTGAGGTACCCACCTTTCAAGCTTTTTCACCTTACCAAATTGCTTCAAGTGGATTAAAACAGTTTTATCACTAACACCGCAGCCTGTAGCTAACTCGGATGTGGTTTGCGATGGATTCCGCTTCCACAATAGCCTTCAATTCTTCATTATCAACTTTGGTCTCCGGCCGTCCACGGGGCTTGTTCTGCAGGTCGAAATTTCCAGAACGAAAACGTTGGAACCAAAAACGCACTGTGTTTTCTTTTGCGGCACCGTCGCCATACACATCATTAATCCTTCGAGCCGTTTCTGCAGCACTGGTGCCACGGTGGAACTCGTACTCGTAAATAACGCGATATTTCAAGTTTTTCATTTTGTAAACTGAGTCTCGCAAAGAAAAAAACAATTGAGGAAAAAACAAATGAATTATAATTTTCAAAACACAAATACATGAGTAAATAGCTGTAAAAATTTGGATTTGGAATTCCTAACCAAAGAGAAGATATTTGAGATCAAATTTGCCAGTACGGTAAAACGTCAATTTCATATGTAAGGACCTAATATATTCATTTTTTAAATCGCATTTTAATTAAAAAAAAATATATCTTTCAAATATTGTAATTTAGACGTGATCCTTATTCCCTCCCTTTCCGCTATGACCAGGTTTCCAGGAAGAATAAAATATTGATCAAATTTATTTAAAATAAACATCCTGTTTAAAATCCGTAGCTCCCATTAATTGTATTATTCATTAATTGTATAACACAAACGCTGCATTCAATAGTTTCACAAACATTGTATTTCATGTGCTAAAAAAACATTTTACAATCTCATAAAGAATTTGTTTCCTGAAAAACAATATACAAAATGAACGAACGCTGAAAAATTTGTGACGATAAAAAAATTAACTCTTAAAATAGATAATAATTTGATGCTGTGTCGTGGAAAAAACGTAAGTATTACTGGGTACAAAGTCAGCAGTCTACAAAACTATAATAAAATTATAATTGTATAATTCACTATGCATCTTTTTCATCACTATGTTTCATCTAATAAATTCTCCGCAGTTTTCAGGATTATGACATTATTACATTATAAATGTTTACGTATTCTGATGACATAATATATGTCTTTATTGTTACCAATTTGAGGGCTTAACGGCAAAACCAAGATAAATGATAAAAGAACACCATAAAAATATACATTTAGCGATATGCAAGCTCGTAAAAGTGAACACACACGGAAAATGTGTAAAATGAATTGATTGTATTATTTTGCAGTTTGAGCTGTTAAATCAAATTAAAATTGAATTGATTTGTTGTATTAAATCGAGTACTTACATTCGCAAATCCTTTTCTATGCACACGGATGCACTTTCGGTTTCACTAACTTTCGTATTCAAAACACAGTTGGAATCGTGCGCGATTGACGAGCGGCACCCGCCGGTATTGCCAGACAACTGATGAGGCAAACCTACCAGTGCGCGGCGCTGGCTGGTGCACGGCTGGGCATCTTTGCGCGCCCGCGGACCTTCGCTGCGGCCTTTCTTATCATCCATCGTCCTCCGGCTGGACCCTCGGATGCGGTGAGATGACAGATCTCCAAGCGCGCGGTGTTCGGAAGATTATTGTCACAGCTATGCGCTACTGCGTGCGGGTTGCGAAATTAACGGGTAAAGGTACGGCTAAATCCAAGATAATGGTCCCATTGTATATACAACGAAAATGATTATTTCACTATATTATTGAATATGCTAATAACAAAATGAAAGATAATTTACGTTTAAAAAGTAAGTATTAAATAAGATATTACACTTTAAAGTTTCGAAAAATGCACTGCATATTTTGAAATTTCATAGGCAATATATGAGGTTAGGTTAGATTATTAGGTCTGGTTAAGTTAGGTTATTAGGTTTGGTTTGTTTAATTTAGATTACGATTATTTTAGTTAGATTAAATTAACAGGACATTAAATTATATAGTGAAATACTTATTTTCATTGTATGAACAACGGGACCATCATCTTGGATTATTCCTAAGGTACAGATATACACGCTTATTACTGGCATGCTCAAAACTAGCATGCCCTAACAACTGTACACACTTGCTCATTATTAGCAAGCTTATTTTAAGCATGCTCAAAGCTAACAATCAAACATACATGCCTATTAATGGCATGCTCTTGTCATAGAATAGAGAGGAACTCTAGTTCAAAATTGAAACTTTGCAAACTAAAATAGAAAATTCAAGTGAACCGATAAATCAAAATATTTTTGATTTTAGTTTTAATAATTTTTATTGTAAGATTTGAATCATTCATGTCTTTTAATAAAGTTTCGTAAATATTATTTCTTGCTATATTATTTTTACATAGCGGTGACCGAGTATTCCACAGACATTCGTGATTCCTATAAGTCACGAAAAGTAATGTTTTATCATCTCCTCAACGCGCCATATTTGTTTCATCTGTCGCGGACTGCGAAGATTGCATTGATAATCGATACTAGCCGCGAATGACATAAGCATGCTCATAATAAGCAAGCCTGTTCACACATGCTCAAATGAATGACATTAGCATGCTCATAAATCAACCGGCTGTTGATTTTTGAGCATGCCATTAATGAGCATGCTTATTACTAGCAATGTGCGTACACACATGCCACTAATAAGCGCGGGCTAAAGAAGGTCAATACTGCGCATGCTCACGTGCCACTAATAAGCATGTGTATCAGTACCTTAGTGAATTTAGCTTATTTTTCCATACCTACGCGGGGCCGCGTAGTGTAGGAAATTTGTCAACGATTAGAAATGTCACGACAAACATTAAATATCAGACTTCATTATTAGTTAATTATTTGGCTAATTTCTCTGTTTCCGGTTGGGTTAAGATATATATTTAGAGGAATTAATTATACATTTTATTTTTATTAATGGCTCTATATTATCTATAATAAATAGTACACTGCACACCGGAAATATGTTTCAATTGTTATATTGAATTGTGTGGTTGGTTGGAAATAAACTCGCCACTGTTTTAGTGATATGTATAAAAAGTTAATAAATATATACTTAAGAAATAAAATAAAACAAAATACAATTTTTTAATACAGATGCATACGCACAAGTCATATCATCACATCCAAACTGAATCAATATTGGACGGTTATACACATATTACTATAATTAATATTCAAAATAAACAATACGATTGTATCTTGGCTGCGTTTGAAATTTTACATTTCTCTGGTTAAAATATTATAAAAAAATGCGTTTTGTATTTTTTTTAAATATAAAACTTAAATTTTATACATTAATTTAAATGATATTTTCTAAATTATCATATCCATAAAATTATTACGTGTTAGTCATATTAATATAGGACTAGCTTGGTCGCCCCCTGGGACTAGATCACTAAATATTATAATTGATTGTAAAGAAAAAATAATATTTTTGTAAATGATAAAAATTGTTATTTGTGTGTATTTTTTAATATAACAATACATTTTATTTTATTCAAGTCATTTAAAATATATTTAATACATTATTTTAATTCGCTGCACTTCCTCTCCAAAAAGGGACTAGCTCTTGTGCTTGGAAAGGGAATCTGTTTGTCTGTTTGTTATCCACAAAATCCTAATCTCTTTAAGTGATCTTAATCAAATGTTGTATAGTTACTCTTTATTACGATATTAAACCGTAATAAAAAATGTACTGTTTGAGAGGCAATCAATTAACTTGTTAACCGTTGTAAAAGTGTTTAATAAATAATCAATTCACAATTTTTATCCTAAAAAATGTTTCATGACAACGATAAAAATAAAACATTAAAATTAATTCTTACGGTGCGCGTCCACGAACAGCGATAAAGGATACTATAGATAGTGGCTGGGTTATTGTTGCGTCAAATCAGCAAAGCAAAAGGGTAATTTCATTTTTTTTATAGAAAAACTTTAACTTAGGTTTAGAAAATACGTTTATGAAAAAGATTTTTTAATATGTATATTAAGGCCGGCGTCACACTAGGCGTATCTTCCGTCGCGTCTTTGACGCCGCAGAACGCCGCTACATTTCTTTCCATACAGTATGCGTTTATTGAGCACACTACGCGGATCATCGGTCGTTCCGCTAGCGGAACGCTCGCTTCGGCGTTTGTTTGGTTCTCCGCCCGCGGAACTTACGTCAACGTAAAATCGGTGACGTCGCGTCTCATGTTTTAAAATGGAATGCGCCACATTCGACGGATTGTCCGCAAGAGTGTTTGCTCTCCGCGCGGTCCGCCGCGGAATATTGTATGTGCTGTTAAATTCGGTTGCGGATTTGACCGAAATGATACGCTCAGTGTGGCGCCGGCCTTACAATAAAAAAACTATTTTGAAAATCGCGATTTTAAATCGAAGACGAACAGTGACCATAGAAAATAAACCAATTACAGTGACAAACACCGTAGAATATATGTATAAGATTTATCTATAATTCCTGCAAAGTGATGTCATATCGCGTTTTAATGGAATCGTATTTTTTAAGATTTTTATTATAAAATTTATGAATGAAAACATTATCCCACACCATCCACACTGAGTTACAAAATATAATTTATTTTTCTGAATCCATTTCATATATTTTAATAGATATCTGTAAAATGTGAAATGACCCTAATAGGTCGACCGATCATCCGCGTAGTGTGTTTGATAAGCGCATATTCTATGGAAAGAAATGTAGCGGCGTTCTGCGACCGAAGAGACGCGGCGGAAGATACGCGCAGTGTGGCGCCGGCCTTAAATGTCTATACATTTTGTACTGAGACAGTACTGAATTGACTGACATAGATCGGGGGTTGATTTCTAATATCGCGAGTTTTAAGGTGTCGTTGGTATATAGGTAAGGATTTTTATTTATTTTTTTAAATAATTCCAATTATATTTAACGATCGTCACAACATAAATGTTTAAAATTCTGAAATAAGCAGGGATGTTTTAAAAAAAAACTTGTGTATGGTTAAGGGATCTGAGTTGGGACTTGGGAATCACGACTGAGGAATGCAATCCCGAGTCGGGATCCCTCGAGATTACAATTTCCAATCCCGCGGGATCCCCACGGATCGGGAATCCGAATACTTTTGTGTTTTTTTTTGTTTGTAGAGCTGAATAGCAATTAACGACAACGCCTTGTATTTTTATATCAGCAATTTAAATAAAATGTTCATTATTAATCATCGCATTAAAGTTTTTGTAGGCGTTTTTCCAAGCATCAGTAGAGTTAGTAGTTTTTATTACTATGTAAGGCTGATAAAATATTATTCAAAGCTACTTGCATCATTTGAATGTGACATGAACATAAGTTTTAAGTACTTACTAAAAGTTCTATATACATACACAATTAAACATAGAAAATATAAAAAATGCTGATGAATCCCGATAATCTCGTCCGATTTTTCGGTTCGGGATTGGTCTCGTAAAATGCCTCGAGATCTCGCGGGATTGCATTCCCTAATCACGACTTAAGTCCGGTCGTATCAACTTGGTTTATAGTAACCGATGGTTTAAAGCATAGCTTTTTTAGATTTTTGCGTCAAATATATTGTTTTCCAGTCCGATAAAATTATGCTTATTAATTGCTTTTATACATTATTTTTTCACTTTACTAAATACGTTTTTCTGGTGCTTTATATGGTTACTTATACAACCTAATAGAACTAGTCCACAATACTTTACAGATAGATTCCTGCCTTGATTATGAGTAGAAAATGTTTGAGCAATCATGACCTAATATGAATAGTTATGGAGTTACGCAATATCAAAGTTTGCATTTTTTCAATATTTCTGACTTATTTTTTTGTAAAACGTTAAATCATTACATTAACTTATTTCGATTACGAAAAACTAATTTGTTTAAATAAAATAATAAAAACCCTGAAAAAAATCCAACCGGAATGTTTTTAATATTTTATTTAACTTGTGTTAAAGGTAATGAAATTTTCATCTTAGATATAGGTTACTGTAATGATTTCGCAAAAAATAGTCAGAAATATTGAAAAAAAAAATGCAAACTTTGACATCGCATATCTCTTTAACTATTGATTGCTTGAACTCTTTCGAATCATAATCAAGGCAGGAATATACCTGCAAAGTATTGTGAATTTAGTACTGTTACACCCTGTATATTTTCACATATTTATTAATCTTAGCTTCTAGTTACCACTTTTTAAATTTAAATAAAAAAAATCTTTCCTTTTCTTTGCTTTCCACTTACATAAAGTAACTATATATAGTGATTTTTATTATTCTTACTTTTAAATGATAATTGGTATGTTAGATAAAAAAAAGGTTAAGAAACCCTGTGTAAATAATAAATGCCTTAGAACAGGTATTTATTATTTATATGTACCCATGTACCTAGCAAGAGAGGCTTTTTACATACTGTCTTATTCTTGTATAAATATGAAAATATTTTTTTACGGTTTGTTTTGAAAAACAGTTTTGGTGAGGTTTTTTGGTACGTCAAGTATAGATAATATTATGGATCCCGTTAACATTGATATATAGGCTGTTTTTTTAAAGGTTCCGATCTTTAAAATGATATAAAATACATCAAAACGTGGTAAAAGCCATGGTATTCACTATATTGGAATGATTTTTTTATGCCATTGGTGTTTAAATATGGGGTGCTCATTTTAGAGTTTTTAATCATTTTATTTGACTTGTATCAAAGCGCAAAAGTTTTTAATATTCAATATAAACTAGCAGTTGTCCAATTGGCCATCACCAGTTAGGTGATGGCCAATTGATGTGTTGTGATGATGTATGTGCCTTGATGATGGACCCTGCAATGGGACCCAAAACGTCGGCCAGAAAGGTCATAGAAACATGGCAAAATATCCCAGAAAACTCAAGCCAGAGAACAAAACTTAAGAATGTGATAAACTTATTATTAACTATAAACATTGGAATGTTCTGAGCATAGTAATGCCCCTGTTCTGTGATCTACAAAACATATACAAAATAAATATGCATTAGAAAAAGCTATATAAGTAATATGATTAAAAAACTATCATTTTTTTTTATTACATCCTGTTTAGTGTTTATAATATAGTGCGATATCGAAGTTCAATGTTACGATCAAACTACCGTAACTTGGATGTACAGAATTGGGGAAAATCAACTGCAATCCAAGCATGATTTAAATTTAGAATTTGAGATTCTCATTTGCATAAAATGTAAATAATGATTGTGAGCCTTTAATTTAATAATAAGTAAGACCTTTAATTTATTTGGAACATGTTAGCAATTTTTCCATTTTAATTTCCTGCAACGCGTTATGTGATAGAATGAAAAATTACTCTTACTTTACAAGGAATGAAAGCGAGGATTCTTTTGAGGCGTCGGACTTTTGATGAAAAACAAAAATAGAGATAAATTAAAATGAGGATTGAAGCACACAAATAAAGGTTGCGTTGCTGCCGAGTACATTGATGATGGTAGACAAGTAGTTCTCTTGTGGCTCGATGGATACTTCAAACAATGTTGCGAGGAAAGCCAAAATCTGTTAAGGCAAAAGTCACGCATAAACTGCGCAAGCCATAGAGCCATTCGCTAGTTAAGCTTTGTGGGATGTTCTTGATTTGGAGCGTTTATAAGTGGAACAGGATACGATTTTCTCACTACACCTGATGATTGATGATGAAAACTTTTGTCATGTGGAATGAATGAGCGAAGAAAGGACGGTAATGAAAATGTATGAAGCGAGTGTTGAAGACCAAGAAAACAGGAAGCGTCCGCGAAAAACATGACATGATCAAATAAATTAAATATTGATGGATGGCCCTGTTAAAAACTTCAACAACCGAATTGCGGTACGAAAGTGAACGAGGCAAAAGTGATGTACCAGGACAGAAGAGCATGGTGTTCTATCCTCTCTGCCTACCCCTGCGGTGAATCTGAAGGATGATTAGCTAGTTAGTTGTAAATAATATATCAAAGTTTTATTAAAAAAATATTAAAATATTCAACCTCAGTCCACAACACGTGTAAAAGTATTTTGATTTGGTTTACCACCATTTTCATAACATCTCAAATTAAAACAATATTAAATAATTTCACAGTGCAGTCAATAAAAAAAAAAAATATTCTTTTATGTAGGGATAGTCTCAGACACATGTAACTCATCACCCCTGCACATTATATTTTTTTCTAGTTCGCCCACTATTTTATGGAAATAAAAACACTTTTTTTAGGTATACATTTTAATTTTTGTGAGTTTCACCTTATGAGGTGCATTATCAATAATCGAGATTGATAATTTATTTTTATTTAAAAAAAAATAGATATGCGAACACGGAATACATGTCACATCAATATTCCTACTATTTTCAAACTAAGCTAAACGCTTGTGCTATGCAAATAGGACTAAATGCTAATCTAGAGTGAGGTTCGAACCCGCGATCTTTGGATCACGAAGCGAGTGTCCTAACCACAAGACCAACAAGCTAACAGAATGCCCTCGTAACATGAAACGCATCTCGCAAAAATCAAAATGTACACCTAAAAACAAGTGTTTTTATTTCCATATGTGGTATTGTGGAGTTCTATAAAGCTACCACTGAAACAATAAATTTATTTCATTCCACTTTTCAAATGGATTTTCGTAACATTTAACTGAGAAACATCAAAAACATATTAAAATTTGAAATACACTTTCAGGTGTACAAGGCTGCAGATGATAATAAAATTTAATGTCGGTTATTCTGCCATGGTTAGATTTTTAACATACCCTACATTTTGTGCAACGTTTCAGAGATCATCAACACCAACCAGGCCATTGAAATGTGGTCACGACTTTGGCTATGACGTAGATCGACCGTCAGCAGAATGGCTCAGAAAAAATCTATTGTCGTAAGTGACCAATATTTATGATGTATGGCGTCATCAACAAGCAAATTAAATATACATTTAATTGGCAATCACTTATTTCCTTGAGTAGGTGAGACGTCAATTTACAATTTAATATGTTTGAATGCTTAACTGATTCGCGGAAATAGAAAGTCAATCATTAATATATATAAACCCCCAACTTCAATTCATTGATTGTGTCATCACAAAGTAAAAACACACATTCAGCAGAACTATTCTTCGAAAAATAAATTATATGTACTAATAAATTATTTCACAGTATTCCTTAAATAAATGCTCCTACTATGTAATATAAATCCTCACTCTTTAATTTAAAAAAAACTATACAGATTGCAGTTTTGTCGGGAATATTCGTAGGTCGATGGAATGAAAGAGCGATATGCTGTTACTGTTTATTTCTTCACGGAGATAGGCCCCGGAAGCAAGTTAAAGTGTACAAGTAATATTTTATGTAATGACGAACAAAGAAATATATGACGCGCAGAAGTCTGCCCGATCTTACGGCAGAAGCCCGACTGGTGTGGTGTCGCCAAGTCCCTAGCTCGACCCTATTGTTTATATCGCGGAGATTTTTATTATGTTAATATAAACAAAACTCTGGGTCGGGCGATAGGTACATGGCACAGGGTTGAACAGGTACCGCTACAGCACTCCCCTTCCAGCAGCTTCCTCGATGGGTGGAGTGGGTGCGAGGAATGCTGCGATGCTAGTTGTTCGGTGCTCCGCGATGCTCAAGTTTATTGTTGGCTGTTGCTTGTTGCGAGCGCCCGACAACCGCCGTCCGATGAGTCGTGGACGCATGGTATGCCGGTGCTCGCAGGTGAGAGCGCGCGGTGAGTTGGCGCTGGTTGAGTTGGCAACGCTCAGTGAGTCGGCGTTGCTGGTGATGGTGATGGTTGAATGCAGGCGGAGAAGCGTGGGCGGCTTGTATCCCCCGGGGCACCCCTGCGTTGATGGTTGGTGCTCTGTGAATCGGCGCGGGTTGTTGGTGCATGGTGGGTCGGCATGGGTTGCTGGTGCACGGTGAGTCGGCACGGGTTGCAGGTACATGATGAATCGGCACAGGTTGCTGCGAACGCGCAGTGAGTCGGCGTTGCAGAATGGAACGCACAGTGAGTCGGCGTTGTTGGCGCACGGTGAGTCGGCGCTGGTCGCTGGTTACGAGCGCCCGACAACCGCCGTCCGGTGAGTCGAGGACGCATGGTATGCCGGTGCTCGCAAGTGTGAGCGCGCGGTGAGTCGGCGCTTGTTGACTTGCCAACGCTCAGTGAGTCGGCGTTGCTGGTGTTGTTGGTGACGAATGTCCGACATCCGCAGTCTTGTAGTTGAAGATGCTGGAGATGCCGGTGCTCGCCATTGTGAGCGCACAGTGAGTCGGCGCTGGATGAGTCGGTTGATGAACGGCCAGGCATAACATTTGGTTATGCAATTGGCCCCTGTTTTGCTGCTTCCGCCCGTGTCCTTTGTCACATCACTGTTCACTTGAGATCGCGTCTTTCATCCGTCGGCTTCCCAAATCGAAAATAAACTGTATCACGTCGGGGTCACCACTGTCGGGAATATTCGTAGGTCGATGGAATGAAAGAGCGATATGCTGTTACTGTTTATTTCTTCACGGAGATAGGCCCCGGAAGCAAGTTAAAGTGTACAAGTAATATTTTATGTAATGACGAACAAAGAAATATATGACGCGCAGAAGTCTGCCCGATCTTACGGCAGAAGCCCGACTGGTGTGGTGTCGCCAAGTCCCTAGCTCGACCCTATTGTTTATATCGCGGAGATTTTTATTATGTTAATATAAACAAAACTCTGGGTCGGGCGATAGGTACATGGCACAGGGTTGAACAGGTACCGCTACAGTTTTATCAAAAAAATTAGAAATTTTATATATTTTTCAACGGCCATTATATTGAAACAAGATGTCGAATCATGCCATTTAAAGAATGAAGCCGAGATACCTACCATGCAAATTGTTAAGAAAAGGTGGAAATCTGAAAAGAACTACGAAGGTTATGGTATCCAATGACATAATAAACTGTAGATACGTTACAAGCGTGAAATCGTGGCAAGTCAAAAAGAAAGTAATTGCCTTACTTGCATTTGTTATCGAACGAACCTTCTTTGTGATTGGACGCGACGGCATGCCGAAAAGAGTCCGGGGGAAAAGGAGGGAGTATCGTACATTATTGTAAGAATGAGTATGTTATTTTAGTCACCGTGACTTCAAATTATTATATTTTTCTGCATTTGCTACATTTAAATCAGGATAGTATGGGAATAACGTATATATTTATAATACATATCCACGGCATCCACAAAAAGTGTTATATGTCATACATAAAGAAATTTCTTAATGGAAGATTGTTTTGATGTATCCTGGTTATTATTATTATTGATAATGGGTAGGCAGCTTAAGCTGATAGGCCCATACCACTCTCTCTTATTTGAATATCCAGCCTATTCTTAAATTGACTCAACGCCCTCAGGCAAACTGTTCCACATATTGACCACTCTATTGCTTAATGCATGCTTTCTTGGGTTACACGAGAACCGAAACTTGTTCAACTTCAGGTGATGTCCTCGAAGGCCCACATTAGTGTTTAATGCAAACATATCTGTCATATTAGGAATATTGTAGTAGCCCGATAGAGTCTTAAATGTCTCGATGAGGTCACCTCTTGCTCGTCGCTCCTGAAGAGTGGACAGTTTCAAGACTCTCAGCCTTTCCGCATATTCCAGGTTTTTAAGACCCAAGGGCAATTTTATAACTCATCTCTGAACGTTTTCCAGTAAAACTATATCTTTAGCAAAATATGGATTCCAGATCTGAGAGGCATATTCGAGGAGAGGCCTCACATATGTCTTATAAATAGTTGTGAATAGTGGTACTGTCGATGTTGGAATGATCCTCTCACCAAATACAAAATAGAGTTAGCCTCCTTAACCACACTCGCTATGTGCTCACACCATTTAAAGTCCTTGGTGAAAGTAACACCCAGATCCTTCTGCGAGACCACTGACTTAATCAGGCTTTCGTTTAAGATATACTCAATATTTGGGTTATTCTTGACGACATGGAGAACACAACATTTGTCAACATTAAGACATATGAACATAAAGAAATTTCGCAGATGTTGAAACATGACACCCTCTACAATTGTTCTGGATGCTGATACCTGGCAATACTAAACGGAGCAATCTACTGGAGGCGCAAATGATGATGGAACTCCGTTCACTCTTCAGGCTAGATCGCATGTATTAGCGAGTTTCTATTCTTCTCCCATTTGCGTATATTAAACCCACAACAATTGTGTTTGTAAAAATTTCACATGTAAAAACATGTGCAAAAACTAAACGGTAAGTATGAACGCTCCTTCTTACTTTGACCTCCCCGCAAACCCTTTTCCACAGACCTGCAAGGGGAATTAATTATTTTAAATATTGGTACTTAATTACTCGTAAAGCAATAATCTTGTTAAAGTATTATTTCTATCAAAATCTACATAAATAAATAAATAAATAAAACTTTATTCCAGAATGTGGGGAGTTTCGTGCAATCCCACACATTCCATATATTATAATATAATATATGTATAATAATAATACAGTGCAATAAGAATGTACACCTTGGGAATTAAACCTTGCGTACATATACTGAATTATGTATGTTTGAAACCCATGCTTACTCACTTGGTTGATTAAACGCGTAGAGTTCTGATGTCATATTCTGGATCATAAATTACAGATTAAATTCATAAATCTACTATAAAATAATACAATTTAATGATAAAAGATCATATGTTAAGACAATGTAGCATTCATTTCTAAATATCGTTAGATATACATTACTCATACGCGCATAACGAACAACTCAGTAGCTCAATAATTTAGTTATTGGAATTTTTTAAATTTTTGGTTTAAGATAAATAAATAAAGATATATAAATATATAATATATAAATAAAAAAATAAGATAATAATTCTCTACTGCCTGTGAAAACATCAACACCTCAAATTGATTTTCAAAGTATAAATGCGAATTCAAAACAGCAGTAAATTGTTAATTTTTTCCCCCGCATAATAAAGGAGTAATTCTGAGTTCTTCACTGTAGGATTGCATAGGTAATAATAAATGCATCAAAGGAAGTTTCGACTTAAATTTTAGTAGGAGAGTGAAGATTTCAAAAGGTGTGTTTACTTTATAATGAATTTTAAATATTTTAATTTAACAGAACAAAATATTCAGATTATTATATGAGTAGCTTGTTAGTGTAGTGGTCATGACGCTCGCCTAGTGATCTGGTGGTGAGTGGTTCGAGCCCCATTCCAGGACACCAGCAATTTGCCACCAGCATATTTTCATAGCACAGGCTTTTGGCCTAGTTCGAGAATAGTAAGAATATTGATGACATGTATTGTGTTCGGAATGAAATTATGAAACATTCCCCGAGCGTAGATAAATTGTGCCATGTTTAAACATGAACGAATTAAGCGTGAAGATGGCGCGTTTACACATGGATTATCTATAGTGCAAAATTCTAAATGTATCGGCAAATTAATATCGCCGATTTCGATATATCGGAAAACCTACAATATCGCCGATATATCAGTGTCCTAGTGTTTATGCAGCACATTTGCTGGATGTTATAAGTGGATGTCATTGTATAATTACAGTTTTCCAATACATGTACTATAAAAGGAAATGATTATACATACTAAATATATGTACATAAATTTATATTAATTAAGTAGCTTTTTTAGTCTATTTCAAATCTATCTCAGCTAGAGATGAGACAGTTAAATCTCAATACTAAAAAACCAAGATAGTATAATTTTTTTCCATAGCAATATACTTAAATTATTTATTTGAAAAAAATATTAGCATAAGCGTAGCATAAGATGCAATAGAAATGTAGCAGTTCTGTCAAAATTCATTTGGTTCATGATTATATCATCCTTACAGGTGCAAATTTTTTCATCAAGCTATGAGACATATATTCTATTTAAAGATAAGGGCCCCTTTAGAGGTAAAATTCATTAACGGCAATATTGGCTAAAATGATGTATGAATAAAAACATTCATATTTTTTCCATCTCTATTCAGGTAAAAACCAGTAAGTAAATACTGTGTCTATTTATAATTCGTAATAAAAAAAAATTAATATCGCAAGTCAAACGTTTAAACCTCATTATTTTAAAACTATTCCAAAATCACTTGGTGAGTTTGGCCTCTAAAGGGACCATGTATTCATTGGTATAATAAATTAAATGCCAAAATACCATATGGGACCTGTTGAGGTACTCTCGAGGACCAGGACTAAGAGGTCTGCACTGAGCTGCTTCCCACCAAAGTCAAAGAATGGGTAGATTTTTATTGATAATGCTTCGTCACCTCATTTTGGGCCCACCTGTATTTATTTTTTCTTTAAATATTTTAGGAGATTGCTGATCATTAATACGCTCCATATGGGTTAGAAATAGAGCCTGTGACTTGCGGTTCTTCACACAGACTTTGACTATATTACATATGCAGAATATTTGTTTATTTACATTTGTTAATACAAGTTACTAATAACTGCCACACTAGGTAAAAACCTGTTCTGTGGCAGTTATTCTCATATGATATTTATATAATATTAACTAATGACAATTAAAGAGAGTATAAGCATACGAATGAAAGTAGATCAATAATAATAAAGTAAATCATAGGAATACCTAAATCTAAAAGAAAAGAAAATATACATACAAAATTAAGATAAGAATTTATGTAGTTACAAAAATAAATATTGTATTAAGTGTACTTTAAATTATATAAATCAGTTTTTGCCAATTCAGAGGTCAAGGGCGGATCACTTCTTCAGCATATCTTCTACCTGATATTTTTATAAATTTAGTAATACGATGTTTAAAAGGTTTGTGTAGAGTTATTTCTTTAGTTTCATTAGCTAACTTATTAAAAACAAGTATAAGATATATCAGTATGGCAACTGGAATAACATGAGTTGCAAGGAATCTAGCACATATATAAATCGTATGCATTTAGGAGCAGGAGACGTAAAAATTAGAACGAAGAGAAAATTAGAAAAGACCAAAAATTAGAAAACTTGTTAAAATAAAATGTTTTTACATTTAAATCTAGTAACACCGAATATTAGATTGTATAGAACCTTTCAAATATAATATGGTGAAATAAATATAAAATATTTGTTTAACAGTAATTTATTTACTAGATATTCTACATAAAAAATATAAACAATCAACTGATACTGATCTAAAAATGGGTATTTTAAATGAGTAATCAAATTTTTATATAAATTAAAGCGAGGCTGTGTGGTAAACAAAGAAATCTACCAAGAAACATATTTACATATTGGCTATAAATTTGAAAATAATTACTAAATATTTATAAACACATTTTCTCAATATTGGAAGTCTTCAATCTGTACCACTGAAAAACTTAGACAAGAAGTCGGTAGGTTTTGGATCTTGAGTTTCTTTGAAGAATGTCATGACGTGGCCTTTCTGTTTCCAAATATTGACAGTTTCCTTCAATTCCATTTGGCCCTGAAAATAAATAAATAAATATTTTCAGGCAAAAGACAAATACAGTCGAACTCGGTTATAATGAGCTCGGATATAAGGAGATCTCGGCTATAATGAGCAAAACTGTGAATTGATTTTGATTTGCGCATATTCCCATACAATAGTTCTCGGTTATAAGGAGCGCGATTCCCGGATAAACGGAGCAAATTTTAGAAAGTCATACATATTTGCTTGGGTTACAGAAAAAAAACAAACATGTACACACTTCCTTAAGTTACACCGTGAGATATAGGTTTTGGTGTACTGCAATTTCCTTCCAGTGAAATTATTTGAGATCTATCTGTAAGACAGCTTCTAAACCAGTGTGGATTACACCATAAAAACCCATGTGCGATAATTTTTTGAGCAATCAATCATGTGGAACTGTATCAAATGCATCGGCAAGATCAAGATTTCAAAAATTAATTGCACAGTAATTAAACGAGATATACGTACACTGAAGAGCACTCACACTTCTTGAATTAGATCACATGGGATTACCGTGGTTCCTGCATACCGCTGAGCAGCAAGACACAAACTAACTAAAAGTTCACATTAGAGAACTTACTTTACTAACAACTTGTACTACTGAACCCTTTCGATAACACTATTAACACGGTGCTTCTAAATTCATCTTCCTATTGGAAACATTGTGAATCTAAACTAACTTTCAATATTATCCACCCATGTATAACAGCGATCAATTTTACATTAAATAAAAAAGGAATAATTCAATACTTTGATGACCAGCATGTCGATTACTCTGATGTCGGTGACATGGCGATTTTTATTAAACAACTCTCGTAGTTTCTCTCGGCATTGCTGCTCGTTTTTGGGAATGTGGAATTCCATCACTGAAAAGAGATAAGGCATCTATCATAATAGACTGTAGCATAAAAATAAAATATGTTTTTATTACAAGTATGTATATGTTTTCACATAATAGAGCAAGCATAAAAACTCGTATATTTATATTTTTTCACGTTATCCGAACTATGCATAAGCCGTGTTTACAACGCCTTTTGACAGTTCTAACCTACGATTTTTAATACGCGAATTCGTAGGTAAATGTATAAACAGAAAATTATTAATAATTATGAATTTATTTTCCGAATCCTTTAATGTAAGAGAATATTAAACAGTTTACAGGAAAATACGTAGTTTGATGACATAACACATAACCAAAACATCACAATAGGTTGAAATTTAAGAATGTATTTGAACATAATCTTACCAATATAAGGGATTTGTCTGTACCATACTTTATAGAGATTTAATACACGACGTCGAGCTTCCGCGGCATCAGTAGATAAAATCGGCTTGACAGCTTTCTGAGCGACCCTCACAGCCTCACGAGCCGCCATTTTTCTTATTACAAAAATACCATAGAGAAATAAGGAAAAGAATGAGAACCATAGATAAATAATAATACGTTTAGTATTGCTAGAGTACAAGATAAAAAAATACATATTTATATGGTAGATAGCAAAATCTGTTATAATTAATACCTAACGTCATAATTCCGAACAATTATAAATTATTCAAGTTTGTGTTTTCTGGGGTATTATGCCGTGTTGTAACGACCTTTCGGGCCGACGTATCGGATCCCATCGCAGGGTCCATCATCAGGGCTGATGAATGCCCATATATTTGTTATTATTATCCATTAACCACTTACCACAATCCCAGAATCTAATCATACTTACTTGTATAATTTTAATTGAACTTTAGTATGTTTCATACAATTTTTATAAAAATTAATTGTATTATACATATAATGCAACAGAGAAATTGTAACATGAGCGAATTTTCATTGTGCCACCTTATCATATCGATTTTGTCTGTATCATTTGTTTATTTTACATAATTTGAATCAATTCAATATAAAAAAAATATCTTGAAATATTCAATCTTCAACAAGTAAGTGATGATAAAACTACTGGTTAATGAAATACAATTGTTCATTGAAAGGTTCCTTCGAAATATACCTACTAAAATAATTTGGTTTTGGAAAAATTAATTTTATTTTAAATTAAATGGTGATATTTAAACATATTATTTTTTGAAATATCATAATTGTAGGGTATAAAAGCAAAGGCAGCAGTATCCAAGAAAAAATTATTGCAGTCGTCGAATTATTAATTTATTATTTTATTTTATTTTTTATTTCCATTTATTGGTTTTCTTACAGCCATATAATTAATCAATCTTGAAAAAAACAATAATTGATGTACAGAGTTTTGGGCCAATTACAAGAAAACACATATATACAATCGATAAAAAATAAGAAAAAACATGTCCAATAGTGAGTTTGTGTGAGTGTGTGTATTTGTGTGTTTATTTATTTATTTTGTTTTGGGAATATTTATGAACTGAATTCGATATTTTATACGAAACTTAGCCAATAAATATATAGAAAACATAATTTTGAAGGGATAGATACACAAAATATAGAACTCAGTTAAGTAATCTAATATCAGTTAAGTTTTATGCAAACTTTTGTGAGTGCATTCAAAACATTTTTTTTAAATACTGCTGCCTTTGCTTTTATACCCCACAATTGATAAAATATGTTACAGGTTCTTTACTTGGAGCAGTGAATAAACCACTGGATATTACGAATGATTATTTACAATATTTTTTAAATGGTTTACGTCTTTACATCATCAGAATATTTTTAAACATGTTTTAAAAACATATCAAATTGCTTAGTTTTTAAGTATTAACATTTACTTATCAAAACTGTTGCACAGCTAACCATTACTCATGAAATTGACATATTTTAACTGTAGAACCATTTATAATCGATTTGCTCGCTAGATTAAGCTTATTAGCGAGAATATATACCGGGCAACATTTTAAAATATATCAGTATTGCCTTTTAGCAAAATAAATTTCATTCAAAAGTAGTAGTATTGGTAGTAACTTATTTATTAATTCTAGGCGCCATATTTGATAAAGTTTTTAATAGGTACTTACCTCGGAAGAATATTACTTGATTCCATTACATTTTGCAATGCTTATCTATCTGCCTAATAATAATAAGTTTTAGTTGTTAATATATTGCTTATCATGAAGTATCAATTATAATTTTTCTTCTAAGAGGACAGTCTTCCAGTATTTAGTACCTAAATCTGGTCCTTCCTTGTCTTCCGCAGTCGCCCTCTCTTTCTGGCGCCGTTATTACTATTACTTATTTATTATTAATTTGGCAAGAGGACATTGACCTTGAATTTTGGTGAAATAACGTATGTAGGTACTGTTGCCGGCAAACTTCATGAAATTCTTTGGCTAAGTGGGGGAATGCGCAGAAGACGAAATTTGGGTCTCGTTGGTAGAAAGGTAGATGCGCAAACGTCCCCCCACTACGCCGCAGAATTTCAAGATGTTTGCCGGCTACTGTATACAGGGTTATTTGGATAAAATGTATAACCTCGCAGAAGTATAGTCCTGCCTTGATTATGAGTCGAGAATGTTCAAACAGCCATGACATAATATCAATAGTTATGGAGTTATGCTATATCAAAGTTTGCATTTTTTTCAATATTTCTGACGTATTTTTTACAAAACGTTGAACTATCATTACAGTAACTTATATCGTTTACGAAAGATTCATTCGTTTTAATACAAGTTAAATAAAATGAAGAAAACCTACAGAAATTTCAATTGGAATTGGAAGGTTCTTATTATTTTATTTTATTTATATTAAAGGGAATGAATTTTTCATATTCAATATAAGTTACTGTAATGACAGTACAACTTTTACTATAAATGAATTAGAAATATTGAGAAAACATGCAAACTTACATGTCGCTTATCTCCATAACAATTGATATTAAAACATGATTGCTTGAACATTTTCGACTCATAATTAAAGCAAGAATATAGTCTTGGGAGAATTGCTAATGTTTTCCAAATAACCCGGTATAAATAAATTTTGTTCCGTGTAAAAATACATTGATTTTATCGTGCCGAATCAAATGCTGGATATATAAATACGAATATACAAGTACAGGTTATATAGTATGGTGTTTTTAATGAAACCCGCATAACTTTGAGTAGGTAAATGTATAATAATGTTAAAACGCCCCATTGCCAAGTTAATGAGCACACGCGACAATTGGGACAAATCTCTTTTAATACCTTGTAATAATTTCCAAGCTGTATATTAAAAAAAAACATGTTTTAAAGCTGTCTATCGGTCCAATTTTTGATATATTGAAAAAATGATATTGAAAATATTGAAAAAAAATCAAATTTTGATCTTGCATATCTCGTAACATTTTTGACTCATTATCAAGGCAGGAATCCACCTGTAAAGTTTTTTCTACTAGCTGACACCCTAGAGACACCTGTACAGTGTAGTTATAAGTTAATCAATGGGCAATAAATTTTTTTTTAACTTCTTCAATAATAGCAAAATAACTTTGTGGCAACACAAAAAATGTATTAGAAAAATGTTAATAGCAAATTAAGTATATATTATAAACGTCAAAAATGACGTACTTGTATACGTAAGTATACAGCGTGTCCGGTGACCAGTGTCGGAGCCTTTAACAGCGTAAATTATGATCAATTTTATTTTATTAAATTGTTGGTCTTTTTTCAAATTTTGGTAAAATATTTAACGCAATATTGATCCTTATTATTTTATCTTTCAAATGAGACCCCTTTGATATTTAAAGGACCTCTACATGGATAGATATTATATTAAATTTACAAACCATTTCCATTTAATTATGGATGGATAGGTGGTGTTTTGCCGATGAAATTGATTATATTTTATGCTATTAAAGGCTTCAACACTGGTATATTTAAGCCGCAATTTTTCAAGAATTTTTTTTAATGACTTCGGTTGCACTTTTATTTAAAAATACTTACATTGTTATGTTATTATTTTTTATCTCATAATTCGCGTTCATATTGAAAAAATAACACATGATGTATATTATATTTTATTCAACAATCAATACACATAAAATTAAAACTAGTTAAATAACATATGTAGTATTTCTGAATCAAACATTGTTAAATTTTTTCGCCAGGAGGCGAAATTATGTTTTGATAAAAAAAAATACATAATCTCTTTTGACTAGTAAAGCTATTTTATTTTTCGAGTTTTGCTTTAGTTTCTTAAGACAACAAACAATGTGTTTTTAAATTGTTCCTCTTTGGTTCAAATTGTGTCTATTAGAGTTAAATTTAGTACAGATATCTGTATATGTATACTAATGTATAAAATATATATTTTTTTAAATTGAAATGCATACTTGAAATAGGTAATAGTTGTTTCAATAGATTAATTGCTATGAAAATGAAAGCATGCTCGAAATCAAGCGTTGTACGCATACATTTGACAACCAAGCTTCAAAAATATTAAACTGTATCACACATTATAATATAAAACAAAATTTTAATTCCATATATTAAAGTACACATGAAAATTAAATCATTAATGATATTTACATATATAATTTTGCTAAAACATTGATTTTCATATCAGTTTTTTAAACATACAGAACATCATTGAGGAACAAATCATTTGCACGAATCAAAAATTTTAAATCAATATATTAATTATGTCATTAGTGATATTTATATATATATTTTTATATAAAAACAAAATTTTAATTCAATATATTAAAATACACAAGAAAATTAAATCTTTAATGATATTTACATATATTTTTTGATAATATGTGCATAATATAACATTGATTTTCATACAGAGAATTATTGAGGAACAAATCATTTGATCGATGAAAATTTGATAATAATAAAATTCAATATAGAAAAATAGGTAAAATATCAAAATTGAAAAAAATTCTCGTCTTTTACAAAAATATCATTTTAATTATATTAATTCAACTGCGTTTTTTTTATACATAAACAATTTAATAAATTTATCAACCATAGAATTTTTTTTTTGTTATTATATAAATAATTATTCGTATATCTGTCTTATTACGTCTTTATAAAAAGCTCATATGATTAAATCGTGTGGCTTGAAAATATATTTTCTATAATGTCTAGTCTACACAATGTACAACTATCGATTACTCTCGTTAGATAACACGGTACATGCACTGTACGCGGGGTAATATTGTGACGTATGCGATGAATCCAGCACGAGGCTTCCAGGAACCCGGGCTGGTGGACTCTCTACAGGAGTAGCCTGACGAACTCTGAAAAAAAAAATTCATCAATTTTCTATGAACCACACAACGCAATGTTTACGCGACGTCACGACCAGGGAATGCAATCCCGATCCCGCGAGATCTCGAGGCATTTTACGAGGTCAATCCCGAAGCGAAAAATCGAACGAGATTATCGGGCATTAGTGACGGACACTGTTACATAGAGAATTATGCATTCTTTGCTTTTATACTTCATTATTTCATACACCTCATTATTAGTTAGTGACGAACGTTGTTGCATAAAGATATTATATGTGGGGTATAAAAACAATATACAAAAAAATTGATTTGAAATGCAGTGACAGAGGATTACTAATAAATGTACTGAATTCTAGATTTTGTGTATCTATCCCTTCCAAAATCATGTTTTCTATAAATTTATAGGCTGTTTCCTACTAAATATATAAAATCAGTACAACATAAATTAGTAATCCCCAATGCCTGCATTATTTTTTTTTGGATATTGCTGCCTTTGTTTTTATACCCCACGTATATTCTTTCACACATAAAAATAAAATAAAATAAGTTGAACCATTAAACGTAGGAATTTATTATAATTTCTACATGAGTACATATATATAAAGATATCCTAAAATAATTAAGCATTTGAAGGCTACTTTCGCAGATTTTTAAATACTTCACTTCCCATGACTTCACTTGTAAAACTGCTTTTTTCTTTCTAGTACAGTTTAATTAAAATTATTTTGTATTTTTTTTTTGCCAACGGTACAGTAATTAAGAGTATGTATAATTAATGTATGTCAGTGTTGAGTGTGAACATTTCCATTCAGTGGGTAGATAAAGCAGAGAGTGACAGCGGTGCGATTATCGGGACATAAATTATCACTTTATCAAGAAAGTGGTCACGCCATCTGGATAGGCAGCCGAGCTCTGCGCTAGTGCGACCGGTCGCTACTATTCAAAAATACATTCTTCCTAGTGAAAAATACTTGTAGTACGAGACACAACGAGAAAGAGCAGTAGAAGAAAAAGAAGTGAAGATGTAGATGAAAAGTAACCAAAGAAAAATTAGCGATACAATTTTATCCATCGCCAGTATTTTTCATTATAAAAATGGTGCTTTATCTTATAGAGTAAAGCAAAAAAATGTACATAAATATACAGGGTGTACCAGAGCTAGCAGCAGAAACTTGGCCGGTAGATTCTGGACTACGTTATGAGTCTAAAATGTTCAAGCAACCATGATTTATGGATATGGAGGAGGAGTTATGGAGATATGCAATATCAAAGTTTGCATTTTTTTTCAATATTTCTGACTTATTTTTTGCAAAAAGTTGGAATCTACCTACCTCGTTACTGCTGCTAGCTCTGGTACACCTTGTTTATAATAATGTCACACAGAGACGAAGAATATAGGAAAAAAGAATGGAAGTCTATATGTGTTAGGGCTCATGATGAATGTCTTATGCACATTAAAAAAAAAACTTCACACTCTATTCAAAATAGACATCTCATTGTCAGCGGCGACATCTATGTGTATATACTTGTTCATGGGGATGACAAATTTTCAAACATAGATGGTGCTGGCATAAGTCAAAGTGAAACGTGTCACATCGATAACAAATATACAACTTCCAAAATTTGATTCGGTGGCAGGCATGAGTGGAATCTGTAAACATTACATTGTGTACAGTGATCACTTAAGCCAAGCATATGTTATGTCGTAAGCCCTATATCTACCTACATACACACCCATATACATAAAAACGTATACGGCAGAAAAAAAACTTGCTTTAGGTAAACCGCTGAAAGCTTTGGTATGACTCATCTCATTCTTTCATCTTGTTGCCATCTTTTGTCTTCTTCCTTTATATGGAGCCAATGGAAGTGCAAACGTATATTAAAAATTCTTTTTGCACGAGTCACACAAAAACTCGCGGCGTTTGACCTTTAAAAAGAAGGGGGAACAAAATATGTGGTATATTTTGGGTCATGTCGATATTATAATCTGTCTCCTAAAAAACAAAATATAATGAAACTGTTTACTGATCGGAGTTCTTCACAGAGGTTACTCTCTTGCAGGACCAATGTTTAAATTAATTACTATTAATTTTATTATTGCTAAGCCCTGCGGGCGGCCGCGGTGGCCGCTTCATTGAATGTTGAAAACACAATATTGTGTAAAAAAAGGGAAAGGTCTACCTACCATCCCTAGAACCTGACTTAACCAATTAACACAAGCAAATACCCAATCAGACGTAACGAGATTTAAATAGATAAATCCGGCGATAACACGACACATGTCCGGCGTTTCCCACAATTCATGGCCAATGGCAGAATTACAGATTATAATATGGATTAGTTACAGATTATAATATGGATTAAGGTACTGATCCACATGGTTATTTTTGAGCATGCTCATTAGCACGTTCTAACAACTGTACCCACTTGCTCATTATTTTCATGCTTATTTTATGCATGCTCATGAATGAGCACGCTCAAAACTAACAATCAAACACGCATGCTTATTACTGGCATGCTCTTGTCATAAAATGGAAACATTGCAAAATGTAATTCAAGTGAACCAATAAATCAAAACATTTCCCGAATTTCCATCAGCACATTTATGATTTTAGATTTTATAATTTTTACTGTGAGATTTGAATCATTCATGTCTATTAATAAAGTTTCATAAACATTATTTCTTGCTATACTATTTTTATATAGAGGTGACCGAGTATTTCACAGACATTCGTGATTTCTATAATAAGTTACGAAAAGTAGTGTTTTGTCATCTCCCCAACGCGCCACATTTGTTTCATCTGTCGCGGAATGAGAAGATCGCGTCGATAATAGATACTATTATCGACGCGATCACATTAAGCATGCTCATAAGCAAGCCTGTTTACACATGCTTAAAAGATACCCCTTCCACCCGCAAATAAATGAGCACGCTCATAAATCAACCAGCGGTTGATTTTTGAACGTGCTAAGAATGTGCGTACACACATGCTACTAATTAGCAATAGCTCAAGAAGCTCAATACTGCGCATGCTCACGTGCCACTAATGAGCATGTGCATCAGTACCTTCATAACTATCATTAAATCGTCCGTACGTGCTAAATACCATTAAATACAAGTTTTTACGTTGAATTATAATATGTGTTTTCTCTATTTAACATCTTATAATGAACTAAATTTGACGCTGTTTCATTCACAAAGTGGAAGTTCATTATTGAAGAATTTATTTTAACGCAAGTATGAATCCACTATTGAGTACATGTATAGTTTCCTCATAAGTGGTGAAAACAAAGATTATTTTTATTAATTTTATTAATAATGTGTAACTCTAAGCATTTTCAATGGAGACACCCATCATCTTCAGAGGAAACTTTAGTACTGACGAATAAAAATAAAAAACAATACAGCCGAACAATATTTGGGGGTGAAGGTGTGCGTCGAATGAGGATAAGGTTGCTGTATGTTCACCACCCGTTATGTAACGGGAATTTTCCAAAGTCGTGGAATGTTTGATTAATTTATGAAGTCGATAAAACAATAACAAGTTATACATAATTACAATAAAGACAATGATAAAGACGTCGACGGAACAGGGCCTCCGGCCTACGCCGGGGGTATTTGAGAGACTGACATGCCCGTGTAGAGCGTTGGCTATTTTTATATGTTTTGAGAACAAAGAACTCTCTTGAGGTCTAGCTGTGTGTTTGTGCTGATGATATGATGACCTGTATCGATGGCTCGTGTACCCTGCTGTGCCCCTATCTTGTCTACGTTGCTGATTCCGGCGACCCTCTGGCGCGTGCACCTTGGTTTGACCTGCTGTCCGCTGAAGAAGTCGTGGCTATACAATGTATGTGTTGATGGTCTGCTCGGTACTGTGGCTGTGCGTGGGGTAATCCTCATAAATATAGTGTATGAGTAGGGGGGAGGGGAGAAGGCGGGGGAATTGTCATTGTGACGTAATGACATCCCTCCCTTCTCTTCCCTCTCCCACCCTATACTTTATATTGTTCGGCCATATTGTTATTATTTTTATTGTAAGTACTCAGTATCTACTAATGTCGCCTCTGAAGATGATGGGTGTTCGCACTGAAAGCGCTTATGATTACATATTAAAACTTAGTGTTTAAAATAAATTATTTTATAATGATATTAAACATAGCATAAATAATAATTAAATAATTGCAACTGTGAACATATTAAATCAAGACGTATAAGACGACTTGAAAACGAGTTTTTCGTTTGTAAGCTTTAAAAACAAAGTTAATCAATTGGATCTCGCAGAGAGGGGGTAAGGGAAGCTGGGGAGGGTTGGGGGATGGGGGGTAACGGTTCTAGAAAGGAAATCCAAATAAGTTTATACTTTATCTGGCTTGATACTTTAAAATAATAATAAAGTGAAAATCAGAAATAAAAAATTATCAAAACGAAAAATCAGTGTAGTTATGGTGAAAACAGATTTGATGCGATTAAAAAATGAGAATGCGTTACTAAATTAATTAGTTTTATTAACGATGTACTTTTATGTCGCATTTTCCAACGGGTGTATGTGTGGGCGAAAGGAACAACAGAATAAGCATAAAAATGCAGGTTTTCGGGAGAGATAAAACAAATGTTCTGTCAATAGTTTTCTGGAATATCCTGCCGTGTATATATGACCTCTCTGGCCGTCGTTTTGGATCCCAAAGCAGGATGCATTATCAGGGCTGATGATGGACTCTGCAATGGGACCCAAAACGTCGGCCAGAGAGGTCACATTACACGGCAGAATATCCCAGAAAACTATACACAGAAGATTCTGAACGGCCGTGAAAAGCTGAGAACATTTTTAGTTTAGCTAAAACAAAATTTGGGAATTTCGTTTGTTTGCAAAATATCTCTTAAAACTAAGAATTTTCTTAGCTTCTCACGGCGACTCAGAATCTTCTGGGGTATTAGGCCGTGTTTTTATAACCTTTCTGGCCTTAATTTGATTTCAACATAAGGATCCTGTCTTTTATCGCAGCCCAAATAAAATAACTTGACAAATTTCGTTTTAGCAATACAAAGATTTTTATTATTAACTACGTTATCTTCTGTATATAGTTTTCTGGGATTTTCTGCCGTGTATATGTGACCTCTCTGGCCTATAACTACGTTATGTTTGCTAATGAGCATGTATTTTATTTTAGTTGTATTAAGTTCTAACCCAAAATTCTCACATATATTTAATATTTTGATACAGTAAAATCCCGTTTAATCACAAAAATCTGAAAATATTAATTTCGTAAAAAATTAACCCCCATAATTCGAAAACCCCGCTTATTCGTAATTCGAAATAATTTTTAGCTGCTTGCGTCATGAAACATTAATTTTAGTTCACATATTTATTTTGAATTATTAAGAGATTGAGAAAATATTTCGATTTTTTCGCAAGCGAGAACAAATACATCAGTTAAAAATGTTGCGATCTTTGTATTAGCAAAGTGATTTCTTGAAATGTGAAAAAATAGTGACGTTTTACGACTTTTGCCGAATTTGGCAATCGCATCGCGAATTTTTTTAATACTTTGATTTTCGAATTAACGGAGCTCCGCATAAATCGAAACTTTCTCTTCAGGTCCCTTGAATTTCTAATTAACGAAGTTCTACTGTATTGGGATGGCCAGTGCTCACGTACGCAGCCGAGACGTGGGTACTAACTAAGAGGAATGAGCGAGCACTGGACGTTTTTGAAAGGAAAGTTTTGAGGCGTATCTCCGGACCGGTTCTAAAAAATGGACTTTGGCACAGACGTTACAGCAATGAGCTCTATACTCTATTTAAGGAGCCCAATGTCACAAAATTTATAAAACTGGGAAGACTTCGGTGGCTGGGTCATGTGGAGAGAATGTCCGAGCATCAAGCACCAAAGTCCCTGCTGAACTCAAGGCCAATAGGGCGAAGGAGCTTAGGAAGGCCAAAATTAAGATGGAGTGACAACGTCCTCAAAAACATCTCTGCCTTGGAGCTTCGGAACTGGAGAGAGCTGGCACTAGGCCGAGATGAGTGGAGGAAGTTTATTGAGGAGGCCAAGACCCACCAAGGGTTGTAGTGCAAAGAATGATGATGACTGTAATGGGATTTGTTGGATACAGTGTTAGCACGCCGGTTGGTAATACCTTCGTAGTTGATCTTGCCGTCCTTGTCTATGTCCCCCAGGGTCAGAACTTGGCTGAGCTGAGCGTCGGTCACGGGTTCTCCGATCATGTCCAGGGCGCTGCGCAGCTCGTCCTTGGTGATGTAGCCGTTGCAGTCCCTGTCGAACACCCTGGAGAAGACAAATGTTGTTCGGTTAATGCTTAAGGTGGTATACTTTGCGTTCGCTCAGTCCATACTACAGTATGGTATAGTCGGCTGGGGTGGAACCTTTAAGTCTAATATACTACCAGTGGAAATAGTTCAGAGAGTAATTATCAAAGTGATTTTGAGAAAACCCTCAATATTCCCAACAAGGGAACTTTTGAACATTTTTAAGGTACCAAATATTAATCAAATCTATAAAAAAATTGCGATACTTCAAATTCACAAAATGTATATCAATTATGGTACATTTGGATGTTTTAGTAATAGGCCGAGATCAGCTGGAAATATTTTGATACCTAAATGTAATACTAGCACAGCCCAACACCATTTCTCCTATCAAGGAGTATCATTCTTTAATGCTCTTCCAAATGAAATGAAGACGGAAAAAAATGACAGAAAATTCAAAATTAAATTGAAAAATCTTCTACAAAAAACCACCACAATATCGCAATAAAAAAAATCTTACCAAAAATATAGTTTTAAATGTTATTACAATACCTTCTTAATTATTAATTTTTATAACTTAATTTAACGTTTCCCTGTGTATATCTTATTTACTTAATCTAATGTCTTATATTTTTGTATTCTTGTATTGTTTATATCGTACTTACTTAATTTAATTTCTTAATTTTTAAAACTTAATCTAATGTTTCTTTGTCTATATCTTACTTATTTAATCTAATGTCTTACACAAACGATTAAATTAACAATAGATATATACATATACGACAACGCCCCCACTTTTAAACACGAGAATAAATTCTCATTTAAAAGTGGGTAAGCGTGTAATATAAATGTGTATTAATTATATTATGTTGAATACACTCTTAAGTTTGTACATTTATCAAATAAATTTAGGTAATAAAAAAAAAATCATTAGATATTTTGCCAAAAATAAACAAAAAAAAAATTTTTCCAATCGATTCAGCAACATTGTAGATGGTCATTTTAAAATATTGATTGTATTATTTGTATGTATCTACTAATATTTTATTAATTACATCTACATGTTTCGGAAAAACCTTTCCATCGTCAGGGGGTTTTATGATTTTCTATTCAAAATTGTCCTAGTCTTGATACATAAAATAAAAAACCGATATGTTCCAATATACACGTATAAAAATATGAAATACAATTTCGAGGTCCACACTTATCCTACGAGAAGTAGGGGGGATTTTAGGCTTCCACAAACGTAACCGGCAGGAACATAAAATAGTTTTTACTATAAAGGCCTTAAATTGTTCAATGGACTGCCAGCAAATGTGAAAGAAGTAAATAGTCTCACTTCTTTTCGTAGGTTAAGTGGAAAACATGTGAAAAGTTAGTTTAATGTTTTAAAGTCTTCTTTACTTTGTGCCAGATGTGAAAACGTGTTTCTATTAATGATTATTTAGGTTGATATATTTTTGAAATATTAATGTTTAAGTGTTTTTTTTAAATTATGTTTTAATAACTAGATGTAAAAAAATTTACAATTAAATAAAAATTATACAAACAAACAAAAAAACAAAAATTGCATGAAGAATACTCCCCGAAGTTTTTTCTACTACCTATGTTACACTATGTACATTTATAAAACAGCTTGACGATGGAAAGGTTTTTGCGAAACATGTAGGTGTAATTAATAAAATATAAATAGATATCAATATTTAAAAAATTATTTAATCAAGATTAACTTATAGATGTCTCACAGAGACGAAACTATTTATATGGGAAATTATGAATGGAAGTTTTTTTAGTGCTGGCTTAAATAATCACTGTACACAATATTACGTTCGCCGATTTCACCCATGATCGACCTCACACATTTATCAAATTTGGACAGTTGTATACAATATGATCACATGCTTTACCTTGTGTAAAGTGTTCACTTAAACCAGCCAACGACAGGTCGTTAGCCCTGCAAACGCCCAAAAAAATAACATTCGTACCACATAAGTTGTGTACAAGGTGTAACATAGCTAGTATAAAAAACTTTGGGGAATATTCTCCATGCAATTTTGAATAGGAAATATTCGTTACACTTCGGGTGAAATCTCGACAGTTACGGAGATAAGCGACGTCAATGTTTGCTTTTTTTTTCAATATTTTTGACTTATTTTCTGTAAAATTATGTAAAATCTATAAATTTTTTCAAATGGATTATTATCTTTACGTATTTAAATTACAATATACTGCACTATTATATAATATTTATTGTATATTAATATTTTTAATGAATTAATTGATATTTTTTTATTGTATTTTGTCCTATTTTAATTTATTGAATTTTATTTTAACAAATTTAAGTTACAGTTAAGTTAATTGCACCATTTTATTACATATATTGTATATTCATATTATTTCCTGTAAAAGCCCCTTGGGCCTAAAAATAAATAAATAAATAAATAAAATGTTAAAAACCTTAAAAAATATATTTTTTAAATTTCTGCTAGTTCCCACTCCATAAGGTATGGTTTGTACGCACGTTTCAAGCCTCGATTTGAAAAAGAATTTCGCGTGTTCACGGTATAGAGATTCAATTCAATTTAATTAATAATATGTACATTACAAACTAAATGTTCAAGGCATACATATTATGAAAGTTTATGTATATCAAAAGAGCAATATTTAATTTATTAAAAATAACACAAAATCTGATCAAAGGTTCAGACTAGGGATGTTACGGAGCTTCGATTCCGATTCCGAAATGTCGGAACTTCCGATTGATTTTGCACCTCCGCTTCCGATTTCGGTTCCGATAAATTGAAATCGGAAGTTATAATCGGAGGACGGAGCAATACCTATAGTAATGTCCAAACGATTTTATCGAATATATTGTTGAGTAGCGATGATGATGATAAGACTACATCCGAAGAAAATGCAGTTTTGGACAATTTTTTTATATTGAAGAGTCTTCTTAATGAGTATAATATAAAAACGTATTCCAATCAGTGACGATCCTTTGTTATGGTGGAAAGTGAATACAAAATTTCAATCCCTGAACTCGATTGCCCGCCAGTATTTGTCATCTCACCAAGCTCAGTAGCGAGCGAACAACTTTTTAGCGGTGCTGGCCTAATCTATGACCCGTTGAGAAATAGATTGGAGGGAGATAGAGCTGCGAAGCTTTTGTTCATTAAATACAATTTGATCCTTTTGGAGTCAATTCATTTGATCTAATTTACTACCATAGCTAGACCGCATTCAAATTAATGTGCGAAAAAAATATAGTGTTGTTACGATGCAAAAAATGAACACAAAATAAGTTTTTCTAGTAAGTAAGTAACCTTTTTTAAACTAAAAAATATATATTTATTTGGTATATCATATTGAGGTTTGTAATACGTGCTTGCCAGGCAACTTTCCCCCGCTTTTTTTTACCGGACAAAGCTAGGGAATGGTCTTTTGATTGTGGTCGACCTATACTACTGTTTAAGATTTAAGAAAATTCAATTATTTTTATTTTCAACACCAAGGTAGAGGTGTATTGCTTTTTAAGCCAATATAAATGAAATTGGTGAATAATAATGTTTGTAATTTTACTTTATAAGATCTGCCCTTAACATATTTCTCTTCTGTTTTTGCCTTCGATTCTGATTCCGGTTCCGATTTCGGTTCCGAAAAACCAAATCAAAAAACTCCGATTCTGAATTCGGTTCCGATAAAGCGACCTCCGTAACATCCCTGCTTCAGACGCATGGAATATATCAATACCCAAAGCGATTTATCTCAACGTGTACGTATCTGTTGACACGGGCCGTGAGCGAACGTACACATCTCCACCGCATTCGTTCCCTTTTCGTCCTTTATCAGCGATTAAAATTCCAGGTGTGCCACCTCGCCGCCAGAAACGTAATGTCCTCAATACATTAATTGAAGCGCGCTCTTGAAACAGATCCAATTTTGCAATACAAACAAAGTTCGACCGGGAGCACAATTATTTTCGTTTAAACGGAGACTTTTTCACCGCCGCGAGTTTTCATTTCAGACGAGTTTTCCCTCCTCGATTACGGCAACGCGGCGACCCACGTCTGCTATGCTAATCGCCCGGCGAGGTCGCAGGGGCGGCTGCTTGGTAATCCCCTTACCCAGCGATTGTAATGATAACGCGGCCAGAAATTAAAATAAGCCGATACAGTTGGCAACACTCGCTCCCTCGCTAAATCTTCCGGGGAACCGACTACACGCAATATTAGCGTTTTTTAAAATTAAGATGAATTATACACGAAGACGAAACTGTTTATGCGGTAAGTGCGTTATGGAAATCTTTATAGGATGGCCTGTATCACCTGGCTTAAGTGATCACTTTACACAATGCTGCCGAAGAACATCCATACATTATCAAATTTTTGAAATGCTACATATTATCTTTATTACATATTTTATGTGCAATATGAAGCAATGTTTTTAAAATGTAAATATAGCTAGTAGCACAGCTAGTAGCTAAAACTTTAGAGATGAATTTCTGCCTTGTTAATGAGTCGAAAATGTTCAAGAAACTATGACCTAATATCAATACTTATGGAGATATGCAACATCAAAGTTTGAATTTTTTTTCTCAATATTTCTGATTTATTTTTTGCAAAAAGTTGAAGTATCCCACAGTAACTTATATCGATTATGAAAAATTCATTCGGTTTAATACAAGCCGAATAAAATGATAAAAAAAACCTTGCAAAAATTAAAACAGAATTTTGGCTTTTATCCTTTTATTTGAGTTGTATTGAAGCAAATGAATTTTTCATAATCGATATAAGTTACTGTAATGATTCTTCAACTTTTTGCAAAAAATAAGTCAGAAATATTGAATGCAAACTTTGATATCACATATCTCCATAACTCATTATCAAGGCCGGAATCCACCTGTTATTCTTTTATATTTATATATATTTTGCTATTAGCTGTGAGACACCTGTAGGTATACACTAGAATACGCCTGAAAATATATATTTTCAACTTTTTAACTCTTTTTTATATTTACGAGTTTATATTTTAAAAATATTTTATTTGTACGTTTTAAGAACATTTAGAGTGAATTTAAGAACAGTGCTCCGATTAAATTCGTGTCCAGTAACAGTGTGTAATTGATAAAAATTAAATTAATTCTGAGTATTTCATTGCGATTGGTGCGAGTTAAATTGCACGTGCGTTACAAGTCCTACTTCTTTGGCATTCATTAAAAATATGTGTGTTGTATACCTTGAGTTGCGTTTTAACCGCTCACGCGCATTTTGTCCGGCTATGTTCCAACCAAGGTATACAACACAAACTAGAGTTTCCATGAATGACAGTTCTTCATCAACGGATAAATTTTTTTTTAAAAAAATACAATACCTAAGTACCGAATTCCATTTTTCTTGTATATAAAAGAGAAAATAAATAAGAGAATAGAATATAAATAATAATATCATCATTTGGAGAAAAGGCAATTTTTATAAAACAATGTTCAGCAACTTGATGACGATATATATAGGAACAAGCTGTTCGTACCCGGCGTTGCACGGGTGGATCAAGTTGAAAATAAATTTGTGGGGGGAAACAAATATTCGATTGTTTTGCAAAGCCTCTAATTAAAACAATGTTTCCATTTAATGCCTGGAATGGATAGGATGTCTAGGGAAGAAATATGGCATATTTTTTCCGTCAGGAATATGTATGCAAAACTTGGGTAAAATCGGTGAAGCGGTGTAGATTTGCACGGAAAATATATCTGGGGGAGGGAATGGTTTAGAAGGGGAAGGGAAAATGTCGCCTTTATTACATGACTGGTCTCATAAATAATAAGTTTGCAAATGTTGGTCCGATCGGTCGAACGGTACAGATTTGCATCGAAATTATATCAGGGGGAGGGAAGGGGTAAAAGAACAGAGGGAAAATGTCACCTGTATTACCCGCCGGGTCCTAAAGCAAAATTTGAATCGAATCGGACAAACGGTGTAGATTTGTATAGAGAACAGACCGATAGACAGACAGACATTGAATTTTATAGGTATAAATTTCTATTGTTTAAATACCACTCGAAACACCGCATATCAGATTTGGATTACATTGGTGAGCCGTGACTTCACGCTATGAAAATATTCCATTGCATTTGAATAGGATAATTTCACAATTCACAGATATATGATGATAAATGAAATGAAAATATATGAAATAGAATCAGAAAAATAAATTATATTTTGTATCTCAGTATGGATGGTGTGGGATAATGTTTTCATTCATAATTTTTATATTAAAAATCTTAAAAATATGATTGCATTAAAACGCGATGTGATTGATCGTGACGTTGTTTAACAAGAATTATAGATAAACTATACGTGATCTATGGTGTTTGTCACTGTAATTTGTTTATTTTCTATGGTCACTGTTCACCTTCGCTTTGTTTTTACTGGTGTTTGCGTGGTTATTATATAGATTTTGCCGTGTTTACGACCTATTTTAATAAATTAACTATCTAAGAACACATTTAAAATAATGAAGGACGAATTTTCACAAGGAAAATCCGATAACTTACCGAAAATTGATGCTTTAATGTTGGATTCATTTTTCGGTTTTAAGGAATGAATTTCTACATTTGGGTACCATACAATATCTACAAAACTTTTTTATACAAAAAAACGGGTTATTTTATAAAAAAATTAATGAACGTCTAAATGCGCGAATGTGCTATTACGTGTTAAACGTCAGATGACACAAAAATTCATCAAAAATAAACGTTTTGGCGGGAGTTTAAAATGGTGATTTTCAAAATAGTACATATTTACAAAAATCTTTTTCATAAACGTATTTTCTAAAACAAAGTTAAGATTATTCTATTGAAAAAAAAGTGAAATTTTATTCTAAACGCGCCTAAACAACTGTAACTTCAATAATTTAGAACTTTATTTTCCGACATCCTGGATTGATTTTGTACAGCGAAATCATCTCCCATTTCTATTTATTTCATTGTATTTTTTCACGGTACTCACGTATCCAGGAAATATTATGTATTTTTTCACGGTATTCACGTATCCAGGAAATAGAATCCCGTGTAGTTTTGTCTGTTGCCTTATCTACAAGTTACTTTCCACAGCTCTTTGCGTTACTCGAAGCTTTTGGATCACTAGAGCAAAAGAAGTCTGCTTTAGTTGAAAACTTTTCATGAGCTGCGCAGCGAGAAAAAACTTTTCGGTATAGGTAGTCATAAAAATGTTCCGTCTCTAAATTTTCATAGGTAACATCAAAATACGACAAAGTTTAAACGCGTATTTATAATTATAGTATACTATTAGGTAGGTATTTCAATATTTTAAATAGTTATAATAGTTTTTTTGTGTGTTATACTCCTAATATTTTGGTGCAGTATCTTCAAGGTGCAGTTTGACCAATCTAAGGCATTGAGTTGTGACACATCATCGATGACTTTCCTGATCGTTACATTAATTATAATCGAGCTCCTGTAGATAATTTAGATTGGCGCCGTGAATAATTGTTAAATTTTGCAATTTTTTTTTGTATTGCCAGGAATATCCTTTTTCAGGTTCTGCAGCATCTCTTCCGATTTGACTATTGTAGCTAAGGCATTTGAGTCCTTTCGGATAAAAACTCGTCCTTCCTTCAGCCACACGTAAGCATACTCTTTTTCAAATGCTGTACGTTTTGCCAAGTATAATACTTTGTTTTGTGGATTCGGATTCTGTGTTTTTGAAGTTATCTTTTTTTGCGCGTTGTAGCGGAAATGCGCGTAGCGGGAAACAGCGTGAAGCAGCAAGTAGCGAAAGCACGAGACCACGAAGTGCACTTGCACCATTTAGATATTACTTTCAGTAATATCTAAATGTAATAATTTTGTTCGAATTCACGTCTAAAATAAGGAATGACACAAATTAAGCGAAAAATTACCCCAAATTATCCATACTGATTCACAGAATATAATTAATATTTATAAATATATTTTACATATTTTTATCGGTATTTGTAATATACGAATTTTCCCATTTATTTTAAATATTCAAAATTAAAGAGTTAAGGTTGTTATTACCACAGTATACCCAGAACAGTAGTTTATCTCCGGCCTGTCGGCGAGTTATCAGCCTACTCTTGCGTTGACGCTAGGGTTGTCACTTTATTTTTACTCCCTATCTTTTAACTCGTAGCGTCTGAGATTCCGACGCATAAGGTAGACACGAAACCCGAAAATTTCTGTAATTAGCATATCTAGTTTCTGCACTTAAATTGCAAGAACGCTGATTAACATCAACGTAGACTTTTAAAAACTCACAGTCTTTGTGATAATCAACACACCTTTTTAGTAAAGCACCACAAACATAAAAAATGCATTTTTTTTCAGGAAGCGCTTTTTTTTCAGCGCGTCACAATTAAAATATCCGCAAACAGTTAGAGTCAAATTAATTAATTCAAAATTAAATTTACGTAAGTATGAGTTTCAATTCTTTTCATGAAACTCGATAAAATAATCGACAATGATCAGTGCACATTTTTACAACTCAATACTTTGTGCGTCATCAATTTTGTCTTTATTTTAATTTTTAAGTATAACTTTTACCGCGCGTACAACACGCACGAAGTTTTCTTTGCATTCCAATTTCGTTGCACAAAAAAATAGAGATGCGAACAATTTTTGAAATAAGCTAAACATCTGTGCTATGTATATAGCATATTGCTGGTGTCCTGGATTGGGGCTTGAACCACCGACCACTGAATTACTAGGCGAGAGTCATAACCACTGTACCAACAAGCTACGTGTGAGTGTACTTCTGTCGAACTCATAAATACATTGGTTGTAGTAAACCAATTATTCCTTGTTATTAATTAATAATTGATGAATATTTTAAAGGTATTTGCAATTTTTAATGTCTACTCCATTATTTGGTAATTTTAAGTTAGATTTAATATAGTTAAATATAAAATTACAAAGTCCGTTTAACAAGTAATTTTATTATACATTGATAAAGTCGACATTGAGACGTGGCATCCGATCATATCTCAATGTAAACTCTGTGATGTCTATATTGTGATTCATGCACAATATAGACATCACAAACATCACAAAACAAACATAAAATAGATCCAAACATTTAGACAGCTTTTGTAAAAAAGGCAAGCCCGAAGGTGTTTAAATTACGCAGTAGCCTGATAATATTACACTCATTCATCATCCCCTTTCATGGGTTACTGCCGTTTCTATTAATAAAGATATGAAATATTGAATAACACAGGTAATATAACGATGAGATATAGAAATACACGAGTGTATACAGGGTTATTTGGAAAACATTAATAACCTCGCAGGACTATATTCCTGCCTTGATTATGAGTCGAAAATGTTCAAGCTATTATGACCTAATATCAATAGTTATGGAGATATGCGACATCAAAGTTTGCATTTTTTTCTTCAATATTTCTGATTTATTTTTTGTTAAACGTTGGACTATCATTACAGTAACTTATATCGAATATGAAAAATTCATTCCCTGTAAATAAAGTCAAATAAAAAAATAAAAACCTTCGAATTCCAAATGGAAAACATTCCAACTGGAATTTTTTCAGGGTTTTATCATTTTATTTAACTTGTATTGAAACGAATGAATTTTTCGTAATCGATATAAGTTACTGTAATTATAGTCCAACGTTTTACAAAAAATAAGTCATAAATATTGAAAAAAAAATGCAAACTTTGATGTCGTATATCTCCATAACTCTTGATATTAGGTCATGATAAGTTGAACATTTTCGACTCATAATCAAGGCAGGAATATAGTCCTGCGAGGTTGTTAGTGTTTTCCAAATAACCCTGTATATGAAATATGGGAATTTCAGCTGGATGGATAACAATCTATTCTGAATGCGGCAGTACGGATAATATATGGAACATCAAAATTCTCGCACGTAACATCCCTTTTGCGTGAACTACACTGACTCGTAAAAGAGTGGAATTCAAATTTTGTTGGTTGATGTACAAGATGACACATAACTCTATAACCGAGCAGCCATTGCCAGAAGACTAAGATTAGTGAACGGGCATTTTCGGTACCAGGCCTTTAGTGGGGTGGAGAGTTCCACTGTTTTAACAGTGGAATTCGAAATTCGAAACATGCATCAGAAACTTTATTTAAAACTAGCTGTATACTCGTGAAAAATCACGGAACATGATTCGCGTCTTTGCTAAGCCCTAGTATATATATATATTGAAGGGTCGCGAATATGTGGTGGTGGCAACATTGATAGCGTTCCGGCGCGGACGAGGTTGGCGCATTACTTCTAGCAGTGTAATTTAGTTTTTTTAGCTTTGAATTCGAACGAAATAGGGGACGTTACAGGAAGTTACGGACAGACAGACGGATAGACAAATATTTTTCAATTTTGAATATTAGTGTAGGGTTAAACAGCTTTCGTGTAATTGTATTTTATATCACAAGGAAGAAATGCACGTGCACAATATTTTAAAGAAAGCAGTTCATAAAAGAACTAACAATTAATATGGATCGAGGATACTAGAATTCATTGTTCCCACACTACGCAATGAAGTACCTACCGGCGTTCTTACGCCTTTCTAAGTGTAGGTACTCTAAATTATCTTATTGTTTTAAGATGTCCCATAATAATAAACATGGAATAATTATAGCGCTGACAACCTTTTCGATTGTTTATTTATACGATAAGCTGTATATTTATATTTATTATGTAATGTTTTCTAATGAATTCTCTACATAGAGTACCTACCTATGAAATTAACTATGATTTACTCTCATTATATATAATATTAAATATAAGAGTACATCAAATATGTTAATATTCTCATTCTGTTCTGTTCCGTTATGTGCAGTGTAATTAAATAAATTAACTAAAAAAATCATTTTTATATTATATTATTTTAAAGGTCATGAAGGGGAAGATTGAGGGTCGCAGAGGGGTCGGAAGGAGGCGGCATTCCTGGCTTGGAAACATCCGAGAGCGGACCGGGATAAGAAGCGTGGAAGAGCTGTTCCGCACTGCCCTGGACAAGGAAACTTTCTCCCAGATGATCGGGGGGACACGACACTGCACATGGAGAAGAAGATTTTTAAAGGTACACCAATATTTTAAGTTCTTCATTTTTAATTTTTTGGGATGCGTTTCGCCTTATGAGGACATAATCAATCTAAATATTTTACATTGAACAACTTGTATTTGTATGAATACTCATATAATGTATAATAAATAAAATGTAGAACTTAAAAAGTGTTTTTATTTTCATGCGTGATAATGGAGATTTATAAACTTACATATCTCCGAAACAAAAAAACCCTTTTTTTGTATCGGAGATATGTAAGTTTATTTACATAGTCGCGATTTTGAGTGTTTTCGTGATTAGATCATTAATTTTTCCGCATTTTTTAAACCACCTCATAGTCCTCAGGAAACAGGAACAAGCAGTACCTTAATTTACGACCAGTGGGAGGACGTTTTTAAAAATGAATGTCTTACAAAAAGGTAGTTAAGACAGATATTTTTGTTAGCGGTTAACGATTTGAACGTTTCAAATTTTTAAGATTGACTAATTCGTTTACAGTATTTAGATTTTCATGAATTAACTTTAAAACTGATGATGCTAACTAGTTATTGAAGGTGTATTTAATCTTATATACAGAATGTAACAGAGCTAGTACAGGTGGACTCCTGCCTTCATTATGATTCAAAAATGTTCAGGCAACCATGACCATATATCAATAGTTATGTAGTCATTCATGCAGTATCAAAATTTGCATTTTCTTTTCAATATTTCCGACATATTTTTTACAAAATGTTGAAATATCATGACGGTAACTTATATCGATTACGAAAAATTCATTCTTTTCAATAAAATTTAAATAAAATAATAAACACCCTGAAAAAAATCCAATTGGAAAACAATCGGAATTGGAAGGTTTTTATCATTTTATTTGACTTGTATTGAAGGAAATGAATTTTTCATATCAGATATAAGTTACTGTAATAAAAATCCAAACATTTTGCAAAAAAGGTCAGAAATATTGGAAAAAATAGAAACTTTGTATTTTTTTCAATATTTGTGATAAGATTGAAATTTCAATATGAATAGATGTCGCACATCTCCTTAACTATTTATATTATATATTAAAAGTTAAACAACACAGGTAGAGATATTTAATTTTAAAAAGGCATTTACATCACAAGGGAAACTTATATTTGTAAATTAAAAGTTCTTTTTTATGAGCCTTCATATGTATGTATTTCCGAATGGACTGACCGGAGTAGATCCTGTCTGTCTATTTGGAAATGTTTAGGGCACCTTGAACGCCATAAATTATACAGGGCGTAAGTGCTATTAAAATAATATTACGGCCGAGTTCTTTCCATTCCTATTTATTTAGATGCGAAATATTTCCAGGTGGTTTTAATACGACTGGGTACATTAATAAAAATCTAAAAAAATCCGTCTCTTGGCTTATGTCTCAAAAATAGCTATTAGACACATACTATTCAGCGGTGTAACTAACTCAATTTTAGAAACTTTGGTGCTTAAATTCATCTCAGGATGGAAAGCAAGAAAGTGAATTGGATGGGAGGATAGGTGCCGCAAGTCGAGTAGCACGATCCCTGTATTATCCCGTACTTAGAAAAGCGGAGCTTATCGAGAAATCACAGTTACGGTGGCTGGGACACATCTTGCGGATGCCGGCAGATAGACTGGAAAGATATTCCAAGCAAGTCCAGAAGGGGCCGTCCCAGGAAGAGCTGGCGGAAACAATTGGAAGACGGCTGCGAAGCGAAGTTGCAACTAAATTGGGCTGACGTGGAGAGCGAAGCCCAAGACAGGAAAAGTTGGAACTTTTTATGCGGTGCAGACCCCGACCCAATAGGTTTAGGGGTAGAAGAAGAAGAAGAAGGTGCTTAATTTCTTATATAATTTACCGAAAAACGGGTGGAAATTTTAACAGAAGAGTCAAAGCTCATTTCAGATGACTAATATTTATGGTATTTCATAATTTTTAAATGACTTCATATAAATTATATTTTTTTTGATAAAAAAACGGATTTTTCTGTTCTACATGTACATAAATGATGTTGGTCTTTGCCTGGATAATTTGGGATCAATAAAAATAAATAAAGGATATAGAAGTAGTCCAAATATAATGAAAAACTAACTAAATTTTACCACTAGTAGTCCTATTCTAAAAATATTTCCAATAATATCCGACCTTGAGTTTCATTTTCTTGTATCTTTCATCATGCCAAATTTGTAAATAAAACGAAATAATTGTATGATTAAGATTGGTTATTCATCACATTACTGGAGGAAATGATAAGTTCCAAAATTAGTTGGTATTAATAAATAAACTCAATTAGTTGAAACAAAGTCAATTATAAATTTCATTTTATTCATAAATTTCTTAATACTTTTACCGTTCATTTAACTATAATTAAATTTTATTGAAATTCTCAGCTTCTTGAATAATAGAAAATAAAATAAACCAATAATATTTCATTAATTAATTAAGTATAAATTATAAAAGTGGATGGAAGACTTCCATCCGCTTTTCTCATATATAAATTAGCTTCGTCTCTGTGAGACTTCGTTAATCTGTCCTAAATTAATTAATCATCCCCCTGGAGACAAAATATAGCATCTGTCAATGTACATTATAGATGTCTCACAGAGACGAAAGTGTATTTTTATGGGATAATAGGTTTAGAAGTCACTTTACACGTTATATTGTGTAAAGTGATCACTTAAGGGAGGGGTAAGGTTTTTAACTTTTTTTTGCATTTTATTTTTAATTTTTTAAATGAATGTATAACATCGCAAGAATATTGTGTCAAAATTTCAAGTCAATCGGAGCAAAATTGACGAAATTATGAACATTTGAGCGATACTCAGACTGATTTTCTATACCTGCTCGGGCAGCTGAGAGACGCGCTCACCTGAGGACTACCGGACGTGCTTATTGTATTGGAAGAGTTTTGTGTAGACAAGGACAAAAAGATGCTGATGATGAAAGCTCTTTGCTGTGTGAACATGGCATCGACGATCATGTGTAAGTATAAAATAAGTGTTGAGTTTTATTTTGAATTTTACAGTGTGCAAAACTTTAAAGCGTTTTCCCCACATCACACGTTTTCAAAGTCGGTGTCCATCATAACTTCAAAACTACTGCACCGATCCTTTTGAAATTTTGAACACTATTTCTGTACATAATTTACGAGGTAACGCTGGAGACTTTTTTTTCAAATTTGTTATTAATTTTTATTTTTTAATAACAAATTAGTCGATATTTTTCGCAAAAAATCGCGTTTTTCTCTTCAAAGCGTTCCAAAAAATTGAAAAATTTAAATTTCAAAAAACCCTCCCAGAAAACTTTGATTTTTTGATTTCAGATGATCTAGCACCAAGTTATGATGGACACCGCAATTCCCCTTTTTTCCGAGACACGTCCGAATAATTGCTGCCATTGCCGTATTTTTTAATATTTCGTCTTGAAAATTTTACACAATATTCTTCAAATGTCATACTTTAGTGTACCATTGGTTTAAATAAAGAGATTTTAACTATGTCGTCACAAAAAATTCACAAAAACATGCCTTTTTTGTACTAATTAACCTTACCCCCCCCCTTAAGCCAGCCTTACGATAGGTCGTAAGCCTTTTGTACACCCAAAAGACTTCTATATCTACTTTCCTATAAAAACGCAGTATTATATATAATATAATATATTGATTGATTAATGATGTCCCTGTGACAAAAATCCAGCAATGTTCTGAAAAATTTGAGCATATTCAAGATATTCTAGTAACTGTGTCCTTAGAACAATAATATTTTGATTATAATAATGTTTCGACCAGCTCTCGGATCTACCCTCAATAGAAAGGATTAAATATGAATAGCCATCATCCCCAATGTTGACCGATATCGGTTACCATTAATATTGATGAGATATTGAGGTTAAACATCATTATCATGCAAGTTTATAAGACTCTTGGCTTGAACAAAACTTAAGTAACGCTTCAGAAACTTTGGAAACACGTTGTTTTATAATTTTATATTAAGAGCGTGTTTTATACGATATTGTGGTTATCTCAGATAATCCAGACGATCTCCAGAACGGACAGTAGGAATGTATGTCGCCGACAGAGCTGGACCAAAAATAAACGTTTCGAAGATCGAAGAAAGATAACGTACTGCGAGGCAATAGTTTATTTATTAATTTCTCGTTATCCTTAAAAATGTTTAAAATAATCTTTAAAACTCGTTAGCTTTAGGCCCGAATACATACTCAATACTTAATGATTTAAAGGTTAATAAGATACGCTTCTTAAGCGTCATTTGCAGTACAAATTTACACTTTTAAAGAGTCGGGATTGCCCTTTCGGGATCCCTCGAGATTAGAATTTCCAATCCCGCGGGATCCCGAATACTTTTGAGTTTTTCTTGTTTATAGAGCTGAATAACAATTAACGACAATGCCTTGCATTTTTATATCAGCAATTTTAATAAAATGTTCATTATTAATCATTGCATTATTAATCATTTTGTAGGCGTTTTTCCAAGCATTAATCAGTAAATGTAGTAGAGTAAAAACTACTAACTAGTAGTAGTTTTTATTACTATGTTAGGTTGGGTTCGGTTAGGTTACGTTATGTTAGGTTAGGTTAAAATACAGCAAATATTATTCAAAGCTATTTTCATTATTTGAATGTGACATGAATATAAGTTTTAAGTACTCACTAAAAGCTCTTTAGACATATTCAATTAAACATACAAAACATAAAAAATGCTGATCGATCCCGACAATCCCGATAATCTCGTCCGATTTTTCGGTTCGGGATTGATCTCTTAAAATGCCTCAAGATCTCGCGGGATCGGGATTGCATTCCCTAGTACTGACTCTGTATTCGGGCTTTAGACTTTGCCCGCAAACATATTGCGCACAGGATGTAAGATATGGTTTGTGTGTTGAAATTAATTAAATTATCTGTGGACATCACAAACAATGACAGGAGCTATATATATGGAACACGTTGGCGTAAGATGAGATATTTGAAGCAGGGATGTTACGGAGGTCGCTTTATCGGAACCGAATTCGGAATCGGAGTTTTTAGATTCGGTTTCTCGGAACCGGAACCGGAATCGGAATCGAAGGCGGAGGCAGAAGAGAAATATATTAATTAAGTCGCATAAAGTAAAATTACAAACATTATTATTGGTGTTGAAAATAAAAATAATCGAATTTTCTTAAATCTTAAGCAGCACTAGTAGTAAATTAGATCAAATGAACTGACTCCTAAAGAAGCAAATTGTAGAGTTAAGGTTGTTATTACGGTGGTTAGACATATTTAACCGAGAAACGATTCTTGACGTTTCGTTGAATTCTTATTCAACGTCATCAGGAGGACGACTTTTACCCGCGGAGGGCGGACTGATTACTGCTTTCGAGGGCGTAAATTATATGCACTTTGTAGTGGAGTGTTCACTTCTTCTACAATAGAGGTCGCCAGTGTGCAATAAGTACTAGTTACGTTGGCGGACTTTACTGTGACGTCTCTCAAGGGTTGAATCAATATCGTAAGAACAGGGCGCCAAATACTTGACAGTTTGAAATTGGAATGTTTGTATATTTGTATATACCGTCGCAGGTAAAGGTCGTCCTCCTGATGACGTTGAATAAGAATTCAACGAAACGTCAAGAATCGTTTCTCGAAAAAATATACGGTTCGTATAAAATACCGCAACCGGTTACAGTTAAAAAAGCAAATTGTATTTAATGAACAAAAGCTTCGCAGCTTTATCTCCATCCATCTATTTCTCAACATCATAGATTAGGCCAGCACCACTAAAAAGTTGTTCGCTTGCTACTGAGCTTGGTGAGATGACAAATACTGGCGGGCAATCGAGTTCAGGGATTGAAATTTTGTTTTCACTTTCCACCATAACAAAGGATCGTCACTGACAGGAATACATTTTTCTCTATTATACTCATTAAGAAGAATCTTCGATATAAAAAATTGCATTTTCGTCGGACGTAATACAAGTATTATCATCATCCCGCCGCTATGCTTCGACCTCCGATTGTAACTTCCGATTTCAACTTATCGGAACCGAAATCGGAACCGGAGGTGCAAAATCAATCGGAAGTTCCAACCTTTTCGTAATTTGAGTCGAAGCTCCGTAACATCTCTAATCTGAAGCATCTATTGTGAATCTTCCTCTATTATGAACAATTGATCTATGTACATTCGTGGTATGTCGTTGTAATCTTTATATTGTTTAAAAATAATATTATAAAAACATGTAAGAAGTACATATTTATTTTTAATTAAATGAGAAAGAATTAAGTTTTAATTAAACCACTTTATTAGAATATTATGTCAAATAGTTTCGGTTAGACCTAACCTTTTAGGGAAAATACAATAAAACATAAACTAACCTAAGTACAGACATTTACATATGAGATTAAGAATTTAAATAGAGAAAGTATATTAGAGAGGGAGAGAGTATCGGCTATGGGGTGGATCGGAAGGGTTGGGGTTACACGGGGGAAAGGGGAGTAACTTTAATTTATTTGATTATTTAGTATTTGACTATTATTTTTATTTGATTTTTTTATCTCTAAGTAGTGAGGCGCAAGCTTATTCCATTTTTAATTAGTACCCCTGTATTCTTATCAAAACTATGTTCCGAATTAATTAAGTGTTCAGAAAATTCTGAAAAACTATTGGGCATCTAATGTGCTTTTTTAAAATAGAGGTACCATCACGGAATACGTTTCGCATCAATATTTTAACTATTTTTAAACTGAGCTAAATGCTAGTGCTATAAAAATAGGACTAACTTGCTGGTATCCTGGAATGGGGCTCGAACCACCGACTACCAGATTACTAGGCGAGCGACATGAACACTATTTTACATGTACACACCAACAACCTACTATTTTATTCTAATATTTACATTCCTCGTGGTTTTACCTATATACAAGGGTGGACAATAATTGCAATTATTGAATTGAGTTAGTTCAGTTAGATATTGAAGTATGTAATTTAAGTACTAGGTAGTTCGATTACTTCGATCAGGACCAGTATTTCTACGAAATAATAAACACGTGTCACGTACATAAATATGTATCTATGACAATTATTATTATCATAATATTCAAATTATAATTTGCCATAATAATATTTTAATTTTGCTTTTTTCTTTAAAAATACATATTTACGTACACCATATGTTTTAATAGATCGACTACACGTGTCAATATCTACCTACCTTTCATTTGGGTCATATCTCTGACAGGAAAACCTCACACTCAGTAACGTATCGCAGTGCTGGTTAAATGACAACAACCTGATTAAAATTCTTTAATGCTGTTATGTTGTACAGTGGCGTGCAGCGCATACAAGGAAAAAAGCTGTGCATTAGCAAAGATTCTGGGAAACAAATATTAATGAAATAATCCTTATCTAAAGAAAAATTCGATTTAAAATTCTAGCCGTAATTCGTCCTATGGCTAGAAGTTTTATTTCTGACGTTTCTGGGCCTAACTTCATGTAAATTCTCAATTTATCTAACTTGTTTGCGCCCAACAAATTTGTTCATAGATCTAGTCAAGTCGAGAAAAAACTCGTCCTGAACCGTGTATTTTTACTTATGTCTATGTGTGCGAGTTTTTTGTAATTGACAAGTAAATTTTTAATGGAATAGCGTGTTTCTTCGAAAGGTCCTATGCCAGGTGAGAACTGCACCCACGTCACTTGCAGAAATATATTTTATTACAAATTCCACCCAAAACTTTGCGTGAATTCTATTTCTCATATCTATGGAGAATTATATCATAATGATTATTTACAACGACATTGTCATCGATGATATCATAAAATATTTGATTTATTTTTGTGAAAGAAATCAAACATTTATTTATCTGAAATAAGTATTATTCCCGATTTAATTATATATAAACCTCCTTGAAATATATTGAAAATCTTTGCCGTATTTCCCATATATATAATATTTATTTATTAAAGAAATCTTGTTTACAATACTTCTTTTATAGTGCAGTTATTTTTGTGGATTTAATTTACTCAAAATTGTTCATTATATACAGTTAAAAAAATGTATATACCTTATAGGTATATGCGTACCTATATATATTTTAATAATATAGGTATATAGTCGGTTACAGCATAAGCTTAGTTTATACCCACTGCACGCTTAAGGATTAAGTAAGAAAATGAAGTGATAATGGATAGTTATCTATTATCATATATCCTAGGGGAACCAGGAAAGGGATCGACAAGCCGCCCTAAAACTCATTGGACTGAGGAAATCGTAAAATTCTGGATGTACGTGACAGAGAATAATAATAAACAAAGAAAAGTGGGAGACACTCGGGAAGGTCTTCATCCAGCAATGGCTGGAATGCGAGGTTAAGGTTAAATTGAAAAGGTTAAGGTCAAACAAATTAAAGTAATAGTATTATCTTCAGCGGTTTTTGACGTAAAAACGTTTTTAAAATGGGCGACAGGTGTGGGGAGACAATGAGCGCCTAAATGAACTGCAATTTTAGTCGAAGTAATTTCAAACATTAATAATTCGACTAAAATGTTAGTCAATTTAGTAAAAACCACTACCAGATTTAAGGTCTACCGGTTTCAAGACGTACCCGTCTCTTTGTCAGTACCAACACTACACTACTATATTCACAACACTATACACCCCAACCATAGTATTGTTATACTTTCACCAATATTGATCACATGCGTGTTAATCTTGTCAGAGACGAGCATGCACTAACTAGCCTATAGAACAATCAGGAATCTAACGGGAGAGAGTGAGAGGGGGAAAGTGGGTGTTACCAAATATTTTGTGAAAGTTAAATTGAACAATCACAAATTTATCAGAGGTGCTTTATTATTCACCGCTTTCCTAACGTAAAAATTTCTAAATTAGTTAATTTTAAAACTTTATTATTGGTATTTAATATTTTCACCCCCGTTTTTAAGTCAAATTTACGATTATTATATTGTTTTAATGTCTAACCACAAAGTTAATACGTTAAATATTAAAAATATATCTCTAAAAATATATCTCTAAAAATCTCGTGGGTAATTTTTTTTTTACCAGTACTTTGGATTCGTAGCTCCCGTACAATTCATGTTGATCTCTAGGCATATATTATCTCAAAAACTTTAAGAGAAACGACGCTGTGAATTTGAATGAGTTTGAAAATTTTCCCATTTTCTTAAAATGTCGCAATGTATGAGAGCAAGGAGAATTTCAAAAATCGGGCACAAATGCGTGTATACCTTATTTCTCACAAAATTTCCACATCCACAATGAGAAAGACCATCCAAAACCAACGTGCAGTACCATCTGTGAGTGTTTTTATAAATAAATGCGGTAGTGTCACACAATTTCGAAAGGTGGACCCATTGATCGATGATTTTTCAAAATTACATATGAGTTGCAGGTAAAATTTTTAGTTATGTGACGAAATACAAGCGACGGATTTTTTCACACCATAAAGTTATTAATTACCTACAATAGGTGTGGCGAACCTAGGGCACGCGTGCCAGAGGTGACACGTTTGAGAATTTGGAAGGCACGCGATTTTCAATTTCAAAAATATTTTTTTTAATTTTTAAATAATTGAATTTGGAAATAATTGAAAGTGATCGATTAACGAACATAATTAATAAATATGCAGAAGAAGAAATAATGAGACATTGGAACGTCATTCCAGAAATCTTTAGCGATTTAAAGAAACTAGCGAGAGCAATATTATCAATTTTCTCTTCTACATCGCTTGGGAGTCATTATTTTCAGAAATGAATTTAATAAAATGTAATTCTAGAAAAAGAATGACTGATGAATCCAGTTGGTCGTGTGTATTACTAAAAGTGACGAAATATGAACCAGATATTAAGAATTTGTCATCGAATGTACAACAGAAAAAATCTCATTGATAAATAACTAATGTGTAACTTTATTTTTAAGAAACTATATTGTAATTTTTAAGCTTGTAAATAAAATTCAGATTTTTTTTCCTAATCTGTTAAATTTTTTTACTGCTTGGGCACGCCACACAATCGAGAAATAATATTTGAGAATTTTTGGCACGCGGACCCAAAAAGATTCGCCACACCTGAGTCGTACAAACCTGTTTTCAACTTTATTACCGCCATCTGGTAAAATCCTCCCGATAGTTTTAATTTCGGTATCTGCGAAGATTACTGCTACTGCGCTAAATGACGTCCGTCTCTCTGCCGACACAAAATAGGAATCTGTGTAATCTGCGTATATCTCTTTAGTTGTCAGTTGTTGCGGCTGATTCGTTTCGCGCTTCTTCACATTCAAACAGTTCTGCATTTCCGTACTGCGAGAAGTGATGCGCTGTTTATTTCATGCATGCCGACCTCAAGTAACCGGTGATTTACGTTACTATAGAGAAGAGATAGTTACCTGAAGGCGGCCAGCAGATCCCTCGTGATCTCGTCCTCCGTGTCCCCAGCCTCCCCCGTGAGCGTCCCCTGCAGCGCCTGTATCTTGGTCACCCACTGCAGGAACTCCGCCTCGTCTATCAGGCCATTTCCTGGAACAAGGAAACCAACAATGAACTCCGCTCAAAGATCGCAATAATTACGGCCCCATTTTCAAAAATGCTTCCCTTACGTTGTGCTCATTTTTTGAGGGAAAAATGCCTCGACACTTAACTCTCAATGTACATCTTGTCAGTCAAAGTCACGCTTAGACATTTGGATACGATACTATGCAATGTAATGGACCGATGTACTATGTAATTTTCTACAAAAGATTAGATTCTTTAATCGGATGCGACTTGAGATATTCCATCAACTTTAAAGAACAATACAAATGTCATATTAAATAGTATATAAAATAAAAATTCAAACAATCTTTTATAAAAAAAGACTAAAAAGGATAAAATACACTTATTAACGGCCACATTAATTACTAAGAGCGATCACACTCAATATAATCAAAAGCTTGGGATTGTTTATCTCAAACCCGAAAGATAAACAAATATAATGATATTTAAAATAACGGTTGAATTTCGATCACCTGTTTAGCATCTAAAAAAAAATTATAACCACCAAAAACGCAGAGAAAACACTGACTTAATCACCATATATAAAATATTAAATGGCCACACTGATGTGCCTTCGTTACTTCAATATCCCTTCCCGTAGACTCAGAAATAATGAACTGTTGTTCCTTAGCCATCATAGAACTGACTATGGATTCCATGCTCCCATGTCACGGTTATGTCGTCTTATAAATTCAAGACAGGATCTGGACTTCTTCGGTGTGAGTCTGTCCAGTTCAAACAATCTCTGATTAGACAGTCTATATCTTGTCTCCATCTTGTTAGTACTTTTCATTTGTCATTGCTTTTCTTTTAAATTGCTATAACTGTCCGTTATATAAAATGTCCGTTAATTTCAATAAATAAATAAAATAAATAAATCCAATTTATATAGATATCTTCCTAAAACAAGTTCTTTCATACTAATATAGGTACATAGTAGGTACAGTGAAGTATTTTTTTAATTTTTTTATTATTTAATATTAAAACTACATTTAAATCATAATACATTTGTCTATTACAATCTACTTAGATACATTTATTTTATTGCTTTGCCTCTCCAAAAATGAGACTTGCTCATGTGCTTGGTGAGGGGCTTACACTTTACTAGTTTATTTTGTATTTGGCTTATTTGTTCCATAGCTATATGTCTTGTTATGCATTGTCAAATTGTATCGATCTGAAGTGTTGGTTTATTTTTTTGTTTAATTTTTATTTATTTATTTATTTATTTAAAAATCCTTGTTTACAAATAAGATACTTAATACTAATTTAACAATAAAACATAAGATAAAACATAAGATAATTTACACATTTTTTTGTTTTGTTTAATTTGTGGATTATGCCACTCTACTAGGCTACGCCTGTCCCAGAATGGCGTTATAGCACACAATTATAATATTTTTTCGAGTTCGTCAGTAGTATTTATTTTCATAAGGAGTTATTATGTATCTATAGAGTATCAAGTGGAATGTTAGTGAAAGTTGAGTTAGTCATAAGTCCAAGTGTAAATATGTGTAGAATAATTGTTTAATGTAAAAAGGGTTAAAGTTTTGTTTAAGATTATTTGTTGTTGTAAGTCATCGACTTTCTTAATATCTGTAGGTAGTATATAATTATAATCTTTACTGCACATGTCAGACTATATGTGCTATATATGGCACAAGGCTGACATGTAATGATTCATTCGGTTTATTTCGACACCAGCACAAAAATTTTAAAAATTGATATTATTTTGCAAGTTGAACTTTTATACGGCAGCCATCTATCAAGTTGACTGACAGTGTTCCAATGTGCGTCTTCGTATAATAATAATAAATCAAAAATATTTTCTGACATTATTGTATGTACTTACTTATATAGGATTATTTGAAAAATATTAATAACCTCGCAGGGCTATATTCCTGCTTTAATTGATGAGTCGAAAATGTTCAAGCAACCATGATCTAATATTATCAACAGTTAAGGAGATATGCGACATCAAAGTTTGCATTTTTTTCAATATTCCTGACTTATTTTTTATAAAACGTTAGACCATTATAACAGTAACTTATAACGAATATGAAAAATTCATTCCCTTTAATACAAGTCTAATAAAATAATAAAAAGCATTCCGTTGATAGGACAGTTACTTTTTAGTGCACCAACATAATATTACAATAAATTAAAAATTTTAATACACACACGTTGAATAATATAAAAAATCACTACTACCTATATACATATAATTTCGAGAGGAGTAATAACTAATCTAAATACATCGTGCTATCAACCTGCTCTTGTAGTGGGCGGGGCATGGAGGGGAGAGGGTGTTTATTGATATTTAACGGGAACATAGGCAATAATGGAGAGTAGTTGGGAAGGTTATCACTACTATTAACAGTTTTTTCTCGGAATTTTAATTTTTTTGGATTTGTGCGGTTTACAAGTTGGTCAGAAGTGTTCCTTTATGAGACACCGAGAGGAGAAATAGTTAAAATAGTTATTTATTTCCAAACTCCGAATTCAAAAATAAATAAATTAAATTTTCAATGTCAGTCAAGTCAGTTCCGTCCTTTCAATTGGCTGAATTTGAATCTTCACAAAAACAGTTGAAAAAGGAAAAATGTCGGTAAGTTAACTTTTCTGAATAAATAATTAGAGATATTTTTGGTGTGGACATATCAAGACTCACTGACAATCAAATGTCGTGTAAGTGGGTATGAAGTTTTTTCTTTTTCTCACTTTCCACCAATCTCAGGCAGACCTCTGAGTTTGTCTCCAGAACGAAGAGTTTTCTATCAAGTAAAACACTTGACTGTATCATCTCTTCGTCTCTCATCCCTTGGACACTTGCTCAAGGGCGGATCCAGCTTTGGCGCCAGGGGGGGGTCACATAGTCATGGTCAAGTCACAAGCAGTTATAATTTAATTTTGATAATAATAGATACTTACAAGTAAAACGTAGGTATTTTATTAATAAATATAACTACCTACTGTACTTAAAAATACCTACCTACCTATATTTAAATAACAAAATCAATTTTTCTTTTACGTCTTCTCCCGAAACGCGTTATCACTTCATCTACTACAATGGGTACGTTTTTATGGACGTGGAGAAGTGGCAGTCCGGTTAGACGTTCTTCAACCATTGAAGCTCTTAGCCACGATGTGATTCTTCGCAACGTAGAGAAAGATCTTTCCGCTGTCTCTACACTAACAGGTAGTGTAGCCATAATACATAAAAATCTTCTTATATTAGGATACATCTCAATATCGCAATTTAAAATAAGGTCGGAAATCGACTGCGGTATGTCCTGACTCCGCTGCCACTTCACCATCCACAGCAGATATTCGTTTACAACGACAGAAACTGGAGTATTATCTAGTAACAATGTATAATCGGTTGCTAGTTGTTTCACAGTTTCAATGTCTTGATTACTGTATTCGCTTTTTGGCATGAAAACGCTTAGTTGAATCAAATTAAGTATTTGAAGAGGCAGACGATGCTGTAGGTCACTTATTATTGAATCCAGAAGAGGGATGTACAATGTATATGGCTCTGCGGAAATACTCTTGAGCAGATTGAGCAGGTTGGTTATTGGCCTTATGTATTTGTCTTGACACTATTCTGGGACATTTAATTTCTACATCTAGCTGCTCAGCTACTTCTTTAGCCTCTTCAAAAAGCTGTCGGTAAATTACGTCCGCATTTTCTCTTTTATTTTGTTGAACACTTATAGTATCATTAATAACGTCCGCAGCTTCTTTTAAATCAATCGAGTTCGATTGCAGTATTCTGCTTAAAGATACAGTAGTAACTGAAAAATAAAACAGTTAGTAAGTGACTGAATGTGAGTATGAGTATTTTAATTAGTGGTCCTAGGTCCTGGACCCGGCCCAGGGGGGGTCATGACCCCCATGACCCCCCCCCTGGATCCGCGCTTGCACTTGCTGTAATATTAGAGTTGTAGTCCCATCGGGATAACATCGTAATTAATGTTTTCTTAGGAGATCATAAGGGTACCCTTCCATTACCCTTGTGATAAAACAAACAGTACATACCGGTGCTACAAAGCAGACAAGGGATCAAGTCTATTTCGCCCACTGCCGATGCCAATATTATACTTTTAAGAAAGATTTCACTTGATTTGTATTTATTTTATGGATTCTTTTCTAGTTACTAAGCACACAGTAGGTAATTATATCGCTGGGTGTTTTCTTCTGATATTTCTCTTTTCTGCACAGATTTAGAGATTAAATATGCTTAAAAATCCATTTATGACAGAGTAAAGAATGAAGACATTAGGAATACACGCAAAACTGATCTTAGCATAATTAATAGAATTAAAATAGGGTCGCTCAAATAGTTTGGGCATGTTGAGCGAATGAATGAGTAAAGAATGGTAAATAAGATATATAATGCAAATGTTGATGGCGCCAGAAAGAGAGGGCGACCGCAGAGAACGTGGTATGACCAGATTAACCAGATACTGGAAGATGGTCCCATTAGAAGCTTCAACAACCGGCGAGCTTGTATGCAAAGATGTACTTATGCATGTGGATGAGGCGAGAATTGTATGTCAGGACAGACGAGTGTGGCGCTCTATCCTCTCTGCCTACCCCCACTGGGAAACGGCGTGACGGTAAGTATATAAGTATGATAATTTACCATAAAATAAAAAACGCATTACGTTTCTTTAATAAATTAATCATATCTCCTCCGTATAAAAACAATAAAAAATTTCCAAAAATCCAAAATTATACTATAATTAGGTTTCGTGTCTAGCAGACGCATTGAAATATTTTCATACAATTTAATAAGTTATATGAAAAAACCATTCAAAATTTGAAAAATCCAAAAATTTATTAATTTTTTTTTAACGAAAATTTGATAGATCTTCTTGATCGTCGCCACGAGTCTGCTTGCAAAGTTTCAGCTCGATTGGATCACGGGGTTTAAAATGGATCCAAAGGTTTTTCTTCGGACAAGAAGACTAGCAGACGCCACATAAAGGGAGTAAAAAGGAACAACCGAATGATCCAATAAAGTCGGGTTTTGAATTAAGTATGCAGAGTTGTTCTTTGGATACATATCTAGCAAGGAAAAATTAAATGAGTCAGAAACTACAATAAAATGAGATTTTTTAAATTTTTTTGAAAAAGGACAAATGACATTAATTATTTGAAAAATTTGGCAAGGAACAACGACATTAGTGAACTCAATTCAGCTTTCTTGTGCAAAAAATAAAATAACTGTTGCAAAAACTAGATGAAAAGAATGTAACGAGACTAAAAAGAATTGCGCACTTCTGTCACATGTCACAACAACACTATCGAAGATTCCAGAACGGCCTAAGTAATCTACGGCTTTCGGGAAGCATCGAGAAACATCTATAAAAGCCTGGAAGCCACGAGAAAGTTCTCGTAAACACTAGGAACGTCTAGAAGGCTCGATATCAGCATTAGTCAAATATAATAAATAAAAATATAAGAGTAGCTTGATGGTCTTGTGGTTAGGACTCTCGCCTCGTGACCCAAGAATCGCGTTAAGTTAAATAGTGTTAAGTGACTTTGTATGTTTGATTAATTAAATAATCACTATTTAATAAATCCGTTATTAAATTCCCGTTTTTTCATTAATTCCTCCTGCAGCCACGACACGTGACAAATAGGCTTTAAGAGATATTTCATAAACAAATGAAATTCCAAAATTTGTTTTGACTCTCCTGAAAACCTCAATTTTATGACTTATATGGTTGATCCTTTAACCCCCCGATATTTTTCCTATATATTTATTTATTTTGCGCAGGTATCTTAACATATATTAACAGTAAGGATATTCTCATTTCATTATATTACACTCCGCCATTATTTTTCTTGCAACAATTGTTTTCAGTTCAGATGTAGTTCTGTGCATTACTAAGACATCTAAAGTGGACGGAGGTCTCCTATACGATAGCTCTGGGCTTACAACCTGCATGAGCTGGCTTAAGTGCTCACTCTACACAACGCATCATTCACCAATTCCACATATTATCAAATTTTGAAAGTTCTATATATATATGTTCGAAAGAGAACCTATCATCTATTACTATTGTCTCTGCTAGAGGCATTTGTTGATATTTTTTTCTCTCATTAACAAGGTAGTATACACAGCTTTCGTAAGTAGTAATGATACCTATTTATATATATATATATATATATTTATATATATGTATGTATATATATAAATATATTTTTTTAAATGGAATTTTTTTAGCAATATTTCTTTTAAAGTATATGTGATATTATTTCGAATTATTACATATCTACTAGAATACGCCAGAAAATCATTATCTTACAGTTTAAAATACAATATTTTGCTGGTTAAATATGTTTATTGGACAAATCGAACATACAATCTTTATTTATTTTCCATTTATATTAGTGTTTCAGAAATATGCGGTAACTTTTATGTCTAGAATAGGATTAGGTTGATAGAATATGTCTTTTAAATTTTCCCCTCAACTTCAGAAACTGAAAATTTGCCGGAAATTTATTTTTAATATGACGGCGCTTTCATTTCAGAGACTATAAAACTTTTCTCATATCATTGGATAACTTTTCCTTGAATTTGACGGATAAATTTATTATTTCGTAAACGAAAGATAACAATCTTTTAACGATATTATACATGATGGATATTAAAAAAAATATTACACTATTTCAAAATAACCATTGTAACCAAGTAATAAAAACAAACTTTACGCGCCAACCATGTACCTGATTACACTCACTTATAGACCTTGCAGAGACAGGATAAAACACGATTTTCACTTTCGTGTATTTAACCTTCGTAAGGTCCTCGGGTCAATTTTGACCCATTTTGGGATGAATGAGCAATTTTCTCGAAAAATAACGGTTTTTAAATATTGATATTTTATGACTTTTATTTAATCGCTATCTTAAACTTATTTTCAAATTAATCTTTTTTTTTAAACTTATGTTATTGTGCGTATAAACTTTTTTACTCTAACGGCCTTCGGGTCAAGTTTGACCCACAGCTAATAACAAGTTAATTTTTAACGCACAAAACGACTTGTCTGGTTATCGTTCATTAGAATTGAGGCAATTAGTTCCGATTTGTTTATAGGATCATGTTCGTGTGGCTTTTATAATTCTAATTACATTGCCAGTGATACAAAAACAACAGTATGATAATCTGTCTTTTATTATATTATTCTCTTAGTCTAACAACGCATTCTTTAGTTCATGGTTATAAAACTAATTTGGGCCTCTAAAAATGGGAGACAGTGGTATAGAAATTATGTTAGAAGTGTCAGATGATCAAGAATCATATTCGGAAACAGAAGATTTTGTCGAGGAAGCTGAATCCTCTGACAGCTCTGACAGTGATAGTTATAACAGTGATGTACAGCCTGTTTGAACAATGACTTCAAAAGACGGACGAATAAAATACTCCAAAGAACCATTTACTCAATTTCGAGGAAGAGCATCCAGAGAAAACATCCATTACCTTGATGCCAGGTTTGACGCGTTACTCTTGTTCAAGAATTACCACAGAGGAAATATCGAGTTTTCATCTATTTTTTCCTCCTCCTTTGATACATACTATTTTGAAATATACTAATTTGGAGGGTAAGCGTGTTTTTTCTGATGATTGGTATGATATTGAAAGTAGCGATATATTCGCATTCATTTGACTATTATTACTGGCTGGTGTATTTCGCTCAAATAATTAAAGCACCGAAAGTTTATGGAATATTAGAAAGGAAGACCTATTTTTGGAGCTGTAATATTAATATTAGACGAAAATAATGTAAAGGCGGCGTAGATACCCTGGACAAAGCGGTCTCCTACTATACCTACCTGCAAAAGAAAGACAAACAGATGGCCTCAAGTAGTGTTCCGTGACATGGTGGATAAATCAGCATACAACGCTTTTGTATTATTCACCGCTGCTAATGATAAATGGATAGAAGTGTGTCTAGCAAATCGGTTACACTATTTGGAAAACCTAGGTATGTGGCTGGTTAAAACATATATAAAGTCTAGGAAAACATTATCGAGGACACTTTTTATCTCATTAGAGATCACTTTCTCATTAGAAATTGCAAAAAAAAAGTGAACACGAAACTCCTTCAACTTCGCTCAAAACGAAGAAAATACTACAGGTTCTGCTAAAAAGGCCCCCAAAAGAAGTCGTTGTCAATTATGTGCAAAAACTGTCAAATAAAACACCTATGAGCTGTTTGATGTGTAAAAAAATTGTACGTAAACAACGTTCTAATACAAGGTTTTATGCACATGTAAAAAGGATTAATTTTTTTTCTAATTATTTTCTTTCTAATTGATTGCGTTTACGTAGTAAATACTTCAATTTGATATTATATTTTACATAACGATGGTTATAAATACATAAGATAGACTTAATTAAAAATAAAAAGGCAAAACTAAGAAGGTTTGATCCATTTTTCCCCATAATTATACTTCTCGGTCAAATCTGACCCGAGGGACGGTACCGTTAGTAGTTTTGAAGCCCCTATGAAGGTTAAAGTCAATCTGCTATGTATGGAAGATAATTCCCAGCATTTTATAGACGATTAAACCTTATAATTATGTACTGAAATCCGCTATTAAATAGTTGGTAAAAAATTTTAAACCCCTGGCATTTTTTTTAAATAGAGATGCGAACACGGAATACGTGTCACATCAATATTCTTACTATTTTCAAACAAAGCTAAACGCTTTTGCTATGAAAATAGGACTAACTTGCTGGTCTAGAGTGAGGTCCGAACCCGCAACCATGAGGCGAGAGTCCTAACCACAAGACCAACAAGCTACTCTTTAAAAGGTTAATCTAACAAATTATGAAATAAAACACAGAACTTTGTTTTTTTCCACTATTTTATATTTGAGACTTGTTACACTACATGTGATTTAAGACTGAGGTATGTGGGAGTGGTTGTCTGGTGTGTGGGTTGTGGATTCAGTAGAAGTGGAGGGGGTATCTAGGTGGTGGGAGATCGGGAACATTGTACGAAGGGGTGATGTGAAGGGTTGTACTTGATTATTGTTTATGTTATTTGTTGTGTTTAGATTTTTATGAATTTCAAGTGTTTCTAAATTATTTTTCTTTAGACCGTATGTCTGTTTATGTAGGATGTGTATTTTTGTATTGTTGAATGTGTGGTTATTTTCTACAATATGATTAGCATATTCTGAAAATTATGATTTGTGAGGCACCTTTTGTGTTCTTTAAATCTTGTTAATTAAACTATTTCTCAATATGCATTTATGGTTAATCTAGACTATTTCGCAATGTATACATTGAGTAATTAATAAATCGCTAATTAATTTTCAGTTTTTTCATGTGTCCTCACGTACTCACGACACATGATATATATATTAATGAAATTTATATTCTCGTATGTCAATTGAATCGGTTGATAGAATTTTAAGAATGGAGCAGAAATACGTACGCATTGCCATACCTTACGCCACAATGGACGTCGGCAACTTGCGAGCGATTCTGTCAATACCACAAATATTTTCCAAAAGGTTTTAGTGGAGTACAAGTGGCGCGGGCGGCGGGAGCGGCCCTCGAACCGAAAGCCTTTCAGTCTGAAAGCTCAAGGTTCACGGAATGCCATTCATACGGCAAAGTCCGCGCTGGCGCTACGCGGCGTAGCACAGCGTAGCACACATGTAGCACAGCGCATACCGACTGAGAAAACGGAAGAATAATCTGTTTGAGCTCGGAATCAGCGGCGGCCCCTGTGATGCCGAACCACCATTCCCACTTTCAAATACATCTTTAATTTTGCAATTTATTTTTATTTCAATCGATAAAATTCCTAATAATAAATACTTGAATGTGGTGACGTTTACTTTGTGGAAAAAAACAATGATGTAATAAACTGTAGATACGTTGCAAGCGTGAAATCTTGGCAACTCAAAAGTAAGCCTTACATGCATTCATTATCGAACGGACCTTCTTTTTGATCGGGCGCGACGCTACGCGGAAAAAGGAACAGAGCATCGTACACTGATGAATGAGCATTGACGTATTATAATATAGACAAGTTATTCCCATATTAGCCGGCTTTCATATGTAGCATATTTTGCATATAGACAGAAAAATCAGCTAATTTGAGTCACCGTGACTTCAAATTATCTGATTTTTCTGTCTATACGCAGAGCGTTTGTGAAATAAGATTTGTTGTCTCTTTCAATGCAATATTTGCTACATATTAAAGCTGGCTAGTATGGAAATAACGTGTCTATATTATAATACGTCAATGGAAAAAATACTATTTTTTGTTTTTGTTATTTATTTGAGAATATTTAATTTTTATTTTATTTTTTAACAAATAGACCGTCAACAGGTAAACTGACCCTAATATATGGTCCTAGAGTGACATTAGAGTATAAAGTATAAATATTTTATGAACATTTTGAATATGGTATAATTACACAATACACTTTTAATGATAAATTAATAATAAATAATGTCCAATGATAAAATGAATTGTAAATAATATTCAGAATAAAACGAAAACTATCGAAAATTAATAAATATAATTTAGGAATGAGTTCCAGGTTAACAATACTGAGAATATTATTGAAAACACCAAACTGGCTTATGTATGCTTATTTGTAGTATTTACATATTTTTTTGTTATTTTTATTATATTTTGTGTGTTCATATGATGCGTAGCACCATTGTAATAAATAGTAAAACACAAAGAGACATCCTTAGAGTTTAAATAGTATTAAGAAAGAAGTACTGTGTAAAGAGATCACTTAAGCCAGCCAATGACAAGTCGTAAAGCCCAAAAAAATCTTCCATGTATGCTTTCTCCATAAAAACAGCTTCTTCATCGTGAGACATTTATAATTACGATACGTGTCATTCACAATAGAGAAAAAATATTAGACAAATTTCTAACAAGAAATTATGAGTTCATCAGATTTAAAATTTAGATCGATTTTTTAATGGCACATACTTTTAATTTAGTTTTAACATCGTAATTCTATATTTCGTTGTCTGTCTGTCCGCCGTCATGTAACGTAACTATTTATAGTAACTTATTTATAGTAATTTTTTTTTCAAAAATAATTATATTCTAAAAAAATTTTACGAATTTTTTTTCGATTTTTTTTTGAATTACGAAAAAGTTTTTTTTGATTTTTTAAATAAAATGAATAAATAAATTCCTTAGGAACCGACATTTAAAAGTACCGACATTTTTGACGGGTTACAGCTAGTCAAAATAATAAAATAGGATTTTATTAGATAACGGTTTACGATAAACATTTTAAATAACAATTTTGCGGGAATTTATTAAAATAAAATTATATGACAGACATATTTCTGTCTAGTCTGGCACTTTCATAGTCGCGCTACTTAAAGGCTATCCCGATTTATCGAGTTTTCGGTTCAGTATACACACGATAAAGAAAACCGTGAATTAACATTTGTTTCATTCATAAAGAGTAATGGATTGTAGCGATCGCTCAAGTAGCCTTTCAGAGTATGCAAATAATAGATTCACAAATTAATGATATTTGCCAACAATATAAGATACATAAAAAATCACTGCATTTAATTCTAAAAAAAATGATTTTTTTCAACAAATAAGTGGTGAAAAGAAAGTATTTTTCTTATTTAATTATATCAATAATGTTACCGCAAATTAATTTTGTTTTAAGAAGAAAAAAAATTTTCTATTACCTAACTAAGTATTACATATAATTTAAAATAGGTATTCAATTGCCTTTGCATGAGGGAGAATCAAGGTACCGTTAAAATAAGGAATTTTATAGGCTATATAAGGTGCGCAGACTTTAATCAGAGAATACACTCAGAAAATAAATTCAGGGATTTGTAATGAAACGAAATTGGAACTCGGAATTGTCTGCTAGTGTATAATCAGTATTTGAATTATAAACATTAGCCATAAAAGCTTAAATCACCCAAACAAACTTATTCTATTTCAACTATTGATGAAAGGTTAACAACACTATATTTGTGGTGTATAATGTTGTGAATATAGTAGTATAGTATAGGTCCTGACGAAGAGACGGGTACGTCTCGAAACCGGCAGACCTAAAATCTGGCAGTGGATTATACTAACTTAACTAACACCCTGCTACGTTATTTATGGCCCGCTTGGATGGTGTATCTGTTTGTGTGTGTGTTAGGAGAGTGTGTGCAAGATTCAAGAGGTGGACTTGGTAAGGAAAAACTGAATAAGCAAAAGTTCATAATTTTTAGAAATTTACTTTGTGTATACCACCTTTTTTATTTAAAAAAAATCAACATGTTTCAAAGCCAATGGCTTCTTCAATATACATTTGTTATCCTGATAAAGAAGCTATTGGCTTTGAAACATTTTGAATTTTTCTCAATAAAAAAGTGGTGTAAACAAAGCTAATTTCTAGAAATTATAATTATAATGTCACCACAAAATAATTTTGCTGTGTTTGAAGAAGAAGCGAAAGTTTATTTTTGAAAGGTACGATATTGTCGTTACATATATCCGGGCTCTTTTCACAATTTTTAAAACTGATAATGCCATAATTTATAGGTAAATTCATAGTGGCATTACTTTTATAATTATTTATGTGGAAAATAGGTGTGTGCCTTGTACGACGACGAGAAGCTAATCGCAGAGTACCTGATAGAGGATTATTGTGCAATATATTATAAATTAATTGCAAATCAGCGGTCATTTGACGATTTTGTAAAGTTCGAGGAATGTAAGTGATAATATTGTTATACTTGCAATCGAGTATAAATAAAAATAAAGGTGGAATGATACGAAATTTTGCAAATCTCCATTTATCTTTATTTTTAATACATTAAGTGTACAAAGATAGATAATTTCGTTGTCGATAAAATACGCAGGATAAATCATGTCAATATATAATAAATGCAATCAAATTCCAAGGTAAAACCCATATCCGCTCTTTGTGAAAACATGGCTAAGTTCAAAATAAGCAAAAAATTAATTTGTATAATTAATACGCCAGATTTAGATAAGAATTACTTAGACTTGAAATATGCCAGTAAAATTGAGTGAAATTTAATAAACTAAATTTATCTTTTGTTATTCTTGAATTAGTACCGTTCTGAATTTGCTTTTTATTTACTATTCTTTATATTTTCTGTGTTTTATTTTATTAAACGTTTTGATTTTTTTTATAGTTGTCATCGTTTATTTATATTTTTATTTATTTAAAAGTGTTTTCGTTGTTCAATTATTTTTTAAATATGTTTTATTTCCATCTATTATTTTTTAATAATTACTGTTTGATTTTATACTAATCATTGTTTATATATATTTATTTAAAGTACTTAAATGATTGTTCATATGTTAAAGAGTTAAGGTTATTATTACTGTCGTTGGATATATTTACGAGTTAAATAAAATATCTATATATTATTTTCCTTGAATATATTTTACAAATTAATGTTTTTTGTTTTATGTTTTTAATTTTAAAACGCGTTTTATGTTAAAGAAAAAATTCTTGTAACTTAACATTTACTGTAAAAGCCCACTAAGGCGTTAATAAATAAATAAATAGATATAGAAAAATAATTTATCAGTGTACGTATTATGATTTTTTTAAAGTAAAACTGTGTGTTACATAAGAGGATTTTTTTTACGATTTTTTTTACGATTTTTTTTCACATAGAAATACAAACACGGAACAAGTGGTTTCGCATTAATATAAAGCTTGTGTTATGAAAAAAGAACTAATTTGTCGGTATCTCGAACCATCTTATAATCTAAATCGTCCAAAACCATAGAGAATACTAAGGCTAGTTTACATGCGCTCTTGTATAAGTTGGGCGTGGTCGCATGAGTTAAAATAAAAAACGACATTATTTTACGACATTGTTACACCTGATAGTCTTTCACGTTAGGAAAATTTCAATATTGTAGATTTTTTATTGATTTATAAAAGGTTCCTTTCTACATGGTGTCTGTTTACTAACTACCGATGCCTGATGTATGCTATGGTCAAAGTACTGAAGACTGATAATAATATATATTCCATTTGGGCACTGCATTATAAATGCCGAAATAAAGAATATATACTACATAAAAAATCTGCAAAGATACTTAATTTTTTTATTATTATTATTTTGTAAATTTGTGAATCAGAGTTATAGCACAACCCTTATTTAACTGTCCCAAAATACGTGTATATATTACACTTCTTATTCTTAATCAGCCTTCATCTCTCCCCTGCTGGATATAGACTTCTTCCATACCCTTCCATCCTTTATATTGTTGGCTTTTTGTAGGCATTTCTTCCCCCACAGCGACTATACCGTCGGTCGGTCAATCTCTTCTAAGGTTTACTCCTATTTTATTCTCTATAGGTCTTCTCTTCAAATCTTTGGGAGTCCGTCTTGAGGCATCCTGCCGTGGAACGTGCCTTTCCCAATGCCATTTCAGCTTTCCTACACGATCCATGATATCCACTACTGTAGTTCTGCGCCTAATTTCATAATTTCTAATTCTATCTCTTAGGTTAACGCCAAGCATGGATCTCTCCATGGATCGTTGCGTGCATTTGAGCTTCTCTACACTTTTATTTGGTAGGTTTTTATCGTCTCCACTCCTCATGTTGTCACTGGCAGTATACACGATTAAAAGGCTTTAAATATACAGGATTATTTGGAAAACATTAACAACCTCGCAGGACTATATACCTGCCTTGATTATTACTCGAAAATTTTCAAGCAGCCATGTCATGCCTTCAATAGTTATGGAGTTATGCAACATGGAGTTTGCATTTTTTTTTTCAACATTTCCGTTTTATTTTTAACAAAACGCTGAATTATCATTAAAGTAACTTACATCAATTCCGAAACATTCATTCGTTTCAATATAAGTTAAATAAAATCATAAAAATCCTGCAGAAACTCCAATCGGAATGTTTACCACATGGAATTGGAAGGTTTTAATCATTTTATTTAACTTATATTGAAACCAACGAATTTTTTGTAATCAATATGGTTAAAAATATGTCAGAAATATTGAAAAAACTATTGGTCACGGCTGCTTGAACTTTTTCGACTCATAATCAAGGCGGCAATACAGTTCTGCGAGGTTATGAATGTTTTCCAAATAACCATGCATGTATTACATGTGGGGTATAAAAGCAAAAGCAGCAATATCCAAAAAAAATTTTTGAACGCAGTTTTGAATTCTAGATTTTATGTATCTATTCCTTCCGAAATCGTTTTTCCAAAAAATTTATAGGCTATGTTTTTTTGTTGGTATTGCTGCCTTTGTTTTTACACTCCACATATATAACACTACCTCTATTCACTTCAAATAACAGATAATTCACGATTAATTAAAATTTAAAAACTAACAATTGTGCAGTTTTTGGATTCGGGGTATTGCGTACAACAAACGTCAGCATTTTATGCATGGCGGCACGAAAAATGCATTTTGTGCATCGCTAGTGTTGTGTACTTTGCCGGTAACGTGTACATAACACTATGTACCCTCCCCGGCACATAGGTGAGGGCGCCGCTGATGGCCTGGCGGAAGATCCCGGGGAGGGGGAAACCTGCGGGAGGAGGGGGAGGCTTCCAGTTAGGGTAGATATGGCGCAGGATCATTTATCTACAATTTTTTACATCTCGCGTGGGGGTGAAATTGGCTGAGGCTTTTAAGAAAAAATACGTTATTTAAACTTTTTAACATTCCAATTGGTTATCGGTAGACCATCCAAATACCATTTTTGCATCGGCAGACTGGCATCGATTTTTGAAAATAGCAGGGCACGCGCAATGGAAAAAAAATCATCGTTTATAAGCAAATCAATATCCAGCAAGAGCCGTCACAGCGAAGACGCACACTACCAGCCAATGCTTCTGATTTTGTATATATATCGCGAGGCTGGTGTCAAGCGTGTGGATGTTGTAACTTTGATATATTTTGGCTTATATCTTCGAAACTATCCAAAAAATACATAATTTTTTTACCATTTATGTAAACAATAACTACATTGTCAAATTTATGTGATTATTTTTAAATATTTATTCAAAGTTTTCATACAATATGTATGGCGCCACACTACCGCCATCTATGAAAGTAAATAAAAACATGTAATTGACCAAACACATTTCTGAATAAAAATGCGTATGTAGACATACGGTACCTAATAAATAAATGCACATACATTTTCTTTACTTGTATTAATAAATATATAGGTATTAGTTATTTATAAATTTTGATGTTAATTTCTGTTGCTGCTCAATTGATATATTTAATTGTGAGATGTCAAATGTTACACATTATATGCGGACTACTATAAGGCTCGCATGTTTTTTTTTCCAATTCTACAGATATCTCGCACGGGCGAACTGACCCGTTATTTCCACTACGACTGTGAGATATATGTTACGATTTTAGGTAGCTGCCGTTCGTAATTCAGTTAACGATTACTGGAACACAAGAAACTAAGCTTCCAAAAGTTAAAATACTTGAGTCAATGGTAGAAATGGTTCCTCATAGAGGATGGAAAATGAATAATTTAAAAACCATCGAAATCCTAAAAACACACTTATAAATAATACCAAATTTCAGTCCATCTTCTGTGTACAGTTTTCTGGAATATTCTGCCATGTATATTGTATATGTGACCTCTCTGGCCGACGTTTCGGATCCCATTGCAGGGTCCATCATCAGGGCTGATGTGGTGAGTGTGTGTTGAAGTGTAGGTTAAGTATTGCCTTGCACTACCGTACCGAAGTCAAGGTGTGTCCAAGTTTGTGTTAGGTTAAGTACTGGATTGCAGTAACGTGTCGAAAGCAGGGTGCGTATGTCTTTATGTAGTGTGTTGTGCTTCCTGAGAACATTTTTACATTTCAGTCCACTTCACCAATCCTAGAGCTTTTTGTCAAAAAAATACCCATCACCACCACGCGCCCCCCTAACCTACCTGATTAGATTGATTAATTTTGTATTTAAGTTAGTTATTATCTATACCTGATGATGAGAGGTACTGCTCCTCTTGAAACTAGAGTAGTAATTAATAACGCATGTATTGTGTGTATTACAAAGTTAAAATAAAACATATTTTACATTTGATTTAAAATGCTTATGCTGCCTTACACTTCTAATAAAACCACTGTTTATTGAATTTTCAACATTTTTCGCAGCCAATGGTTTCTAAAGTTACGTTGTATTCAAATAATTGGCCCTGAAACATATTGATAATTAAATAAATAGTGGTTTTACGAGTTGTATTGTAATAATAGGCCCTGAAACATATCGATAATTAAATAAATAGTGGGTTTACGAGTATAATAAGCGTTTTCTTTTTAATATTATAAGACATTATTGTTAGAATGCCACAAGAAAATGAGAATAAATCCGAATATGTTTTATGGGAATAAGGTTCTCTGAGAAGTTGGAAAACTAGTTAACTAAAACTATTTAAATATATACAGAATTTTTATTTTAAACTAGCTGATCGTACCCGGGCACGGGTTAAGGATTAAGTAAAAAATAAGTTTAAGAGGGGAAACAAAGATTCCATTGTTTCGCAGTCTTAGTAAAAAAACTTACTTACTGTGTTTCTACAATGAATCCACTTTATTTTAGATTTGTAGAAGTATACTGTTATTCTGTTTAATATTTTTATGCAATACTAATGATTTTTACGATGATATGAAGCTCGGAAGTATCTAATTGAAAATTAATCATAGACCATAAACATAAATGTCCTTTATTTTGAAATCTCGCGATATGACTTCACTGACTTCACTCATCGATTCCAACGTTTTATTTAAGCAAAGACAAACGAATGTAATAAAAAATTTTGAATTCAGAAAATGTTTTATCTAAATATTTATCAATATTGAAAGGGTAGATACAGGCGCGCCTTTTTTTCAAATAATTTGTGTAAATTCGAATGAAATGGTGTGTCAATTTTTCAAAGCAATAGTTGAAGAACTTTCGGAGATTTAAGATTTTGGACAATCGAACATTTACATTTTTATTTATATATACAGATAGTAGGTATATAAAAGCAAAGTAGGTATACAAAGTCATCCACGTATTTGAATGTAACATTGTGTCAAAATTTTAAAGCAATACTTGAAGAACTTGCAGAGATTAGCGATTTTGTAAAAACGAACATTTACATTTCTATTTATACATATAGATGGCCGTCATCGAAAAACCAATCAAAGGAGAGTGAAAAAAAACAGTTTTAATAAAATCGGCGCAAACTGATTTGCGCCGTGAGTGTTTCAGTGGGCGTGACAGATGACAGGTGGATTGGCGAATAACCTATTGGTCTCGCGATAAATTTTTTATTTCAAACATCAAATTACAAGGTATAGTAGTTCAACACGAGCCGCGTAGGCATTAATATGGTTTCGATTTTTTCCCCTTTGTAAATCCAGGAATTAATGAAAATGAAATTTATTCTATTTTGCTATTACTTTGTGGTAATCATTATTCATCTAAACAGACGTCTAACAGACGTTTAAACAAATTAGAAGCCCTAGAAATTGAGAAATAAAGAATGTATTATTAAATAACCAAAAAAATCTATCTTACAGTCCTATCTTGAATATGCTACCTTTCACCCTATCACCTGTTTCTTTCGCACCATCCACTATTTACCCCCATTTGGACACTTGACACCGAGGTGTGATTGTTCATAATTTGTAAAGTTTAATAAGTATTAAGTATACCCTGTTTCCCCTTGTTTCTGAAACCGGTTGGTTTTTACCAAAAACTAAGTTAATTCATTTAATTATATTTAAAATAAAATTTATTTTCGTACCATCTGAACATTTAACTTTATAAATTATATAATTGCTAATCAGTTTATCATTAGTTTGCACCTAGGTAGATTAATTAGACCTCAGACTTCTTAACATCACCTACTTACTACCTCTGCATAAATGTCGCGAAATAGCAAGACTTAATTTTTTTGCTGAAAATATCCTCAAGCTCAATAGATTGTCCTGAATTATTTATTATCCAAGCTCTTGATCAATGTTCCTCTTAATTAAAGTTCTAAGAATCAATCCGATAATATCCGATCTCGTTGTGCTACACAAGATTCTCAGCGGAGTTATTGATTCTCTCTCTCTATCTAATATAAATTTGCATGTTAATCCCCGTATAAAAACCCGGAGTTCTTTAGAATAAGCCAGCATACTAATAATGTCGATTACTTTTCTCCCATCACAAGGTTGTGTCGCACATATAATTTGTATTGTGCTGACCCTAACATTGATGCTGATATTCTTGCAGATACCTTATCTTCGTTCAAAAACTCACTCATACATAACATCCATTTTCTAAACGATGACATGAACCTATAGATCCATTAAATCAGTCATTTATTAAATACTAATCGCACTACATTCAAACACTAAATATACAATACACATAAATGTACATATAAAATATAATTAATTGTAAAAATATATGTTACTAGAGCGTGCCGAAGACACTTGTAATTGGGATAATGGGAATAGTCTTCACTATAATGTTTATTATCAGAGTATCATGAACCTATTATCCTGTTAGTCTCTAATAAATAAAAAAAATATATAAAATATCCTCTTCCCTTGTTTCTACAAACTACAGGCAAAACTCATTGACTTGTGGCGAACTTGCAACAAATTTAATGCACTCACTAAGAGTATAATTCAGACTTATTTCAAAATAACTCTACTCATGTGCGACGCTTGCTTTCCAATCCATTTTTCAAATAAAAATATATTTTATCATTTTCCTTTTAAATATTCTATCAATTAGATATAGTTTAATTAATATACTATATCATGTATGTGTACACCACGGAAATACGATATTTTGTCACTACCAGTGAAAAACTGTAATTGGCTTTTATGTTTCTCATTCTTTGTACTTATTTAATTATTGTTATCTGTTTGTTTTTCATGTAAATAATTTTCATGTAAAAAAATCTATATAAATAAATAAATATCTACATAATGTGCTCATATTTATTCACAAAAATTTAATAAAAGAATCCCAAAATATTTTATCGAACAAAATTGTTTAAAGTAGTGATATAGAAAATAGACTATTAAAAAGATAAAATAGGTAATTATAAATTATGTCTCTACCATAGTCCCTTCAAACGAACGAAAGGTTTTCAGATTTGGAACATACATAATATATAACTTTCAAAAATGTGATTATGTGTGGATGTTCTTACGATAGAATTGGTGTACATTGTGCAGAGTAATCACTTAAGCAAGATCATTCAGGTCGTAAGCCCTGGGCCATCCTATAAAAAGACTTCCATACACGTTTCTCATATTAATAGTTTCATCTCTAGGAGACTTTTTTTACTAATTTATCTTAACTAATTAAGGATATTGTGTCAGGCACATGAAGGTTTCTGGGCGGGTCTTCAGAGTTATATCCAAGTGGTTTCTTGTTTCTCACACGTAAAACCCATATCTGTGACTTTATTGAGGGATCCAATGTGGTTGGGGTCGCACCAACCCATGCACACTTGGCGTAGCTGAGAATACTTTGGCGGAGTGCATGGTATACCTTTTTTACTCCCTTTATATTAACTCGTGGCGTCTGCTTGCTTGCTTGCCGGCTTGCCGTCAAAAAAAAATTTGGATCGATTTTTGACTATTTTACCGTGATCCAATCGAGCTGAAACTTGGCAAGTAGACTTGTGGCGACGATCAAGAAGATCTTTCAAATTTTCGTTAAGAAAAACAATAATTATAGTATAATTTCGGATTTTTAGAAATTTTATTGGTTTTTTCAAATTGGAATCATTAGAAAAGTTTGATTAGCAACGGCGGCCCGATAACGTCGCGGAATATTTTCTAAATTTGAATTACTCCGTCGGTATATATAATAGGTACTTCACTACGAATGTCGAAAATATTAATTGACTGACAAATGTTTTTAGAATTTAATCTTCAAAGCATGAAGTGTCTTATCAAAGCTCAAAACATCTGACATTTTCGAAATATATTAAATTACTGTAAGTTTAGTGTTATGTTATATGTTTTAATTCGTCTTTAATTGTTGTTATATTTTACAAAAAAAGGGAGTATAATAAAAACTTTTCTTTTTATACTCAAAGGTTTTTTTGGAAGACTGAGTTTCATGAAGCTGCGTGGAGTTTTAAAAGTATGTATCGGTTTTCTAATTTTAGAGCTTGAACATTTGATGTGCGGAGCCTTTTTACAATGTTATATACAATATTTAAAAGTATAACTCTAATATATAGTCATTTTTGTGTTTGTGTTTTATTCTTTACGTGTAATATATAAATTTTCCGTGCAATATATAAATTCCCTGCTGAACTCAAGGCCAATAAGGCGAAGGAGCTTAGGAAGGTCAAAATTAAGATGGAGTGACAACGTCCTCAAAGATATCTCTGCCTTAGAGCTTCGAAACTGGAGAGAGCTGGCACTATACCGAGATGAGTGGAGGAAAATTATTGAGCAGGCCAAGACCCACCAAGGGTTGTAGTGCCAAGAATGATGATGATGATGATGAATATATAAATTTTATTTCTAATATGTAGTCTTGCTAATGTTTAAACTTAAAAAAAAACTGTACAGGTAGTTGCTTCAGAACAGACCTTGTCTAGTGAAGCAACTACCTTCATTTATGTGTATAAATTTAAACTAAATAAATAAATAAAAAATAAATAAAAATAATTCTCTTCGAGAAACGCAAATTACTTCAAGCTCAAACTACAGGTCTCTAAGCACACCAACTAATCGATTTACAATATTTTTTCATCGATATTAAGAAAACGTAATTTATTAAAGACGCAAACCACGAGAGAAAGCTTTCTACTAAGTATCCACCTAATTTAGCCCTGGGAACAGGATGAAAGTCTAAAATATTACAGGTAATGTATTTTTAATAGAAATCTGTCTTGCATTATTATCCGATATCACGTTCCTGGCATGAAAAGTTCTTCAAACTTTGATCTGCTTTTTAAAAAGAGCTCGGAAAAGATTTTGATTTATGGCAGCATATTTAACTATTAATATAAAATACATTTTTCAAAAAAATATATCGCTCTAACGAATGTAAAAAAACTGTGTAGGCGAAGAAGATTTTTTTAAAGATTGACTTTATGAAGTCGTTGAGAAAAATTAAGATTAAATGAATGCTTGATATATAAATTAAAATGCCTGTGAAATTAACTAGCTGCCGCTCCGTAAATATTGTACAAGCTCTCAAAAACGCGTCTTATCTCAATCGTGAATATATAAATCTAAAGTAGAATTTACGTTAATCATATATGAGCAAAATTATCAATGAAATTATTCAGTAATGAGATTTAATCTAATATTCTTCTTACTGTGTACATACAAATTAATAAATATCGAAGAAGATATTTTTCATCTCAAAGTTAAAACACATTATTTATGGCCGATACTAGCCGCGAATGACATAAGCATGATCATAATAAGCAAACCTGTTCACACATGCTCAAAAGATACCCCCTCTCGTGGTGAATGACATTAGCATGCTCATAAATCGTCCGGCGGTTGATTTTTGAGCATGCCACTAATGAGCACGCTCATTACTAGCAATGTGCGTACACACATGCCACCAATAAGCAAGGGCTAAAGAAGGTCAATAGTGCGCATGCTCACGTGCCACTAATAAGCATGTGTATCAGTACCTTAATACGCGCATTGTTTCGTTGTGTTAAGTTTACAGATACGCCCCTCTCGTATCCGTAAACTTAACACAACGAAACAATGCGCGTATTACGCACTTTACCCACACTAACACAAAAAATGTCAGGAGATGCAACAAATTTTAACATAAAAAAATCAGCAATATACCTACCTACTCGTATACGAGGATTTGATACCACAGTCTATTAGATACTAGCTATGCCCGCGCGGCTTCGCACGCGTATATTTTTAGTACACTGTTTGGATGTCTTAGAACTTTCGCGAACCTTCTAGAACATTCTCCTTCCAGAACTTTCAAGACATTTATTGAGTGTATAGGAACCTTCTAGACACACCAACACATTCCGCCACTCAGTTTAGAACATTCGGGAATTTTCTAGAACCTTCTCCTTCCAGAACTTTCTAGAGCAGGTTTTTTCGGAACCTTCTAGACTCACCGACACAGTCGGCGTGCCTATTTTGAAATAATCTGAAGCATTTGCGGCCTTCCCATAACAAAACAATGCGCTAGAAAGCACATTTTTGTCACCCACTCGCACCCACGCACAGCCATCCCCACCAAACTCGCATATTTTCTACGTCTATGTGACACCAAGGGCTATCCACCACCATAACATAAGGAATCACGGGTTTCTTTATGTATATATATTGATTAGCGCGCTGATGGTACATCAATACCTAGCATACGAAAGGTTTGTTAGGACGAGCCTCCTTAAGCATTTTTATTTAAAAAATATTTTGGAAGCGTCCGGTATCTATCTGTCGCATAACCCTAATTGTGTAAATAAAAATAAAACATTACGTAAATGGGACAAAAAAAAGTATTGGGCTATTTTTAACGCAGTTTTCACGATAAATTTTACCGGGGAACTCGCTGAATAACAAACACACGTTAAAATAGAATTTTTTCAACGAATTATACAAATTTTCCGTCACTTTAAATGCGAAGGGAATACTTTTGTTTGCCTGAACATGTAGTCCGTTTATGTATGGAAAATTAGTGCGTTTGTTTTTTCTGTTTATAGCGTAAATTCACGCATTTATTCAATATACGATGCTGTGCAAACAAAGTACTTCAAAAATAATGTTTGTTTTTCATTTTTGTGTTATTTCAGTGGGGCTTTGATAAAAAAATAACTGAAAAAAAGCGCTCAACTGTTCGCCGATCGACGATTCTATCCTTGGCAAAATATCAATGTTGCGATATTAAATATGAATGTCAGAACCGCTGCGGGCGCAGATCACTTACTGTGAAATATGGTGAGCACTTATTATCTATATGGCTTAAGCATTTTGGTGACGATCATAAATAATAGACATGTCTCAGACAGTCTCGCGATGTCGCAAATTGATTTGGCAACACTTAGGGCCGGTCTTATAAACGTCCGTTAGTTAAATTTCAGACCAAATAAACTGAAATTTGATACAAACGTCATTTTTTCGTCTTATAATAATCCGTTAGTAAAATTTTAATAAAATTTTAAAAACGGCCGATACCGACAGACAAACTACCAGTTTACCGTCCGTTAGTTGACAGAATAAGACAGATTGACGTATTATTTTTTAAGGTTACGTCCGCTATCAATTTGCGTTTCATGCTGCACCCTAATGTACACATACATCTACTGTCTTGATAGCTGCTACATTTTCAAGGAAAAATGTTTTCAGATAGCGATGTCGAGCTATCATTGTATCCAAGTTCATCGGATGAAGAACAAACTCGACGACAAGAAATGTTCAATATACGAGTGGATTATTTTAATATTTAAGATGACGCGGATTTCATCTATCGTTTTCGCTTGTAGAAAAGGTCTGCTAAAGAGCTTCTAGAAAAATGTAAAAAGGCGCACGCTTAGGAATCTGACATTATCACCAACCACTGTCTTGAGATTATAATGCTCTATATTATTAGCTGCTGCAGACTTTTTTGGGGTTTCAAAGGCTATTTATTGTCAGTGTAGTGTTGTGGGAAGTATCCCAAAAATCCGGTGCGAGCGAAAAATTTTAGGCTATGTTTACAGAAGTTATGTTTCGTTTCCGTAGAAAAGAGATATAATTCGCCTCTGACAGCTCTAAAATCATAGACAACAGCAGTACGATATTGCGATACCTACGGGCGGTCGAAAAAGTTTTATAAGATGAGCGTCGGTAATATTTACCAACGAATGGCAATCCTTTCGTTAATTGTCGATGTACTAACGGATCGTTTATGAGACCGGCCCTTATTGGATTTTGACCCCGTTTTATATTTCGAAATTTGATCGAGAAAAAGTTTGCGCACACGTGGCGCAAACGTGTATTTAAATTATCATAACAACTGAATATTCATGTATCTACAAGCCCCGGGTGTCTGACCCAATTATTTTTCACCGAGGTTTCTGAATGTGGCACGTATTGTCAAGCTTAATCGGGTTTCTTCGCCACATATGTGTTTCCAAAATTTCAGAGATATTTTATTTATACTTATTACTTCATGTTCGTTTATCCACGTGGCACAGATTGGGTAGAATAGATAGGAAGAGAGGGTAAAACACAACATTTTTCTAGATTGCTTCGTTAATTTTTTTTAATAATAATAATGGATTATTTTTATAGCGCCATTTTTGTGAAAATTTCACCTCAAGGGCGCATTACACACAAAATCTCTTACATACTAAAGCATAAAATAACAAAATGAAAAAGAAAAGTGAAAGAAAAACAGCTCCAAACATAAAATAGTAAAAAAAAAACAAAGAATATTGAAAATGTTCTGGGAAAAATTCCGTAAACAGGTGCGTTTTAAGTCTTTTGATAAATAAAGTCTCTGAATCCGTGTTTCTTATTAGGGAGGGCAAAGAGTTGCATGCTTTGGGGCCCGCAAATGCCCGTTCGCTGAACCTAGTTTACATGCCGGTTCCACAACCCTTCCTACCGCTGAAGTAAACGCTGATCTGAAAGTTTGACGTCTTCCATTTATGTTGTCTGCAATACAGAGCTCCTGAAGATACAGAGGCGCCATGTTACGAGTCGCCTTGTGCATCAACCAACACAGTTTGAACTCTACTCTCTCAGGAAAACGAAGCCAGTGCAATTCTCGCAGAAGGGATGTTATGTGCGAGAATTTTGACGTTCTATATATTATCCGTGCTGCAGCGTTGAGAATAGATTGTAGTCTATCGATCTGAAACATAGGTAAGCCAGCGTAGATACTACTGCACGAATCTTAAAGGGGGATTCTCTAATAATTCAGTTAAAATTGATCAGGCCAGGTATTTTGCACCTTTTAATTATTGCCTTAATGCCTACCTATAAAATAAAATAGTAAGTACAAAATTCAATCACCAAATTAATTTGATCACAATTAGATTATGAAAAATACATCAGCAAATAGAAAATAAACAAACAGCCCCCGGAGTATATGCAATTATCATAACACCAGTTTCTACAACTTGATGACGTCACCTACAAAATTGCTATTGATTAAATATCATTAGAAAAACCACCATCTTAGCTATTTGACCGTGACTTTTTATATAAATTCCGTGCCACGATCCGCGCGCATTTCGTTGCACAACTAAAATTCAATCTCCAACGCGCTTAAAGAAGGTTGTTAATACCAAATTTATTAATCAATTAGAAAGACATACAGAAAAATCAAAATCAACCAAAAAATATCTGCAACTCGAACCCGGATCTCCTATCTATCCGGGAAGGTGCGTTACCATTAGGCCACATCAGCCTCGTACCTCTCCGTCAATATATCGACCTTATCTGTAAGTCTCAATTTATTAATTGATTAACATATATTATCCATTTTAAGCAATCTACTTTTTGTAATGTGGTAGTCACAAATTATTGTGTGTATCTGCCGCTAGAGGATGCCAAAATTAAATGATTAATTCATTTTAATTTTGGACACTTTTGATATAATATTTTATTCAGAATATTTTTGAGTATGTCCAAATTTTTCAGAACAGAACTGTATTGTTGTCACAGGGACATCAATAATCAATTAATGTATACTATAGATGTCTCACAGAGACGAAACTGTAAAAAATTTTATTAAAGGAGAGTAGGTATAGATCTTGTGTGTAGCTAAAAAAAACTCCAAAATCAAATATAGATGTCTCGTTTAGCGACATCTGTGATCATTCAAGGGGAAGGAAAAAACTTTGTAGCCGGCCGCGGTGAGGATCCTTTCAACTCACATGTGAAACGTGGCGTATAATTTAAATATATATACAACTTCCAAAAATTAATAGACATGGTATTCTATCATGGGTGGAAATGGCGAACGTTACATATGTGTAAAGTGATCACTTAAGCCAACCGTACGATAGGTCGTAAGTCCTATGTAGACCCATAAAGACTTCCATACCTACTCTCCCTTACTAAAAAAATATACAGTTTCGTCTCTGTGAGACATCTATAATATACATTAATTATTAATACTATATTATATTATAGAACACATTCTTATTGCGAAGTAGCAATTTCAGAATAAAGTTCCGTGAATTTTAAAACCAAAATTGATTTTTTTTGTGTGTCTTTCATATTGATTAATAAAATAGATTTTAAAATTCACACAACATTTTTTTTAAATTGCAACTTAACAATAAGAATATGTTTCTTTAATATAATAAGGTTGTTAATTTTCACATATTGACGACATATGACTCAGAATCTACAATAATTATTATTTAATAATTATTAATTAACTCACAAAACGCATATGGAAAAAATACTTAACATGCAAAAAAGACTTCTAAAAATAATTGTACCCCCAAAAATGAGTCCAAAGCAGAAATAATGAAAGTTGCTATTTGAATACTGCGAAGTTCTCCCTGTTAAACAAATACAAATCTTCCCTTTTCCTATAGAAATCGTATTTTTTTATAAAATGTGACACACAAACACCAAACGAATGAAGTACTATAAACGACTGATGAGTTTAGCTGTCAACTTTCGCCATATATGTACAAGTTTTGAAAATATAAGGTGTAACGTATTAGTGTGGCATTTTACCCATGGGGCCATATTCACCCAATTTACTGTATACCACTATAAAACAATCATGAAGCACTATGTAGAGGAAAAGGAACTAATAAATCATAGCCATAGAGCTCGGCAAATCACAAACAGGCAACTCGATGTGAAAAAAATCAACAACTTCTACGGAGCAAGAACAACAGAGAGCACAGTACCACGACTTTTCAATAAAATACCGGAGCATGTCAAGAATATCACCCGACCTACAAGGAGAGGAAGGGAAGTAAGGAAATTCCCACTAAATAACTTGACCCTGGAAATCTAGACAAAACATGCAATGTACTTAGGCATGATAATGGAAAAGAGACGTGCCGACAAGCTGTGCAAGGCTTGGCACAATCAAAATATGCATAAACTAGCTGTGCCCACGCGGCTTCGCACGCGTAGATTTTTAAAACACTCTTTGGATCGTCATAGAACTTTCGCAAACCTTCTAGAACATTCTTCTTCCTGAACTTTCAAGAAATTCGAATGTACAGGAACCTTCTAGACACACCGACACATTCCGCCACTCAGTTTAGAACCTTATAGAATTTTCTAGAACCTTTTGCTTCCAGAACTTTCTAGAGGAGGTTTTTCCGGAACTTTCTAGACTCACCGACACAGTCAGCGCGCCTATTTTGAAACAATCTGAAGCATTTGCGGCCTTCCCATAACAAAACAATGTGCTGGAAAGCACATTATCGTCACCCACTCCCACCCACGCACGGCCACCCCCACCAAACTCGCATATTTTCGATGTGACACCAAGGGCTATCCACCACCGTAACCAAAGGTGGGTGGTGCGGCTGGTCGTGGAGAAAACTTGGCGGGTAGGGAAACACGGGTTTCTTTTTATATATGTATATTGATTTAACAATAGAATTTAAAAAAAATATCATAAATCGAGGATTCACTACGTAACTCATAAATGTCTGACATTGCGATGGCTCCAAGCCGGGTTAGTGATAGTATTATGTTTTGAATGCGAGCCGCGAGGCGATATTTTTTACTTAATCAAATTACCTGATTGGACTTTTGCGTGCTCTGAATCCGCGAGATCTCCTTTTCATTCTTCCGGTGTTGCTCGACTTCCTCGGGAAAGCTTATCGCCTAAGAGCTGCCATAAATCTATCAGATCTCGCGTGACGCAAAGCTGTTGGAGCGCACGTTCTTCCAGGTGTCGTGTGCACCCGAACGCGATCTTCGATCTATACCCTGGGTTTACGCCCGAACCCAATTTGAGCAGGTTTATTGAAGTCTGTAAGGCATTAATGAATGGTACACCGCAGCAAACAATATAGCTCAAATACAAATATAGGTCCGGTTCCTCACATCCTTTCGATTTCTATTACAGCTCATGTTTGTTTTATTAGTTTAAGATTTATAAGTAAACTTATGTTTTGGTATTGAATGTAATACATTCAAAATCATGTTGTATTTTGCTATAACGTTGTGGTTATTCAATATGAATATAATTAAACTAATTAACTAATACTGCATTAAGTATAATAGTATAAGTATAAGTATAATAGTTTTAAGTATACCCTGGCGAAAGAACGTCGTTTCCGAAACCGGTTGGTTTTACCAAATAAATTTTAGCGGTGACAAATAAAGTTAATTAGTTTAATTATATTCATTTAAAATATTTTTATACACAGAGAGGTATTATTGCCTTTTTTAAAAAAAATAATTATGAATAAAACACTAAAATTTCGGAAATATCTGTTTCCCTCTTCAGGTGAGTTGAGACCCGAAGAAGGAAATGGAGATTTCCGAAATATGTTGTGTTATACTCAAAAATAAAATAGTGGAAAAACAAAGTTTTAGTGTTATATTTTTATTATAATTTACCTATTTACTAACGCCCTTCAGGGCTTTGACAATGGCGACATCTATATATAAAATTTAATGGGAATTAAAAAATTTCGTCCACAGACGGCGTATATAGCGTAATTGCTTCAAATATTTAAAATAAGGTAGATAAAGAACGCGTATCTATACAACTTTCAAAAATGTTGATAATTTATGCATATTCTTAGGGTGGAAATGGGAACGTTGCGCTGTGTAAAAAGGTCACATAAGTCAGCTATTATACGTCATAAGCCCTGTGGCCACCCTACAAGCATATCCGTTTGCATTTCCCATATAAAAAGCTTCGTCCTCCGTGAGATTTATATAATTTATCTTAATTGATAAATACTTGTTATTCAGAGTTCATTTTAATTTCCATTTGAGTCATAAATCAACTCTAACAAACGTTGTAACAGTGTATATCAGTATCGTTGCTTTCATCTATCTACAAAACATGAAAGTACCTACATCATGAAAATATTAGTGTTTTTTAATGTTTTCCTACGCCACTTGCTCGTAATAAATTAACGGCTAAACTTTTGATTCGGTGTATCGATAATGGATACATCAAATTTTACGACAGTCGTATAAGAGATGATACCATAATAATTTTAATCTAAAACACATCAGCCTGTTCATTCTATATTTTTGTTCCTTTTTTATTTTGTCATTTCTTAATTCAAAGATGACTATAGCGTATAATGTTCCGCAGAGACGAACAATAGCACCACATTTTTTTCAGTTATTCTTGACACTTATGATACGGTTTTTGCAGATTTAGACATTTTTTAATATAAGTTTTGAGCAGATAATTTACTCTGATAGGAGTAAACTTACTAGGTGACACACACACGCACACTCGCATCAACTTATTACCTGACTGCTTGAATTGCATTACCTAATCTACACATACATAATATGTATTTATTTATTTATTATATTGCGCGTATTTTATTTATGTTTAGTTTGTAAAACTCCATGTTTATTTTTAATGAAATTTAAAATAAATAAAATTTTAATAAATAAGTTCTGCAGGTTGTGTTATTTTAAATGTGACAGCTGTTTTGGCTTGTACGGCCATTATCAAACAGGAGATATACCACGTGTGTAGGGTTTAAGTTACCCCTTCCCCTACGAATAGTTAGGTGTTTTCGGTGAAGCCTTATATTAAGGTTCTTTTTTCCTACGCACTTATCATTAAAGATTCCCCGGTTTATAAAATTCTTTGTTACGCTTAATCATCAAAATTCCCCGTTTTCTGATATGCACTTTTTGATAATGGCCTTACAAGCCAAAACAGCTGTCATATTTAAAATACACAACCTACAGAAATTAATAATAATTATTATTAAAATTTAATTTTTTAATTTAATTAAAAATGTATGTATTGTGCGTACTCTTCTAAAATATCAGTTTCTTGTAATTGATTTTTTCGTTGATTTAATTTTTCTGTATGTCTTTTCTAATTGATTAATAAATTTGGTTGTCTAGAAATTCATTATTATTAATATTGTTACGTGTCGTGACTCGGTCGAAAAGAAATGACTAAACTCGTAAAATAAATCTTTTATTCTCGCTTCAACATTTTATCTGACATTTATATTCGCTCGAAACGCAATACTCTTTTAAAACCAAAAAGAACCGCTTCGCTTTTGTCTCGCCACTGCGGTAAGAACCCTTCAAAAATCTTCGCTTTCAGATCATCTTTTAGTTCGTTATTTCAACGACTGAGCACACCGGCCCGCCATTCTGCGCATGCCCACTTATCTATGGCATGCGCCTGCGCTTGTCTTTGGCTGTCAAATGTCAATGGACGACTCGTTACAATATATTATAGTCTATTCTTCCTGTTTATCGCGACACAGTACGATATAATAATAATATTAATTGGATAACTTGTATAGCGCCGTTTTCGCGAATACTCACCTCAAGGGCGCTTTACACAAAAAAAAAATTATCTTACAAGACAACTTACTACTAGAAAAGAAAAAACTTATTTACTATTACTTATTCACTAGGTGGCATACAAGAAGTGGAATTAAAATTGAGTACTATAATAGTTTGTGAGTGCCTGAAAGAATTAGGTGTCTTCGCGGAGTGCACAATAGGAGTGGAAAACATAAGCTCGCGTTGTTGTGGTCAGATTCTATAGGTTTTTATAGGATTGTCTAAATAAATACGTCTCAAGTTGTTTTTTGAACTGTGGTAAGCTGCTGTTTGTCTCAGTTTATTATATGGCCTTAAGAATAAAAAAGTCAACCTGGCGATGAATGAGCTTATAAAATGATCCTGAACATGCATGTTCATCGCTTGTAAATTTAGCAAGCGGTATATTATAAAATGAGCACTTGGCGGCGAAGGCTTTACAAGAAATCTTGATTTATTCGGAGATAATATTCCATTCCAAACATCGTTCTGCGACATAATCATATTTCAAAATGAAATATTACAGCAGAAAGCATTTAAATATAATTGAAGATCGAGTTTCATTAATCGATCTTCTTATTACGAGTTGTTGCAATTATTTTCCGTGGACGTAAAACATTTCTCGGGAAATTCATCAAGAAAATTGATAAACAAAATGTAAGTAAACAGTTGCGTAACCATTTTTTACTTATTGAATCTCTCAAGCCTTTCGAGAAATTCCCTGCAATGTTGTCACGATAAACAAAGCCTCGAGAAAACTTTTCGAGATTGAATTATTTAAATAATTTTCCAATTGTGTTTTTTGGTCTTATTCGACACTTTTAAAATGTAAAAAAAAATAAGGTAGGTACAATGAACACCCCTAGTTTAAAAATGAATCTAAAGAGTATTTTTTTTCAATTACACGGAAAATATAATATTTAGGTAATACAAAGTTATCTGGTTATGTATTACCAAAGCGATATTTAAACCGATTCAAAAGATACTTATTCAATAATCTCTTGTGACGAATGTGCGGACGCTTGGATGAGTGAGAGGCAAGCGTGCGAGCGAGACGCGTAGATGGCGCCCGTGCTGTTGCGCCGCACCGGGCAGAACGAGATTCACCGGGGTCCGAATCAGTTGTACATTTTGTATTATAAGTAGCGTCTCCAATAAATGTTGTTACCTACGTAACGTGTATTACTCGAAGAACCCGATTATTCCCAAGTGCGTAGGCCGAGTTATATTGCCTACGCACGCAAGAACATCACATCTGTAATCCGATTATTGATCATCAACGGTATGGTCATGACTCAATACATTATAACTAGCTATAACCCGTAAAAAATGACATACTTTTATTATATTTCAGCCGCCAGTTAAGGCTGTGAGAACAACGCTATGTAGAGTAGTAAAGTCCGTGATGGACATTATTAAATAGAGAATAATGCTTTTATTCTTTTGTATACCTCGCTTTTATATCATACCTCATTATTATTTGAGCCATTCTGTAGCGTTCGTTATGACAGACATTGTTACATAGAGAATTATATATTTTGATTAATGATAGGCAGGGACGACATCTATACTAATATATAAAGAGGTAAAGCTTATATGTTTGGATGTAAGGAGGTAATCTCCTAAATTACTCATACGATTTCAAAAATTTTTTCACCAATATTTTGAATGTACTTTTAGGGTGGACATAAGCTATATATTATGCCGTTAAAATGGAAAGTATTTTCGTGGTGACCTATTTTACAAGTAAAGTCGACGAAAGAATGGTCGAGCGATGCGTTTTTTTGCGATGGCAATAGATATTTAGGTGTTCACAACCGGTACTATACGTCAAGATGTCAAATGTATGTTGGACACCGGCCATCATTTTGCATTCGAACCAAAAATCCTTGGAAAGCCGAAGAGTCACCATACGCGTCTTATCAAGGAAGCACTAGAAATCTACAAGCACCCGATAAATATTAATAGAGATGATGGTCTCAAATTAAAAACATCTTGGTATCCGGCGCTTCAAAGTCATCCTCGTCGCAGACTCCGCAGAGATAGTGATCAGACAACAGATGAATCATACACACAACACAATACAACACATCATGACTTCGGCACGGTATTGCAAGCCGATACTTAACCACAACACCAACATTCAAGACAACACATCAGCCCTGATGATGGACCCTGCAATGGGATCCGAAACGTCGGCCCGAAAGGTCGTAACAACACGGCATAATACCCCAGTAAAAACAAACTTGAAAATGTATGTTGAATTGCTTTTTACCGAAACTTTGTTTTTGTACTTATCTTTTTACTCATACTTCTGTGATTATGTGCGCGCGCGCGCGTGTGTGTGTACCGTAATAATTAATTATATTATTAATGATGAGAATTAAGAGTGCCGTGCTAAAAACATGATTACGTTGGTTTTATTAATATCTTTCTGTAAACGTATAATTTGACACATGTTCCCAATAATTTTCATATTCTAATTCATAATACACCAAATTATTGGATACGAGTCTTCTTGGTTACATACGTTTAACAAAATAAAATAAATAAATCTCTCGCGCGTTGCGATTGATGTTTCATGGGGGATGAATATTTTATTTTGTATTTTGTATTTAACAAAAACTTCATGAACTGACAATCAAAATAATTAAACCCACACATGTCAATAAAAACAAATTTTTCTGCTTAAATATCTTTGCAATTTGACTGAGGATGTGGGCGATATCGAAATTACAGGCAAATAAAAAAAAATTATGTCAGTAAAATCGCATACTCCTTTATTTTATAAGTGGAGCTTTGATTGCTATGTAAATAGTACCATTAAGAGAAAAAAAATTCTGGGAGTTTTCTTCAAACTAAATTTTGAATACAAAATATTATTTACACTTTGGTTGTAATAGTCGATGGTTGAGAATATAAGCGACATCAAATTTTGCATTTTTTTCAATATTTCTGATTTATTTTCTGTAACTGTCATTACGTTTATTTATATGGAATAATAAAAATTCATTCGCTTTAATAAATTTACTTGTATCGAAACGAATAAGTTTTTAATATTCGATATAAATTTCTTTCGCGATAATCTAACGGTATACAAAGATAAACCAGAAAAGTTAAAAAATGCAAACTTTGATGTATACTTACATCTCTAATTGATTGGCCATACGTCGAGCGCATGCGACAGTATTGATGTTTTATAAGGGTTGAATATTTTATTATGTATAGCAAACAAAATCAGGAAGCAAATGCATATTTTCATTTCTGTACGTAGCATATTTAACATACATTTCTTAAAACAAATATACTATGCGCTTTGTAACTCTATCTTAGGTTATGGAGTATTAGGGTGGGGTGGTACTTATAAAATTAGTCTAAAACCAGTGGATAAAGCACAAAATGCCCTACTGAGAGTTATAATGGAAAAAACATTTCGATATCCGAGTGAATGTCTCTATAGAGAATTTAGGGTTTTGGATACTAGACAAATTTATATTCACAAAGTAATTTTAGATGTTCATAAAAATATAACTAGTTAATTAAACCACAAAGTACCAAACTAGAAAGTCTACCAAAGGATGACTAAGAACTGACAAAAAGAATTTGAAGTTAGGACAAACGCATTATGCATACATAGGCCCAAAAATATATAATTTGATACCGGATAACTTAAAAAAAATGAGACCACATGCCCTAATAAAACAATTAAAGGGTGGCTCATTGACATATGACGAGAACTATCTGAGAAAACCCTAAAATAAATTCATGTGTAATGTTGTGTATTTTTTCTCAATGTTTTTTTGCTTATTTAAAATTTAAACTATATATTTTGTAATTATATTACCTTACCTTAGGTACCGATAATTCTGCATTTCTGTTTCTAATTATTTCATAAAAATTAAATTTATTATATATTTGTTCATTTAAAAATTTATTGTAATGTATACTAAATTATATTTTTAAACTATTTTTGCTCTGTAAATAGTCAACTTCAAACAGATAATCTCTAGTTAGGCAGTCGAAGTGTAACACAATGCAAAAAATAAGACATGAATAAAAAAATATTATTATTATTTAACAAATACTTCGTGAACTGACAATCAAAATAATTCCGTCTGCATACGTCAATAAAAACAGATTTTTCTGCACAAATATCTTTGCAATCTGACTGAGGATGCAAGCGATATCGATGTTACAGCAAATAAAGAAACGTTCGTATTTTATGTCGGTTAAATCGCATACCTATTTCTTTCACAAGTGGTGCTTTGGTTGCTATGTAAACAGAGCCACAAAAAAAAAACTACCCACACACAGGATTCCATTTATTTGATTATAATAAAACTGTTTAGCTCGGTATGAATAAAATATCATTTCTATCTGCACGCCGTAGATATGAAAAATATGGCCTAGTTCTTTTCTACGTCTTAATCTCAGAAATGGACTCATCGTTTGTATGTTTCTCTACACATTCAGTGAAAGGCTCGATAGTCCCGTTCTGTAGTCGTGTTGGTGCATAACGGAGGGTCGGGCCCACAGCAAGGTCAGGGGGTGGCGGCCTGCGGGGTGGGGCTGCCTGTGACATTAGGGAAATGGCTGACCTCGCTTCTCAAACTGTGCGTAATTTTATTAAATAAAAAAATAACCCATAAAAACATATTTATCGTTATAAATAATTTATATGCGAGTCTCGGTTTCAGCCTGTTTACGATTTGATTACGCTGGATGGATTCAAAAATAAAACTCATCGAGGTTTTCGTGCCTCTCCAAGACAACTTTGTTGTATTAATGTCCTTTTATGTTTATGTGATTTATTTATTTATTTATATATTCTTTAGTACCTGGAGTTAAATATAGGCCACGTTCCCCTCCTGGACATCCCATCCCTCCTAGCCTAGATTAAATGGAAATATTGTTTTTTTAAAAGGTTTTGGAAATGGTTTATTTATTTTTAACGTAATCCTTATAATTATATATATAAATATATAATAAAATATAATAATAAAACAATTAATATGTGCAATGCCGGGTATGGACAGCTACTTTATCATAAAAAAGTGTATAGTGTAATTATATCATATCCAAAACGTTTATAAAATATTTATACTTTGTATTCTAATGACACTCTAGGACAATCTATTAGGGTAAATAATGACCTATTAACGGTTTGTTTGTTAAAAAAACTAACCCATAAAAATCAAGTTTTTATTATACTCCCTTTCTTTGTAAAATATAACAACAATTAAAGACGAATTAAAACATATAACATAACACTAAACTCACAGTAATTTAATATATTTCTAAAATGTCAGATTTTTGAGCTTTGATAAGACACTTCATGCTTTGAAGATTAAATTCTAAAAACATTTGTCAGTCAATTTAGATTTTCGAAATTCGTAGTGAAGTACCTATTATATATACCGACGGAGTAATTCAAATTTAGAAAATATTCCGCGACGTTATCGGGCCGCCGTTGCTAGTAATCAAACTTTTGTAACGATTCCAATTTGAAAAAACTATTAAAAATTTGAAAAATCCAAAATTATACTATAATTATTATTACTTTTTAACGAAAATTTGATAGATCTTCTTGATCGTCGCCACGAGTCTGCTTGCAAAGTTTCAGCTCGATTGGATCACGGGAAAAGGGTCAAAAATCGATCCAAAGTTTTTTCGACCGCAGGCCGGCAAGCAAGCAAGCAGACGCCACGAGTATAAAGCGAGTAAAAAACATGAAATTTCTCAATTATCTTGCATGTCTCACTGCAAGAGTATCTTTACAAACTGAATTCTACAAACCGCTTCATCCACCTGATAGCATCCACCAAGATTGTACGACTTGCACATTCTGTCAGTTCCACGGGCGGTTTGATGCGGTGGAAAGGCTATCGGAGCGGTTGAACTGGCGATTGTTCAAGGTCGATTGCGCGGGGAACAGGAAAATACGAAGACGATAAGATCCACAAAGTCTGGACGGTTTGAAAAGGGGCGGCGATAATATAATTTTTCTTCGACACGGAACAGGCGGGGGGAAGCTAGCCATGTCCAGTTATAAAACGACAGCAGTTTGTAGAACTTGGAATGAAAACGTTATCAGACAGAAGAGCAACTCTAGTCAGCCTCGTGGAGCACATATGATTCTTAAAATAAAACACACATCACTTTGTTTTCACCGCTTTATCAGATTATTCAATCTACATGTCTCAAGAACAATGTTCTCTTCATCAGGATTGTTTGTGTACTAAAAATTAAAAAAGTTGAACCATGCAAGTTTCTTACGGTGAAGAGGAGGATGAAAGGTGGATGGGGGGTCGGAGGTGTTAATTGAAGACCCCACGGCAAGAAGTTGTTAACTAACATTCAAGTCATTTTTAGATAATTAGACGTTTGCATTTCGCCATTGAAAAATATGTTTTATTGCTAATTCAAGATTAATTTTTATTGATTTATGTCACTAAAATAACAAAAAAGTATTTACAAATTAAAAAATACGCAAATATGCACAAAAAAATATACTAATGTCCCTAAAAAATGTAGTTAAAAACCATTTATTCGCTTCTGGAATTCATTTTTAATAGGGTTACACCTTTTTAAAATTGGTAAAACACCAACATCAAACCCTTCAAATGCTATCCGTTTTTACCATCCATTATTCAAAATTACAAAATACCTGGCATGTTAATTAATAATACAAAACATGGTATTGAAAAATAATATATAAGTACATATTATAATAGTCTTCAAATAAAAACAAATATATGACAGTACTGCCAGAGTAAAATTTATATTAACCATAAATATTCCAATCAAATTAAAAGGCGTGTTAATTTCAGAATGATGGCATGAACATGTTATTTATTGAAGATAACATGTCCCATTAGTAACTGATTTGATTTTTATGAAAAAGTGTAGTTAACATGTTCATCCCTATGATTTGAACATGTTCTAATTATTTTTAAGTTCCGAACTTATTTCCAATGGAAAGAGCGTACATTATTTTTTTTAGAGGGCTTATTAACTCATTTATGACAAAAATGTTAGTTGACAACTTTTTGCCATGTGGTCTTCAATTATTAGTAACATCATCAGTCAGATGACATCATCAGTTAGATGACCTTCCTAATAATTAACACCTCTGACCCCCCCCCCCTTCCCTTCATCACCCCATCATCATCCTCTTCACCAACACACTTTCATGGTTTAATTTTTTCAATTTTTAGTACACAAACAATCCTGATGAAGAGAACATTGTTCTCGAAACATTTAGATTGTATAATCTAATAAAGCGGTGAAAACAAAGTGATTTGTGTTTTATTTTAATAATAATGTCACCACAAAGTTCAAGTCTTTTTTCAGAAGAAAAAATATTCTTCGAACAATTACATATGATTCTATATACCCGCGGCCTTTTTGTATAGTAGATTATCAGAAATAAATTCTAGTAATTTGTTAACATTTTTCGTTGTAGGAGCATACCCGAATGAAATAATTACTTAGACTTAGAATGTACCAATAGAATTAATTACAGTTTAATGGACTAAATTTTTATTTATTTTGCTGTTCCCCATGAATTATATTTATTTATTTTAAAGTGTCCTAAATATTTCATTTTAAATGTGTTTTAATTATATATATATTTTTTGGTTTATTTTATCTTCTTATCTTATTTATCGGAAAAAATTTCCGATTTTTTTTTTCCGAATTTTTTTTCCTGAAATTTTTTTAATTTTTTTTTTTAATAGAATGAATAAATACTTATTCCTTAGGAACAGACATGTAAAAGTAACCTCACGGGTTACAGCTAGTAGTAATCAAAATCGATTTATGTAAATATTATGTCGCAATATAATTACGGCAAATATGCAATGTGGGCGGCGAATACACATTCCCAAAATGAAACCTAATATATATCGTCATTTTATTATCTTATGTAATGCTTGTGATGAAAATAAGGTAGCAAAAGGCAGGCGTATCTCCTTCAAATATGATGGACAAAAATCTTAATATGAATTTGTAGTCATTTATGCATTCTTATGCGAGCAAAGTTGGTCTTAAGATGAATATAAAGAAAACAAAAATTTTGAGTCCAGAGAACAAAGTCATCACTATCAATGATAATAATATTGAAATAGTAGATGAATATATATACCTAGGACACAAAATAAAAATGAACAAAGATAACCAAACAGCAGAATTGCCAAGACGAATAGGAATAAGCTGGGCTGCTTTTAGCAAACTCAAACATATCTTCGAGAACAAAGAGATCCCAATTAGCCGAAAAAGAAAAGCCTTTGAATGCATACTGCCAGTGATGACGTATGGATTGGAGACTATGGCCCTTACAAAGAAAAGTGTAGAAAAGCTCAAATGCACGCAACGATCCATGGAGAGATCCATGCTTGGAGTAAGCCTAAGAGATTAGAAATGACGAAATTAGGCGCAGAACTAGAGTAGTGGATATCATGGATCGTGTAGCGAAGCTAAAATGGCAATGGACAGGAAACGTTGCAAGGCAAGATGCTACAAGATACAAACTCCCAGAGTTCTGAAATGGAGACCTTGGGAGAATAAAAGAGGCATCGGAAGACCTCAAAAGAGATGGACCGATGATATTGTCGCTGTGGGGGGAAATAAATGGCTACAATTAGCCAGCAACAACAGGGAAGAATGGAAAAATAAGAAAGAGGCCTATATCCAGCAGTGGAAAGACGAAGGCTCATGAAGAAGAAGAAGAAGAAGAAGAAGAAGGGTCATTTACGCATTCTAATTCATTGTTATAATTTTTGTCTTGTTTTTGTTAACATTGCGTACATGTAATTTATGTAAGGCCTGGAAAATTACAGCAGTGCTGATTTTAAATACTGCGACGTTTGAATATCTTCCCTCTTTTATGAGGAATGAAGAACACTTTGAAAAATGTAAAGAAATTTTAAATGGTTAATTAACCCTAATTTTACAATTCTCTGGAGAATGTAATAATCTAAATTATTGTTAGCACTTAACATCATTATATTTTACTATCCTTTACAATTTTCTCCTTTGGTTTTATAATTTGCATAATTCTTAACGGCACAGCAGTTATCGTGTTACATATGTAATATATAATCTAACTCATTTTGTAAAATCATTCATTCATTTAAATCTAACTTGAAAACTGCCTTACAAGAGATGAAAATAACTAACAAGCCATCACGCCGTTTCCCTGCAAGGGTACGCAAAGAGGATATAACGCCACACTCTTCTGTTCTGGTACATCTGTGCAACTAGCAGTAGATCTCCGGACTGGCAAGTCCCTTAATGTTTGTTCTTGTTATTTTATTTTAGTTTTTCCCTCAAGAGAGTGAATCACTCTAATAACTGTTAAGTTATATGTTTAAATGTTGTTTTTATCCTAATGCTTATTACTATGGACACTATGGACTTTGCATTCATATTTTGTACTGTAGCATTTCCTGTGCATATGTAATTTGCGATTCACACTTAATGGATGATAAGTATATTCTAATTTTAGACTATAACCAAAAGACATTTGTGCCTGCCCTTTGGAGGCAGAGAAGAGTTTTGTGTGGACGATGGACCCATGAGTATCGGAGGGGCGATGAGAACGGCCACTTAAGCATTTAAAAAATGCCTAAAATGGGTGACGTAAGTGTAGGGCCGATATGGGAACTATTGCTTACCCTCATTGGTATCCCTCTTCTCTGTCCTGTCATTTCATTTTGCATCATCCACTTTCATACATCGGCCACGTTCTTCCGCTGTTAAAGATTTTGATAGAAACTTCATCCAATATTTGGTTTATACGATCATTTCAGGTCTTTTGCGGACGCCTTCCGTTCCTGATGCTTTCAAAACTAGCCTCATCTATTTTATTTACCACCCTCTTCTACATGACCTAACCATCTTAGCGATCCCTTATTTATTCTATCTACTACGCTACATTAACTTCTTATTTGTTAATTATTCACTCTATCGAACAAATATTTTCCGAAAATGCACCTGGGCTTCACTTCCAGGCGTATTAGTTGGCACCATAACTCCATTACATAATGGTACTACTAATAATACATAGGTACATACCTACCACTTCGTATGACAGATTCCTATTGGCCTTAATAGTAAAAAATGTATTTAACGTGTCTTGTAACGTAGTTATCGAGTATATGATGCTGATTAATTTAATCAAGAGTGCATTTAATTCGGGACACCTACGCAATAATATCACACCAAATGTTGACGACGTGGCCTTGCCCTCTGTTTCCGCAAAACCATAACTTGTCAATCGTTCGGACCAACATTGCACACAGTCGTACGAACGTAGACGAGCGTTAAGCCATGTATTCACTAGGGGACAAATTGTCCCTCAACATCACGCGCGGCTTAGAGTCTACGTGACGTTGCTACGTCGCGCACTGTTCCGCGACGTTGCGCACAACATAGCGCGACATTTCTACGTGCCGCGGCAACGTTGCCATGCGCACGGTTCCGGAGCGAGCGCACCGCGACATCGCACCGCGCGTCAGAATGCGCATGCGCTGTAACTGTACCACTCAACATGACATTAGTGTGGGGAAACGAGATTGTTATTCGACTGATCGAGCTCTAATTGAGGTGTAATTGCAAGTCTGATGTGAGGGCCAACAGCGTTCCGTTATATTATGTCTTGCTTAGCTATGGATGGCCCGATTATTTGTAATAAATTTTCAAAATCAGTTGTTGTCATTCGAGTGAAATTGACAAAAGATCCGTCAGACATTCGAAGATCGCATAGAATATCCATCCTTCTTTCTCTTTGCAGTAAATAATTTCGCACCCACCACCTTTTTCTGCTCTTACGTTTCTATAAACTCGTTAGAATTAATAGATGTGCAGCACTAATCATCTTAATCTCATCGGGCGACATTTCCGTGACAAGTGATATGTGAGTCCCGGCGTGTACACGTCAAATGATCGCGTCATTGTCCCCGAAACATGAGCGTAGATGCAGATGCGACACGCCGCGCGGAATGTTGGGCGATTTCTCCCCTAGTGAAAACATGGCTTTATATGACCGCGGGCGCCGCGCGGCCAATGGCGAAAGCTCTCGGGCGCGCGAAAGGTCAGCGCGGGAATAAATCAAGATGGCGATTTGGCAACGCGCCATCCGCAATAATTCGGGGAGATTGCAGCGGCCGCTCCCCGCCTACTACGTGCCGCGCTATTTGCGATGGTGATCTTTGCGGCGGCGACCCGCCCGGAGGAAGTGCGACACCACCGCGCCGACAGGGCCGGAGAGGGGATATAACGAACCCAAACAAGCTTACCACCAACGTCCTCGGAATTCCACAACTCTTAAAAAAACTAACCCATAAAAACCAAGTTTTTACAATACTCCCTTTCTCATTTTCGGGTTTCGTGGCTACCAGATGCGTCGGAGTCTTTTCATACAACTTACTAAATTGTATAAAAAAACCATTAAAAATTTGATAAATGCAAAATTATACTATAATTATTACATTTTTTATAACGAAAATTTAATAGATCTTCTTGATCGTCTGCTTGCAAAGTTTCAGCTCGATGGATCATGGAAAAAGGTTTAAAAATCGATCCAAAGTTTTTCGTCAACAACTAACCCATAAAAACCAAGTTTTTATTTTACTCCCTTTGTAAATTAAGTTCACCATCGTGTAATTAAATAATTGATTGACTGAAAATGAAACATGTCTACACAAATATCTGTGTCGAAAATCACTAAAAATATATCTTTATCTCCATTTGAATTTTCTTTTCGTTTTATTTCCTCTTACATTCCTTTTGGCGAATGAAAATCTTAACAATTAAAGACGAATTAAAACATATAACATAACACAAAACTAACAGAAATTTAATATATTTCTAAAATGTCAGACGTTTTGAGCTTTGATTAAACACTTCGTGCGTTGAATATTAAATTCGAAAAATATTTATCAGTCAATTTAATCAAGAATTTGATAGATTCAATTATCAGCAATATCGTACCTTATGAATTTCCAGCTTCAAATGATTTAAAATCGTCTGAATCAGATTTGGGTAATGTAGCAGAAATCTAAAATAAATAAATAATTATTTGATTTCTTCCCAAAAAAACGAATTTTGCTGTCATCTGTGAACCAATTGTCATAAATTATAACTTTAAACAATCATCTATACTATTTCAATTCTGTAATTTTTTTTTTTTTTTTATAATTTTTTTACTGCCTACTCATTGGATTTCTTGTATATATTATTATGTAAGAGGTACTTCTGTACCGTATATTGAAATAAAAAAATCAATATTTTTATCTTTATAACAATAATATTAGCTAAAATTCAACATTTGGACCGTATGCTTGTGTATGTTTGTGAAACACACAGATTTCTAATAACTTTTCAAATAATATTAGTACTCATTTATACTAGCTGATACCCGTCAAAAATGACGGAAGATTAGTTTGCGTTTTTGCTTAGCCTTAGTATATATTTATAGTATCTTTCTGGCGGTTCAGGAGTGGCGGCGGTGGCAACGTGCGTTGGGCGGCCGGTTCGGGTTTGCTGGCCCGGGGTTCAAGCCCCATCCCGGCAGTTTAATTTGTTTTTTCAGCCGTGAATTCGAACGGAATCAAGGACGTTACACGAAGTAACGGACAGACAATTATTAAATTTGATAATATTATACGGCAAAAAATGTCAATATGACTATGAGGCTACCGCCAATCAGTACCGACTTTAAAACAAACTGTTATTAATTAGATTATCGACGAAATAAAATATGTATATATCTCGTAATAATTCTGAGGCACTTATTATAATATTATTCCGATTTAAATAGACAATATTCTGTCAGATGTTTTGGTTGTGTGTGGTTATGACTAAATTTGAGAAAAATATTATAAATCTATGTAGGAGCGACGTTGTGTCGTTTGCTTGGGTAAATTATTTCCCGAAGCCGACCCTGTGCTTAATCTTTAGCGAAGAACAAAAGAGAGGCGAAGAATAAAGTTGAATGTGTCGCTGAAAGAATTGGAACATGTTGTAAATGTCGCCGTAAATGTCTGGAAGATCACATTCGATTCGTAGGTTATTTGTTTAATCGCATTCGCGAACCAACGTATAATTTTATATTACTGGTCATATTTTTCAGTCATTTCGTTCGATTTAATTCAATTTCTATAGCCCAGCGTTTATTTTCTACTGTTGAAATAATTATTTATTTAAACAAACATCTAACTTTATATCGACCAAATTGTTTATTTTGCCGTTTATTTAATTTACAGTTGTCAAATGTAAAATCAAAAAATAAAATAACGCAAGTGGTTGTACCCATGAAGTATTTTTTTGTGTTAAAAATATAATTGATTATCAAAAAAGTGATCTAATGCAACAAACTTTTACGTTTTTTGATTGTTCAGTTTGTTACTTTTATATAAGAACAAAGGTTCTTTCTAAACTATTATTTAAAAAATATATATATTTTTTTTTTTTTTTTTTAAAATAGAGATGTGAACACGGAAATACGTGTCACATCAATATTCTTACTATTTTCAAACTAAGCTAAGCGCTTGTACTATGAAAATAGGACTAACTTGCTAGTCTGGAGTGAGGATCGAACCCGCAACCTTTGGATCACGAGGCCAGTGTCCTAACCACAAGACCAACAAGCTACTCTTAGTTTAGTAAGTTTAGCATGTACATTCTGATGAATAATAAAAACCCAGATTTTCGAACAAAAACGTCGAAATATGCATTTTTAAATTTTCCAATTCAATTTACTTATTTCATAATATGTACCTACATTACAAACTAAGTACTTAAGGCATACATATTACGAAAGTATATATATATATATATATAATATATATATGATATATAGATATATATAGATATATACTATATATATATATAGATATATAAATAACAATATTTAATTAATTAAAAATAACATAAGATCTGGTCAAAGTTGTAGGAGAATTCTGCTTCGGAAAACCTCTTCGTACACATGGAATATAGCAATACCCAAAGCGATATTGTTCAGCCTAGCGGGAGCTCTTCCAACAGGCATAACCATCGGCAGGTAGGTCCTGTATATTGGAATGTGAAACTATCTATGCTGACGATGTCTAAGGTAATTATCAGGAACATACAAAACAATGCTCTGCATAATTTTAAGATATTTAATCATACCGCGCAACAATGGATAAATATGTGTAATCAAATACACATTCCTTCTAGCCTCTAAAATATTGTAGTCAAGCATACCCTGGAGACACTCGGTTGGGCCTAGGATAATTCCCGTACTCTCTCAAGTAGAGATTTAAAAAAAATAAAAAATTAACAAACAGACCGTCAACAGGTCATTAATAACCCTAATAGATGGTGGTTCTAGAGTGACAATTAATGATAAAAAATAAATTAATCAATAATAAAATGTGTCTTAAAGTTAAATGAATTGTAAATAATATAAAGAATAGTTTAAAGACTAGGTATCTCAAATCGAATAAATTTAAGGAACGATTTCTAGATAAACATCGTGTGTCTATGACGAGCTTGTATTACACGCTTGAAGGACCGTCAACAAAGTTTATCAATATTTGACTTTTGAACTGACCCTGTGTCATAAAGAATACATCAAGTTTGCCGTCTCTGGACGATATATCGCTATAGTGATTCATCATTCTAGGTAGAGAAGAGAAGTAGCCTAGATTGGTGTTGTAAAATTTAGTGTGATAAAGGCTTGGAGACCTCATTGATCGGACAGGGATGTTAATGTATATTTGTGATAGTATTGAGGGGGTGTCTAGTTTGATATTGACTACTTTGTAAAGAGTCATTAGGTTTGTAATATTATTTTTTTTGTTTAAGGAGATTAGGTAATTGTTTTGAGCCTTTTGTCGTATGTGTCAAGTGAATCACTTACACCTTGTCGATATGTCAAAGATTTAAGGATTTTATTTTTATTTTTTTTCTCTATTATTGTGGATATCGTAATTTGGTGACCAGATTGTTGGTGAGAATTCTAATAAGCTTCTAATTAGGGATATGTACATAGTAATTGATACTGAAGTAGGGATATTTCAGAAACTTATTTTGGACTTTTTCAGTGCAGGCTGGACATTCACTGTAAATGCATATTTCGACTTTTTTTTTTCGCAGTTTTAAATTTACCAGTAAACCGCATCCCTGTAAGTCTTGCAACTTCAGTATTTATTATTGCATACTTCTTGCGTTTCTTCCTTACATGCTACACTATATTACACCTACATACATCGCGACACTTTAGTGAACACGTGGGTAGAATCGGACTTCTTCCTCACTCTCCACGTTGGTGACCATCACCGACAACATAATTTTGGCAAAGGCTCAAAATTTAGTGTTAGGTACTATGCATGCTTGCACATACTATGGTAGTCCCGCGTGTTCGGTGAGACGAAATGACGAATGCATATTAAAAGATTTGGGGAATATTTTATTTATACTTTATAAAATTCAAAATTAATGCTTTTTTACGCAGACGCATTTCTAAATACACAATTTATAAGTTACATTGTGAATTTTTCCAAAACCTTCATTAAACTTGGAAAAATGCCGAAATTTTTGCCGAGCACCATCTATCAGGCTACTCCTCATACAAAATACATACAGCACATAATTTTTAAATACAAGTTGTACGGAGATTCCGACGCATATTGTAGGCACGAAACCCGAAAATGAGAAAGGGAGTATTGTAAAAACTTAGGTTTTATGGGATACTTTTTATTATATTTAAAACATATCGTATAACTTTTTAGTTTTCAAAATATTGTATTACGATTTATGTTTAAAAAAATATATTTAATATGTTAAATATTCACCGTTTTTCAATGACAAATATTTGTAACATATTTATAGTTTGTATTGTAAATTGCATAAACCGATACTGATTTTTTTAAAATTACTAATAGTACTGTAAACAGAACACGTATATATAAATAAATAAATTATAATCAAATGCAAATGCAATCAAAGCCAATATGAATCTGTCAATGGAAGCAAGACTAGTGGTACATAGTGGCGTTCTAGTGCCAACCCTGATGTATGGAAGTGAAGCCTGGAATTGGCAAAGGAGGAATGAAATGAACAAATTAGAAGTGAATGTAATGCCGCCTGTAGTGTGGTAGATAGAATAAAGAAAGGAGTGCGAAGTGTGGAACGTATTTACGAAGAAAGGATGGTTAAGAAAATATATGAGGCGTGTGTTAAAGGCAACAGGAACCGAGGGCGTCCGCGAAAGACCTGGCACGATAAGATACTACAAGCATTTGAGGATGGCCATGTTAAAAGCCTCAACAACCGTAGAACTTGTGTGAGAAGATGTATGAATGTGGCCGAAGCAAAAGTGGTGTACCAAGATAGAAGAGTGTGGCGTTCAGTCCTCTCTGCCTACCCCTGCGGGGAAACGGCGTGACGGTTGGTTAGATAATCGAATGCCTAAAATCACCAATAGACCCAAACTTAAAAATATATGTCCATAAATAAGATAAGACTTACGTTCATTTAATTAATTAAATTATTTATTTATTTATTTAATATTCACGGCTAAATAGCCTTTTACCTACAGTGCATTTGTACATAATATTAACACAACAACATATGTGTTTAAATTAAAGAAATAGAATTATACATCAGTGTAGAAATAGACAAAAATATAAGATTTAATACAATATAAAACACATTAATAATAAAAAATTTTGAAAACGTAGAACATAAAGAGTAGAGATATAATACAATAAAACGTGTGAATAATAGAAGCATTTGAAAACATAACATATAGAAGAGTAGAGATTTAATTTAATAAAACACATAATTGATGGAAAGATTTGAAAACGTAAAAGAGTAGTATTAGTTTTGACGAATGTTCATTTATTCTCAGAGATAGAAATTTCACTTTACGCTTTTCCGTTGATAATTAATTTTACGGAACACGTGCTGTGAAACTGACCTTGCACAGAGTTAAAAGAAGAGTAGGATAACAGGAAATTGATAAGGAAATTGTTAACCCTACCCGGCGCATAGCTTACGTGAACCGCAGAATCTGATTTAAAAGTTGATAAACTTGAGTACCAAAATCGATTCGCTGCCACGCGCCGGTCACACAAAACTTCATGTCGAAACGGAAATGTCGTGTTTATATTGCAGATTCATATTATTCAGTAACCCTTTTCAAAAATACTTTGGATTAAATTATCTGTCAATATACAATATCAACGTCGGCAAAAATATTAACACTTGTGCCTTATTTATTATGCAACCTTATATAATAATTTCCTGCTTTATTTACATAATTTATGCTGTAGAAATTATGCATCTTATTGATTGTTTTATATCCTGGGAGAGCTAGGAGAACATAAGCCGCTTTGGACGACTGGTTTCAGGCATTCTGACTATCTGACTAATTATTTAAATCTTTCACTGAATTATAAATTAATGAATATGGATATGCTTATAATATGTATAAATTTTAGTAAATAATATTCCTTGATAATTATACCAACGTCAATATTTACCATAGATTTTAAAAAACTGCAATACTTTTGGTTTCAATCAGTCATCGATAAATGGAATAATAAATATTCTTTTTTCAAAAACAGCAAAATGATTTTGTAGTGATATTATTAATATAATTAATAAAAATTTACTAATTTTTCATCCCTTATCTATTGAAAATATCACCATGTGTCAGGGCTAATGGTCCCTTCGACAGGATACAATGTATATCTACTAACAAGTTAAAAATCGGAAGTCGAAGTACAGAAAATCAAAATATAAAAAAAAAATATGGGAAATGAATTATAATTAATACTAACATGAAAACAAATTTAAAAGATAGCTATTTTTAAAAAGGACCTGATTATTTATAATATTCAATTTACTATTGACACATTTCTTATTTACAAAATTTCTAATTTATCTGTAATTGTACTTTTGTATAATTTGTAAACCCTTATTAATATCAAAAGAAGAATAATAATAAGGGTAAAAATAATATCACAGGCCAAAAATGATTCATAAAATTCGAAATAATTATTGCTTTTTAAATACAAAAAATGTTTCTTCATTTAAATTTTTGCACGTTTTTCCTATATAAAAATAATCAAAATCATTACAAATCAATTTATAAACACCCGATTTTTTTACAGAATTATTCTTATATTTGATATTTAATATGTATATTTTAAATTTATTATTAGTTTAGGAAGCTCGTTAAATAACATTCGGGATTTTTAACTATTGAATTTGAAATTTGATTGATTATAAATACGATTTTTCTCCAATGCTTTTCAATATCAAATATTGAAGGGCCAACAAATGATTTAAAAATTTCTCCTTGTACTTTTTATTTAAAATAATATATTTTAATCAATTTTGTATTACAACATTACGAAACGCAATCCAATTAATAATATTAAATTCATCGTTAAAATTATCTACAGATAATGGAATATTAATCAGTCTATTAAGCATAGAATGAAATGCTGATAATTTTTGAAACATGTTGATATTTCAATATATTAGGTTCTTACATATGAAATTGGCGTTTTGCCGTACTGGCAAATTTGATCTCAAATATCTTCTCTTTGGTTAGGAATTCCAAATCCAAATTTATACAGCTATTTACTCATGTATTTGTGTTTTGAAAATTATAATTCATTTGTTTTTTCCTCAATTGTTCTTTTCTTTGCGTCACTCAGTTTACCAAACGAAAAACTTGAAATATCGCGTTATTTACAAGTACGAGTTCCACCGTGGCACCAGTGCTGCAGAAACGGCTCGAAGGATTAATGATGTGTATGGCGACGGTGCCGCAAAAGAAAACACAGTGCGTTTTTGGTTCCAACGTTTTCGTTCTGGAAATTTCGACCTGCAGAACAAGCCCCGTGGACGGCCGGAGACCAAAGTTGATAATGAAGAATTAAAGGCTATTGTGGAAGCGGATCCATCGCAAACCACATCCGAGTTAGCTGCAGGCTGCGGTGTTAGTGATAAAACTGTTTTAATCCACTTGAAGCAAATTGGTAAGGTGAAAAAGCTTGAAAGGTGGGTACCTCACGAATTGAGTGAAGCAAATCAACAAACGCGCGTTGACTGCTGCGTTGCATTAATCAACCGGCACAATAATGAAGGGATTTTAAATCGAATCATTACCTGTGATGAAAAGTGGATCCTGTACGATAATCGGAAGCGCTCATCGCAATGGCTGAACCCTGCCGAACCAGCCAAACCATGCCCCAAGCGAAAATTGACTCCAAAAAAGTTACTTGTGAGCGTTTGGTGGACTAGTGCTGGTGTCGTTCACTACAGCTTTCTTAAATCTGGCCAGACGATTACGGCAGATGTCTATTGTCAGCAACTGCAAACCATGATGGAAAAGCTAAACTGCTAAACAACCGAGGCTGGTTAATCGCTCTAGGCCACTGCTGCTTCATGATAACGCTAGACCACACACTGTACAACAGACGGCTACCAAATTAGAGGAGCTTCAATTGGAATGTCTAAGACATCCACCGTACTCTCCGGACCTTGCCCCAACAGATTTCCTTTTTTTTCGAAATTTGGATAACTTCTTGCAAAGGAAAAAATTCAACTCCGATGGGGCAGTCCAAACCACCTTCAAAGATTTTATTGATTCCCGTCCGAATGGTTTTTTTAGTAAAGGGATCGATGAACTACCTACGAGATGGCAAAAGTGCATAGATAGCAATGGTACATACTTTGATTAAATAAATATATTATAATAAAAAAAAATCGGCTTTATGTTCCTCCCATACTAAACGCCAATTTCATATGTAAGGACCTAATATAAGTGGTGAAAACTAAATACATTTTTATTTTAATTAAAAAAACATTAGTATAATACCACTATTTATTGAATAAGCAACATCCTCCTAGACCAATAGACCCTTCATCAGGATACAACTATATAAACAGGATACTAAAAATTAAAATTTGTGGTTTAGACATACAGTTATGAATTAGTTACTTATTTTTCTTTTCGTTAATGTCTATACTTATAATTTTAATTTTTAGTACACCTTGTTTCCTGATGAAGGGCCCATTAGCCCTGAAACATGTTTATAATTCAATAAATAGTGGTTTTATACAAAGTGTTTTCTTTTATTGATATCTATATAATGTTACAACAAAGCTATTTTGGTATCCTTGACGAAGAAAAATATTTCGTTTATAAAAATGGTCTAAAAATCCTTACGTCAGTTAAACCTAAACGAAATATTTAATATAGATGGTAGCATACCGCTTCAGCAAAATCAGATTTAAAGAAAAGAAAATGTGACACTGGAGATCGTTGTATTTTTTTCCGACAAGTTTTTAAATAGTAATCACTGTATCGATCATCAACTGTTAACTAAATTAAATTAATGTTTGTATATTTAACCACTGCCCCACTACTATCTTCTTCTCGATAGCACTAATCCATCATCTCTAATGTTGTCTTAAAAATAATTATTTATCGAACATAAAATTTCGTCTGACTTTACAGTTTAATGTCTACCTCAACGTTTCTGCTACAAACATTGAAGAATTTTGTACCGGTAAATATTTACACGGGCCAATGTTTACAATAAAATAAATTGTTTTTTATCGACGGAATAATCGATTGCCACAAAGTTCGTAAATATATATACTTCTTTAATGGCCAACATTAAACTGTAGCACTTCAAATGGTATATTTCGATTATCAACAAAGGAGATTGATTGTGTATACACCGATACACTTATATATTGCAAACTTACGCCCTCAGCGCTATTGATAAAGTGCCTCGCATTACAGAATAATTGATTTAGACAAACTATTAAAGACGTACGGATAGATTAATCACTTTAGTTTATATCGAACAAGCTTCGGAAATAAATTACAAATTGCTAATAAACTCTAAAATCATAAAATTGATACAGTTACCGGCAAAGTACAGGCGACAGGAGGGTAGACATTCTACAAACTGATCGAGTAAAAAATCTTTTTATACATTTTATACACTGCCCCGCTTGTTTTCAACAAGTTACCTAATGAAACTAAAGAAATAACTCTACACAAACCCTTTAAACATAATATTAATAAGTTTATAAAAATATCAGGTAGACGGTATGCTGAAGAAGTGATCCGCCCTTGACCTCTGAATTAGAAAAAACTATTTATATAATTTAAAGTATACTATAATATAATATTTATTTTTATAAATACTTAAATTCTTATCTTAATTTTGTATGTGTATTTTCTTTTCTTTTCTCTTAAATTTAGGTATTCCTATGATTTACTTTAAATTCTTATCTTGATTTTGTATGTATATTTTCTTTTTTTTTTTTTTTAGATTTAGATTCTTTAATTGTCATTTTTACTACTACATAAATACCGTATGAGAATAACTGCCACAGAACAGGTTTTTAACTAGTGTGGCAGTTATTAGTATCTTGTATTAACTAATGTAAATGTAAATAAACAATAATTAAAATAAAAAAATAATAAAAATATATAAAATTTAAATTTTAAGATGAATTTGTTTTGAGAATTTTATGTATTAAGATGAGAATTTTATTTATGAAGATGAATTTGTTTTGAGAATTTTCCGACTCCAGCAGCCAGCTTATTCTTACAACACGTGGCACTGCTATGCGCTAGTTCAATCTTCCTTGTTTGAAAACAAGAATACGTTAGGTTGGATAAGGTTAGGTTAGGATAGGGAATCATACCTTATGATCTTCCCCAACTTTACTATTGCTACTTTCCCGAGGAGTGCAGTCATAACATTGAATCGTTAGTTATATGTTATAGGTAACAAATATTTTGAAAAAAAACGAAATTGCATATTTATCAGACAGAATATTATATAGGGTGTCTCATAGCTGTGACGTGAGTGGACGTGAGTTTGAAATTCAGTGTTTTTGTGAAAGTCCGCTGAATGCGTTCGAGACGCTTTTTATGTATTTCGACCAAATTGGTGATGTAAATTCCAAAATGCTAAGCACATAACAGGAGAATATGCAATTAATGTATATTTTAGATATCTCACAGAGACGAAACTGTATTTATTATGGGAAAGTAGGTATAGAAGTCATTTGGGTGTGCATAGGACTTATGACCTATCTTTTTATGGTTGGCTTAAGTGATCACTTTACACAATTGTAACATTCGCCATTTCCACCCATGATAGAATATACCACGCTTATTCATTTTTGGAAGTTGTATATATGTTCAAATTGCGTGGAGAGCTTTCACATATGAGTTGTAAGCGCCTTTTCCATGGGGCCTGTACAAAGCCATTTTCATTCCCCTAAATCCCCACAGATGTCGCTAATGAGAAAATCTACATTGATTTTTTACGGAATTTAGAGCAATATACTTTATTGTGTAATGAAATTCATCCGAATACTTGCATTACACTAGGATACGCCAGGAAATATTATTTCCAATTTTTGTTAAATTCCATAATAAATACAGTTTCGTCTCTGTGAGATATCTATAATATACATTAATTGATTAATAATGTCTCTGTGACATAAATCCAGCACTGTTCTGAAAGATTTGAACAAACTCAAAATATTCTGAAGGAGAATATGCATTTTAAAGACTGACTAAAAACTAAATATATATTTTTTAAATAATTTCCATGAAAGATCCAACACATACAAATTACAACGAATTATTTGTTTGGCGCCAGATTGCCGACAACATTAATTTTTAGAATTTTAAGCGCACATTATCATTACAGTACATTAAATGTGTTATGGACGCTAATGGCTGGGGAGTATAAAGCAAAGTGGTTTTGAAGATCTATCCAAAACAGACGTTTTTACCGTAAAATGGTATATATATATATTTTTTAATGTTGTCATTTTATTTTTACCTCTTTCAAAATTTTATTTACAGTTTAAACGCGAGGATTTCATTACTTGTCCTTAAATTATAATATAATATAAAACTACAAATTTTAAACTTTTATGCTTTCGAGTATTCACTTCACAATTCACTGTAGTATCTCTTTAGGGTTTTTTCTAAATTTTTTCGTCCCGTTACATTTTTTATTCTATCCGGTAGTTTGTTGAACAATATTGGTTTTACGCACTGTTTGGTCCTGTCTCCGTAATAATTGATTGTTTTTTATTATTTCTAGTTTCTTATTCGCTATTTTTCTTGTCGTATATTCATGTTGTACTAGTGTTTTAAATCTCTCTTTTCGTATTCTTCCAGTGTCAGTTTTTAATAAATTTGTTTTTGAATCGGTAAGAATTTGCACATGATGAATAGGTTTTCCGGGTGGTTCTTACATGCTTCTTTTTGTTTTTTACTTGCTATAGTTTTAATCATTCTTAGTTGTATTTGCTTTACTTTGTCCAAATATGATTGGATCGTCAATCCGTAGCTGTTTATGCCATAGTTTACAATTGAGTCTAACAAACTATAATACATATACCTAATCAATAGCGTGTGTGTCTTGGAATACAATATTTGAAATGAAAGAATTTACCGAGTAGGCGATCCTTAGTTTCTTACATGTATCTTCTATGTGATGTGTCCAGTTGAAGTGTTTGTCCATTGTTAGTCCCAAATATACATATTTGTCTATCTTTTCTAAGTGTTTGCAGCTGCAATCTTTGTAATTATTATGTAAACGTAAACAATCAAACGAATGCCCTATTAAATTCAAATCTTTATCCTTGGAATGTATTAACATCTATTTCATTTTTTTGTATTAATGATTATTCCATTATAATGTGACAGGGTTGCAGGATCAACTTTCATAAAGACATGTACTTATAAAAATAAAACTTATATGAAAACAAAAATTGGATAAGAATCGAAATCAAAATTCATGATTTGATGATCCAATCAGATTAATTCTATACGAAATCCTATATTTTTTAGATTAACCTGTCAGGTAAAGAACGTATAGATTACTTTTAATCCGAAGGTTGAAGTTGAGATGAAAGTAAAGATATGAATATTTACCCCTTAGCCTGTTCAGCCCTTCAGGAAAATGAACGCATAAAATTGTTTATATTAACCGCTGTAATAGTCCCTTCGAAACAAATAATGTCCGCATTTTAAAAATCAAAGGAATCTAGAGGAAGCTATATTCTTCATTTTTATCGAGAGAAATGTCTAATCCCAATAATGCTAATTTCCTTGTTACTCTGTCTATCCGTGGCTTTAAAAAATTTTAAAATTAATTTTAATTTTTTTTAACCCCACCCTCTTTCCAAAATCCATCTTCTACATAAATCCACAACGTTTGATAGGTGTTACCCAAATTTTGCATACTTTTTTTTAGGAACCTACATGTAAAAGTGCGTCATTTTTGACGGGTTACGGATAGGTTAGTTTCTTAATAATTGTATTAATTATCCCATAATTTTTTTTAATAAAAGTAAAAGATTCTTAAATACGATGACACGTAGGGGACGATGGGGTGATTGCGGACGCGAGGTAAATACGGACTAGCAGATATCTACTCGATCCCTTACTTCCGCGCCCGGCCGCCACGATCACGTGTTACTTTCTGTCATCTTTAGTGCCGAGTAAACATTCACGAAAGAAAGCTGCGCACAATTTTCAAAATAAATATGTAATATCAAACAATTTTTTGAATTTTGATCTAATTTTTAGTGTTTACTATTTTGAGTGCTATGTCTATGAAGTAAGTGACAATAAAAAGTGATATTTTCTATCGATTACCTCGTTAATGGAGAATAAATTACACAATAACTTTCGATTTTAAATTTTGTTAACCAACAAATAATTGTCTTTGTTATTTTTTATGCTCGTTGGGTTTATTGCGGACAAGCTCCCTGGGGTAAATACGGGAGTCCGCAATCACCCCTGACTCGATTATTTGTCAAAACCTAAACCAATTTATTGCACATTTTCAGATGTCTCGAAAATATATTCGAAAAAAACGAGTATATATCATTGAAACCTTACAAAGAGCTGTACAAGAAATACAGGATAAAAATACAACTTTTCGTCAGGTGGAAGAGAAGTACGGTATTCCCATGGCTATACTTCTTAACCGAGTGAAAAAGGGCTTTATTACTACTATTCAAATGTGTGGTAAAAAGTCATTTTTTAATGAAACTCGAGAAAACTAACTGCTCAAGTTCATTTTTAAAATCGTGTAAAGCGTTCTTTGGGGTAATAATACTTACCTGGCTGATAATCCCGTTTTGCTAGTACTGGTTATATTATTGAACCAGAAACTCCACTTGACACCAGAAACACCATTGATGATAGATAATTCAAGCCAAAGAGAGCCCAAAATGAATCTCAAGTCATCTGTGATGCAGCCAATGATAGTATTTCAAGTCAAAGAGGATCTTAAGAAGCATATCAACTCTTTATAAACGTTGCTAACATGGAATATTCAACATAAATAAAACGTGCGAATGAATTAGTACGCGCAGGTGATGTTATCAATGATGCTGATTTAAGTCAAAATATGACAAGTCAAACTAGCCAGTCTTCCTCAGTACCATTTATTGACATAGTAAAGGTACCAACTATATAACCTAATCGTAACAAACGGTGAGTTCAAAAAAAAAAAATCATTTTTACCAGCACACCGGAAACAGTTTACCTAGAAGAAAAAGATCAAAAGAAACTAGAAAGAAAAATAAAGAATCTGAAACAAGAAGAGAAAAAACTACAAAAGAAATCAAAAAAATACTAAAGAAAAACGATTAAAACTTGAGAAATTAAAAATTTTTTGAAACCGTATAAGAGAATAATGAATATTTTTGCATTTTTTGTCAGGAAATTAACCCAACACTCGTCCGTATTTACCCTAAGAGCTACGGGTAATTACGGACAGACAGGATTTTGTTTTTGATTAAAAATATATAGTTGTTGATTGATCTCGTAAAATAATTAATGTTGATTTTGTAGGTGAATAACTAAAGTTTCATAATAAATAATGTCAGGCTGATTGTTTCTAATAGTATAGGTTTTGTACGTTATTTCGCTTCAGCGTCCGCAATTCACCCATCCTCCCCTATGTGAAAATTTTTAATTATTGAATTATCAAGATCCTCGATTTTCTTTACAAATATTTTTCATCTTCTTTCTATTGACTCGCCAAATCTGATAGCTATGATGTCAACATTTATGTACTTAATGACAAAAAATATTATCAAATATATTCGTTTACATAAGATATATTTTTACATAACATTCAAATGGCGCAAATCTTTATTTGCACGGGTGGCCTAATTCTAAGAAGAAGAATCATCAAGAAACGAAACGACATCTCTTATTTTTTTACGTATTACATATGTACGGTAAAGCGTATTTGTTGCCATGAGCGGTAGATGGCTGAGTGATATTCGCCCCCTGCTGGAGAATAGGTACCATTACGATCAGTTGAAAAAATGCAGTATATTTTAGTGATCGGATTTGTACAAAAACTCGCTATAGCTTTATTTTTGTGACCTTCATTGAATATTTTTGCTGTCTACTCCGAATCAGCTCCACTTATTGGTTACGTAACCTTGTCGGCAAAACTACCCACTTCATTTTAAAAGCACTTTATTTTCATGCAACACACAAAAAACTTTTCGCGTATTTATGTAATATTTTAAAGCATATGAGATACTTTAAAACCTCTAGACATCTCATTTCAGCTCTTATTCTGCTTTTATAATAATTTACGTACTGCATCTGATATCATATCGAAGCAATTGATTTAATTATCGTGAATAAAATAATATTGAGTAAACAAGATACATTATAGGTATATTTATATGGCAAAGTAGATATGGAAGACTTTGGGTCGTGAGTCCAATAAACACCCAAAGACTGGAGTATGAAACGATTTTTTTATGTATATCATCAAAATTATTAAACACGTAACATGTAAACTAGAAAACGTCTGAAAATTATTCCAATTTTTAACTTTGTCTTCAGACCATTTTATATATTCAGAGTATTTCGAGTATGTTTGAGTTTTTTATTTTAAATTATGGTGTGTGCGTTAAAAAATCGAATATTACATTGTGTAAAGTGATCATTTAAACCAGCCACATGATGGGTCGTAAGCCCTATAAACATCCAATGACTTTCTATACCTACTCCCCTATATAATTAGCTTCGTCTCTGTGAGACATCTATAATATTTTTTGAATAATGACAATCCCTCTGGGGACATAAATTCAGAAATTGTGTTTTTTTGTTTGATCTAACTCAAAATATTATGGATACAGTAAACACCTCGTACGTACTCGTACATCTTTTTCCATTTAAGAAAGACAATCGAATTAGTATTTTTAAGTTGTTTGTACGAGGCGTTTTGTTTCGTTGGGTTGGTATTTATACTAGTGATGCAACGAATACGAATTATTATCACGAATAGTAAAAACAAACTATTTATAACTGAACGCAACGCAAATTACGGTTTGGCTATGCACCGTGTATAGGAACACGCCTTCACAATCTATTATCGGGGATTCCCCTAACATTGAATGAATGGATTTGTTGATTTCTCGAGTTGTCAATTGTTACTTCTTTCACAGCATAACATGAGTTCTTTCATCTAGTTTCGTTAGGTTATTAATGAGGTTAGGTGCTCATTTTATGTAGTTTTTGTTATGTAGTACGTATTGTGCGTTTCATTTTATTTCCGTCTTGTGCAAAAGTGTTAACTCTTATAAAATAATTTCAAATTAAATCTAATGACATGACCTCTCTTAAGCGTAAAAAAGGCGATATTTATTTTCGACCACTGGGAATGTAGAAACGGATAAAAGAAATGTTGCGCTTTTTGAATAAAAAATTTCCGGTGGTAAATTTTAATTATTAAATATATTAGTAAAAAAAGAACAGTGGTGTATTATTTATTACATTGTTGAATTATTCGTATTCGTATTCGCCGAATAGTAGGCTTGATATTCGTATACGTGAAAGTAGTATTCGTTACATCACTAATTTATACCCGTAAACACACAATACAAGGAAACAATGTGAATCGTACGCACGGCTTACACATACTAAGTTCGATTGCCTTTCTTAAATGGAAAGAAATTTACAAAAGTGTAGTAAAAATGTTTCGATACAGGTAAGAGAAATTGGCAATAAACATTTTATTTATTTGAATAGTCTCCCTGTGGAATGTATTTCCAAAATTTCGGCCATTTACGCAACCCCGCGATCTAGACTTGGCCGTCAGTATTCCCGTGGGGAGATGCAAGGCCCCTGGAGGAATCTGAACTCGACGATAGTTTACTTTAATTGTATCCGAATACAATCCCCGTTAACTGCTTGGCGAAAGAAAACCTTGCCTCCAATAAACACGTCTCTTCGAAAACGCGGAGAGGAAATTCAACTGGATCCAAATTGAGGAAACGGAATCCAGTTCCGACGAAATCAGTAATATCCAATTCATAAAACGTTGATTGAAATTTTGTGCAGACAATTTTTTGTATGTAAATAATGAGAATTGTAATTTCAGTGACTTTAAGTTAATATGTCGCAAAAAACATTTGGAAATATATTTTGTGTTATAGATCAATCAGCTTTCTGATGTTGCCATGTTTCAGGTAACATTTCAGTGGCCATTTTCAAGATTACTAGCTGTGCCGTAGAATTTTAGTACACTGATAGGATCGTCATTGAACTTTCGCGAACCTTCTAGAACATTCTCCTTCCAGATTTTTCGAGAAATTTATTGAATGTACAGGAACCTTCTAGATACACCGACACATTCCGCCACTCAGTTTAGAACCTTATAGAACTTTCGGGAATTTTCTAGAGCAGGTTTTTTCGGAACCTTCTAGACTCACCGACACGGCCGGCGCGCCTATTTTGAAACAATCTGAAGTATGTGCGGCCTTCCCATAACAAAACAATGTGCTAGAATGCACATTTTCGTCACCCACTTCCACCCACGCTCAGCCACCCCCACCAAACTCGCACATTTTTAATGGGACACCAAGAGCTATCCACCACCATAACCACCAGAGGGTGGTAGTATCTAGTTGTGAAGAAAACTTGGCGGATAGGGAAACACAAAATATATATATATATATATATTGATATTGATTATTTGGGGCGTCATATTATTTAATTTACGTGAAATTGAAGGCTTTGGTGGTTGAATGCGATATTTTTGCGCAACAACTTCATATTATAATTATTTTTTATCGATTATTGCGCGGTATGATCGATAATCCTGAAATTATGCAGAGCGTTGGTTTGTATGTTCCTGATAATTACATTAGACATCGTCTGCATAGATTGTTTCACATTCCAATATACAGGACCACCTGCCGATGGTTATGCCTGTCGGAAGAGCCACAGCTATGCTGAACAAAATCGCTTTGGGTATTGATGTATTCCGTGTGTCTGAAGGGGTTTTCCGAAGCAGGATTCTCCTACACCTTTGATATGAATGAATTTATATACGTTTGATATTTTGTTGTTTGTATATTATCTCACTTGTTAATAATATTTACGAATTAAACATATGTTTGTAAAGTAAATGTTATGTTATAAATAAATAACTTGAATTGAATTGAATCACAGAAGAAGAAGATATAAAATGGTGTATGTGACATATATGAGTCTTAAATGAACGAAAAAAAAAACTATAAAAATTCATTGTTATAATAACAATAAAGAATCGGAGCAAGCAACATTACTGAGAAATAGTTTTACCGTCAAATCGGTAAATTTTAAGTTATTGCGCTTAATTGAGGTATTAAATGACGCAATTAAAAATACATTTTATATTAAAAAACGCATGGCAAAAGCAAGTTATGGATAAAGGTGTTAGATAAAAAAAATCAAGAAGAATAACTAACATCAAAATTTAATATTTACAACATATTCATTTTCCAACGCAATCATTTGACAACCATTTAAATCATATTATGTTTTATTATCACTCCCACAAGTTGATTGTAGTTCGGTTGTATGACCGATGTTATCCTTATATGCGCAGTCAGATTGCAATGTACTTTTATCTATAATTTTATCTGCAGATGACCTAAATTTATTACTTTAATCGGAAATTCGTGATACGATTATAAATAGCAGTGGTGCTCCTATGTAATCGAGGTTTGAACATTAGAAGAAGCCACTATAAAATGGCTGGAGACATCTATGCTTAAGATCTCCTGTGCTAGAGCCAATCCTAACGTAGAGACTATGACGCATTAGTAAGTCACTAATAACAGCAATGAAACGAAGAAACGCTGTATACTTTGGACATGGACATATAAGAAATAAGATTCAAGTAATCATTATGCAGAATGAGTTACAAAGAAGCTGAGGCGTCATAAGTATAAACAAACTATCTATCTCAGAAAGTCGCTAACCCCTTAACCAGGCTTAATCGGAGGCACTCTGCAGGCTGGTAGTACCAAGGAGACCTGGAGCCACCAAGTTTGCGGAACGTGCTTTCAGCTTTGCGGACCCAGCTACGTGGAATCAGCTGCCTCCAGTGCTGCGATCTATGGAGAATCAGGAACACTTCAAAAAGAGAGTAAAAACTCTTTTTTTCGGAATGTCGCACCTGTAAAGCGCCCTTGAAGCGCCTCTTACGCAAAAATGACGCTATATAAATTAACATAAACATAAAATAACATAACATCAGAGAAAGACTGAAGTAAAATTTAACATACGCCAATAGGCATGATGACAGATTTTGAAATAATATTCTATATTGTAGGTACACGTCTACTATTATCGAAAATAACATTATTTCAGTAATAAACTAAGCTTTTACACAAATAATTGCATTTTCATCTACACATTTTTAATTTCGCGCAAAAACGCCCGCAGCTGTCATTTCGTCTACGCGATATCAAGCCTCAGTAAACATTGCATTGTGTCTATGGCAACGGTTCAAAGACACGGTGATGGGTACTGAGGCGTGACGTCATTCGCTCTGACCGGTGTTTCAGTTAAAATGGCGGATTGCACAATTTTATATATTTATTTTATTGAAAATCTTATTAATCTCAATGTGTATATTTTTGAGAATCCTTTCAAAATAGTTTCTTCTCTAAAATCACATATTCTTTATTTTTTTAATACTGTCACCATGTCTATTATGTTGTTAGTTATGTATCATGCAGCATTCGGCAAATCTAAATCAACTAACTAACTACTTCCTCATTCATTCGCTCCACACGACCGAACCACCTAGGTGACCTTTTTTAATTCTGACATTTAATAAGTAATCTCGTTTTCAATAACTTTGTGACATTATTTGTCTATTTGTTACAAAACTTTCATGGGACCTTGCACAAGCGATACAAGATAAAATTGCTCTCTCTGCAGTGTTTTATCGATCCCGAATATAATAAAACAACAATAGTCGAAAATTCGTCGTTTTTGGCTAATATAAAATAAAAAATTATAATGACAATATTTATTTTAATTGAAATACCACAAGTTAAATTCTCAACACCATCGCGCTTTTAAAAATAATAAATTTGATAGTTTTGAAAGTTAAAAATAAATAAAAATTTGATCCCGGGAATTAATTTACAATATTGCTTTCACCAACTCTTCTCCTCTCCTCTCAATATTCCCGATACTACCATCCTTCCACGATAAATATACCAGCAACTCCGTCTGTTTTTGTAAGTACCTATATTTTTTAAGTACCTATATATGAGGCTATGTTTTCTGTATTTAATATATAGTTAATTTAATACTTCACCTGTCAAAGGGAGATTCTGTCACTCTCGAAACGAATAGTGATATATAATTTAACTTAAATAGAATATAAATTGTTTTATAAATATCCAATTCAATATATAAAAAAATATCACCATAAATATCCATCTCTACAATTTTAACGCCAATGATACAAAGTAAAACTGTTGAAAAATAAATATAAAGCAATAAATTTATCCAATTTGATTGATAGCATTTGAACTTTACCTTTTTCATAATTTATTTACGCAAAGGAATGATTTACATGTACAGTACAGACGTATAAAATGGCCAGAATTACCTGGCAAATAAATTTGGCCGCTTTGAGAAATATCGCGTACAAGTTTCGCGTGGGATAATCTTTCATCCACGAGACGACTTTATGGTATCTACCTCTGGACTCGCCGTCCAACTTGAAAATTTTAAGTTTTTCGGGGAAAACGGAATAACATCTATTAGTACCTACACATATTTTTCAACGGAAAGCTTTCAATGACCTTATTGAGGGTGTAGCCATTTTCACAAATACATTATATTATTTCACCGACGTAATGTCGAGCCGACACGCAGTCACGCAGTTCGCGTGTTGAAAAGTTTATCATTTTGTATAAAATTTTCCTGATTGCGCCCAGTATTATTATATGAAATTCGATTAATCATCATAACTTTCTGAGAGTTTTCGGCAAAATTCTCTCTGTTAACACGCAGTTTTCTATAATTTTCTTGTATTAAAGATTAGTTGGAAATCAATTATGAAACATTAATACCTCTCATACGTTACTTCAAAACATATAATTTTTCACCTTTTTTAATCTCTTGCCTAGCGGCTACCGAGTAAGGCCTGTTTTTAGAGCCAGTTTTAGATTCAGTTCGAAAAAAAATTGTTTCATTAAATTTCAAAGTTTATAAAACCCATCCAATATCCAATATCCTATGGACCAATAATACCGTTTGACAGGGCTCAAGATAGAGCGCCCGCCATTACTGGTTTGTTTCTTTAGTGTTGCCCGACCAAATTTCTATTAAAGGCTCCGACACCGGTCACCGGACACTGTATATTATGTATTGCGCAATAAAATTACACCCTGGCAACGCGAAAGGGACGCCCTCCCTCGCACGCCAATTTATACTGGTGGCATTCTGAATTGAACGATTCTCACCTCGCATGACGAAAACACCCTCAATAGAAATGAAAAATTGATAGCAAATCACTTATTTTTTGATGAATCGTGCCGTTTTTCCAGAAAATGAAAGTGGGGGCCCCTCCCTTCCTTCTGTATCCAGGTTTGCATTCAATAAATTATTCGAGAACAATCAAGTTTCTTGAATTCTCGATCTCTCCGTTTCTATTCTATTCTGTTACGAGAATATTTTTAAAAAATAATAAATATTGTAATTTCTAATTCATATATTCATTTATTTATTTCAGGAAAAGTTAACAGCAAATCTTAAATTAACATACAAGAGGTAAAAAATATCAAATTAAGTCAATTATAAACTTTCCACCTAAAATTATTATTATTATTATTTTATTTATTAGAGACACTAACAGGTACATGACACTCTGATAATAAACATTATAGTGAAGACTATGCCCATCATCCCAATTAAAAGTGTCTTCGGCACGTTAAAAAAAAAAAAAAATTACAGAGGCCATTTTAGATCTGTCGGTCGAGCAATCGTATTACTTTAAGAATTTCGTCAAATTGGGCGAAAAACTCAACGTGAGTTTAATTACAACTTTATATTCTACTACTCAAGTTTCGAGAGTATCAGAATCTCTCGTTGACAGGTGAAGTATTTAAATTTAAAAAGTTTTATCCATATTGATTTTTCAATTCGACTTGTTTAATACAATCGTTAAAAAATTAGGATTTTTTCAAAGCGGGGTTTTTTACAAATCAAATATATATACTACATTTCAGATATTTTATTTCTGAATGATTGCAAATAACTTTAAAATGTCCTTAGGTTTTCACACAGTTTTTTCACAGCCGTTCATGATCTTCTGTGTATAGTTTTCTGGGATATACAGCCGAGTATATATGAGACCTCTCTGGCCATCGTTTCGGATCCCATTGCAGGGTCCACCATCAGGGCTGATGTGATGAGTGTGTGTTGAAGTGTACTCATGTGATGAGATGAGTGTGTGTTGAAGTGTACTCATCACATCAGCGCTGATGATGGAGCCTGCAATGGGATCCGAAACGTTGGCCAGAGAGGTCACATATACACGGCAGAATATTCCAGAAAACTATACACAGCAAATAACTTGATCTTCTTTTACGTCTCGAACAAACGTGCACCGGGGAATGTTGCATGTCAGTCACGGAGGAGGAGTTCTACTAGAAATAGACACAACGCGGCCAATTTGTGTTTTTTTTTTAAATATTTTTTTTTGTTAAATAATCCGGCCGCCGCGGACATCTATACGTCATCTATAGAGGCATACGTCACCTAGACTGGTTGACTCATACAGAAGCAGCGCAAGACAGGGGAACATGGAAACACCTTGTGGAGTCTTTGGGCCCCCGACCTTGCTAGGACAAGGGGATGAAATTGAATGGATGAATGAATGTGCCTTAATAAGTTATAAACAAATATTTAAAAAATTAATCACCTCCTTATAATAAACTCAACTTCAAGTTAATTTTCACTATCCCATCGTGGTATTTAAAAAAAATTTTTTTTAATAAAAACACATTCCATGATAATAATAACAAATTAGATGAATCAAATATAAAAATATGCATTGATTTTACATTTTTTTTTAAAACTATCCCAAATAATTAAATTTGCGTATTTAACCTTAACTACGTATCATAATTACATTTAATTAACTACGTGATAGTACAACATATTTTGTAACAATAAGGGGAAAAATAATTACCATTCTCAATTAACAATTAAGAAGGTTTTTTTATCGCAACTCTAAATGCCACTTTTGTAAAGATTTCATAATCCCACAAATTACCCAATAATAAAACATCAAAGTAAATCTCTTCCCTGAACACTTTTAAAGGACCAAAAAAGGCTTCTGGGAAACTAGAAGCGGAAATCCTTTGAGAGACTGTCTCGCGTCGAAATTTCGCAAGTACTAAAGGAAGCAGTGGGAGTATTTCGCGGACTCTGAAACTGAAATTGGACTAAATACGCTGACAAGTAAAATGGGGGTGTTTAGTTACGTATCCAGTCCACACACACGCCGGTAAGGTGTTATTCCAAAAGTTAGTATCGCGAGCCAAATAATCTGGTTAAATGGTGACTCGACGCTAAAGTTTTATGCGGGACGAGTCGGGGTGGTCGGGGCCCAGCTCCGCCCCGAACGTGTGGGCACTGAGTTATGTCCGGCCCGGAGGGTAGTTGGAGCGCCGTAATCCCGGGTTCGACTTAATCCAATTCCACGGGATTAGCAAGGCCGCGACCGCGACTTGCTGTCGTTGCAATATTTATGTGGGTGTTATTTTCCATCGGGGAGACATTTCGAGACAAATTCGGGAAAAGTAGCATCGTCTGATTGAATTCCACCATTTTCAATTGTAAAGGGTGATGGTCAAAATGGGCGTTAATACGACAGAATTAAAATGTATGCTAAATGAAAGTTTGATACAAGTGCTTCATTTCATACTGTGACAACAATCGTGAAATCACCGGAATACGGAGGTGGAGGTCATTGAATATTAAAAGTTTCAATAGTTTTCAACAACACTTTATTTCTATCCAAATGCTGGTAGGTATTTATTCTAGTGTTTAGGATAAGGTCCTCGTCGCTTCTCGATTATTCCAGACGTTTCTAGATGTTTCTTGAATGTTGTAAATGATTGTAGACCGTTATAGATCCTATGATAGTGTTGTTCCAAGCGACATATTACCAGGGGTTTCGGGCAGTGCCTTCATTCTTTCGATTGTACCACAATAGATATTATAAATAAGTTTAAAAATATATATTTTTTATAAAAACCAGTTCAATAGCTGTCAGAAGTTTGAAATCGAATTAAAGTAATAGTTTTGGTCGTAAATACGTAGGTCGTAAATACATAATACCAATGTCCCCGCCAGGAGCAGGCCCGCATGGTGTGACACGTGACAGCCGTGTGGCAGGGTGCTCGACAGTTGACTTCGGCGTGTTTGTGTAATTCGAAAATATTATTGAGAAATTCGTTTGACTGCACCGCAATTTCACAGAAATTTGTGATTTATGAAATAAATTGAATTTTCAAGTTTTTCACCGTTAAAATCAATAAATTCGACAATCTTTTATTTATTGTCATGTATTCGAGTTGCGTCTGTCTGACGAATGAGAGTGACAGACGGTATGGAAGAACCAAAGGGCGAATGGTATAAAGCGAGAGGCGCCATTTTGAGGGTTCTCTTACTCTGTTGTCACCCGCAATAATTGTAAACCAATAAATATCTGGAAGCTACAACAACGAGTTTCATTGGAATTTCGAACATTGAGGTTCTTACCACACATTATTGAAGAGAAACATTACATTTATAAAGACTTGAATCCCGATGGAAAATAGCCGATCTCGTTGCGCTACACAAGATTCTCAGCGGAGCCATTGATTCTCTTTCTCTATCTGACATAAATTTGCATGTTAACTCCGTACAATAAACCCGGAATTCTTTAGAATAAGTCAGCACACTAATAACGTTGGTTACTTTTCTCCCAACACAAGTTTGTGTCGCACATATAATATGTATTGTGCTGACCCTAACATTGATGCTGATATTCTTGCAGATACCTTATCGTTGTTCAAAAACTCACTCATACACAATATCCATTTTCTAAACGATGACCTGAACCAATAGATCCATTATTTATTAAATACTAATCGCACTACATTCAAACACTTAATATACAATACACATAAATGCAAATATACATGTTACTAAAGCGTGCCGAAGACGCTTGTAATTGGGATAATGGGCATAGTCTTCACTATAATGTTTTATTATAAGAGAATAATGAACCTATTATCCTGTTAGTGTCTCTAATAAATATTTTAAAAAAGAGATTGATTATCAATCGAGTTTGTATAAATAAAGGTTTGACGTTCTTTTATTAAAAATGTTATATTTATATTTAAAGGATGGCTCAGAGGATAGGAGGCATCCATAAATTACGTCACGTGGTAAGGAGGGGGTCAACAAAGTGTGACACTGTGTGACGAGTCATGAGCTTTGTGACGTTACATATATAAATCTAAAGCATTAAAACTCAACTCAAACAAAAACCATTAAAATATAAATACACACATCGAATGTTCCTAAGATTATCCAAATCGAGAACGAAGTGGCTGCTAAGTCAGTCAAAAATAATATAAAGGAAAGGTTCCAAAGTCCATGGATTAAATTTTGTACCGTTCATTTGTTTTATGTTTTTTAATATTTCTAAAATGCTTAATTTATTGTTGATTTTATGAAAAATATTTTAATTATAAATATATAAATAATTTTAGATTGCTGCTTTAATTTGATAATTTATATATTTTAAATTGCAAAATATGTGACTTCCCACCAGGGGAGGGGGTGGGTGTCACACAAATCGTGAAATTCGTGTGAGGTAATATATGGATGGCCCCATAGATGGATAATCCATAGTAAACCTCGCTGGACTGATGAAATCATTACATTTTATGGATATACGTGCCACTAAATAACAACGGACAATGAAGCAGGACCCACTACAGACCCAGACGTTTTATGAGCGCTGGCTCCCATATAGGCCATGCACTTTCGCCATCCAAATCGGCATTATTTTATTTTATCGGCATCGCCGTTATATAAACTATCAATAATTTATCATTTTTAAATACTTGCACATGTACGACATCCGTCTGTAAGCTTAACCAGAAGTCGAAAACCACTGAATTGTTTTTTTTTTGCGATTTCTAGCGGATTAAAAATTCTGTTGACAAGTTTTAAGCTATTTACCATCACTGTACTACAAAAAAGTCTCTCGAATATTCCACATGAATACAGAATCAACTGGATTTTTCACGAATAAACCGTAATCACCGTAAATGAGCAGAAACCGATAAAACATTCACGATCCAACACCAACGCGCGCGCGGCAGAAGTATTTTGACATTACAGCGATCACACAGATAAAACGAAAGCGGCAAAGCGTGGCTAGCCAAATTGCAGCGACAATAATAAAGAGCGTACCTAAAAGGCGCTTGGAAATAAGTGCGACCACAGACGTGTGAACATCCTGGGAAGACAAATATAAAGTATTCCACAGACTAGTGATTAGTGTGATATATTGTGAATTAAAGAACAGATCTCCAAATAAATACGTGTCCAGTGAATTGATTAAAATAATATATCGGTAATTAATTTGCAATGTTTAATTTGCCTCCCACAACCACGTCTTGTAACAATATTGCACAAGTTGGAAAAAGAATCACACTTGTATTGAAACTTTTTGGTACGGAAAATTTTCCAGAAATCGACACTTGGCAGAAAATAAATAAAAAAACTCGGAAACTGTGTGATCTACATGATCGTAATTTAGTTTCAAATTAAAAATTACATTGTTTTTATCAATCTTATAGAAAACAGCACAACAGATATAAGACGCTTTCAGAAAACAAGTGAACTCTTTTTTTCTCTCTTACAGATATCGACACAAGCTTTCTCTTGTTTTAAAATGTTCCATTTTTCAAACTTCAAACAAATTAAAAATAATAAAGTAGATACTTACCTACATTCTATAACTTCCAAACTATCCGAAGTTTAAAAAATGGAACATTTTAAATGTGCTGATTTTCCTCATTTTATAACATACATTATCTAATATGTGTAGATAGGGTAAGGCATCATATTTCAGCTGCTAGGCACGTTTATAAATATGATTCTGGCTGTAAAAACACATTCAAACACACACAAGAATATGAGAGGCATATCAAAATAAGCAAGAGTTTAATAATTTTATGTATTCCAAATTGATAGTGAGTTAATAAATATTATGTTTATTTTAGTTTATTTAGAACTTTGTACAAACCACTTGGAGTAACTTTATGTCTTCTGGTTTCAACACCACCGTATCTTCATCAGGACGGACGCAATTTAACTATCTATTATTTATTTTAGTAAAAAAAATTTCATGGTGAGGATAATTGACAGGTAGACACCGAAATTGGGAATATATCAAATAAGGTTATTCATAAAATTCCCTACATGACTACTTGTCAATTACCCCCACCATAACTGTGACCACGCCCCCACGTTCAAAAATTGTTTTTTTTTACTAAAATAAGTAATAGATTATTAGTATGCATCAGTCCTGACGAAGACATAGTGGAATCGAAACCGGTAGACGTAAAGTTACTCCAAGTGGTGTATACAATCTTCTTAATTAATTAAAAAATAATGATTATGTCCAACCACAAAGTTAACACAATAAACATCAAAAATATATCAATAAAATAATGTTTTGCCTACACCCAAGCCTAGGTCATTAATAAAGATAAAATATGAATATTTAGCAGGGTCCGTGTAAACGCACAACGCCTTTCATCGCGGGACTATGCAATCTGAATACAGCACGCGCTGTCTCGAGTGCGCACAAAGGCGCTAGAAGGAATACGAATGACCGCTAGTGGGTGATAAATTGTCGACACACTGTGTGACAGACATTGTGTGATTGGATTAATATTACAAAAGAATTTGTATATACTACTAGATCCTTTCATGCGTAGAGAAATGTGTATATTAACTTTTTATACATTTCATTTTATAAGTAACATATTTATAAAATCACACTTTCCTTGTATGGGATTACGTTTTCTACTCCAGGAAAGAGTATTATTATCTGTATCCCGTCGCTTTCTAAAGAATAAGTATTTATTTTTTTATACGATAAACAAGTTACGGATGTTACACGAAGTTACGACGGACGGACAGGCGGACAGATAACGAAATTATTATATATTATAGATATCTCACAGAGACGAAACTGTATTAATTATGGGAAAGTAGGTATAGAAGTCATTTGGGTGTAACAGGACTTATGACCTGTCTTTTGGTAGGCTTAAGTGATCACTTTACACAATTGTAACATTCGCCATTTCCACCCATGATAGAATATACCATGCTTATTCATTTTTTGGAAGTTGTATATATGTTCAAATTGCGTGAAGCTTTCATATATGAGTTGTAAGCGCCTTTTCCATGCGGCCTGTACAAAGCCATTTAGGGGAATGAAAATGGCTTTGTACAAGCCAACCAATAAAAAGACAGGTCATAAGTCCTGTTACACCCAAATGACTTCTATACCTACTTTCCCATAATTAATACAGTTTCGTCTCTGTGAGATATCTATAATATACACTAATTGATTAATAATGTCTCTGTGACATAAAATCCAGCACTGTTCTGAAAGATTTGAACAAACTCAAAATATTCTGAAATTATTATAATTGGGATTTTTTATTTTTTTTTATTTTGGAAACATACAGTACAATGTGATAAAAACTTATAGGTATATCTAAAAGCTGGTAAAACTAAGAATGAAAATAACAATGAGTGAAAAATAACAAAAATTAAGACAATTAGATAAAAATGAAGTATTATAAATTAAGTGATAAAATTAAGGGATATTATGAAAATAAGACATTTAATTTAAAAATAAATGTCTTCTGAACATATAATTTGCTTGTTATACATTGTTATACATTATACATATAATTTGCTTGTTATATATCGTTAATTGCTTGAATTATTTTGTCGTGCAAAAAAACCCCCATGTGAATGGCAGGCTTTATGATCAAAAAAGTAAGTTCATAATTTTATTGGTAAAGCTTTCATGATTATTCAGAAAAAAACATTAATCTATAATTTAACGAAACGAGGCAAAAATGTCACCGGAAAAATGCCAAGTACTCCTACAAAATTTTCCTTTCACAAAAAACAAACTTGCCATTGGCTTTTCTCGAAATTTTGTAAACGAAAGGGTGGAATTTGTTGGAGGTAGAAAAATCCGGATGCCTTATATTTTCCCTTAAATAATTATTTATAGACGGTGATATTTTTAGGTCTTTGAATTATAAGCCTATAAAAAAATTAAGCTCATCAATATATATTATTTATGGTACTTTTTGGAGAATGGTTGTCACTATAAAATCCACCTAATAATAATTGCCATAGTAATATTTTCAAAATAATCTGAAATGAATATTATTTTTTTTAAACAAGTAAAAAGTATAGAAACGAGACATTACTAAAAAATTATTATGCTCGTTCATATCTATATATTTTAATGGTCTATGGCTATAATTCTTTTCTGACAAATTACAGTTAAAGTCGTATTCGGTATTATTATTATTATTTAAAAATTTGGATTTCTTTTCCAAATATTTTTTAAAATAAATAAAAACACCTTTCTTTGTATTAAACCACGAGTAAAAAGTAAAATATTTTTTAGCTAGAAATATTTGGAATAATTTTTGGGTGAGCAAAAAAAGATTGGGTGATATTTTCAATATGCATTGGAAATTTATTTACTAATAATTGACAAATAGCAAAATGGCCGCCAGTATAAATGAATTATTTTGTTATTATTTCAAAGCCAGATATATTAATTACATTATTATTTCAAAATCCACCACAATGTATGGGTATTTTAAAACCCGTTTTAACTTGTGTGTGACTTTCAAAACCCTTCATATACACGTTAAAATACATATATAGATAAATAAGTATTGTCTTTAAGATTTATAAAAGTAATTAATTATTTGAAAGAGTTATATATATTTTATCAATTGATGTAGCAACATTGTAGATTAACATTTTTTTAAATATCTATTATATTATTTGATTAATTACACCTACATGTTTAGGAAATACCTTTCCATCGTCAGGATGCTATATATAGGTATATGTCAAAATAACAAAATGAATAATGTCTTTTGTTTTTTGTTTTTCTAAATTATTTGAAAATTTATTTTTAAATATTATTGCTGAAGTTCTTGATTACGTTATAGTATGATAAAGACCACACGTTTTACATGTTCCACTTGATAGTTTCAAAATTTTGCAAAAATATCAGACTAAGCAATCAAATAAATATTGCTGACGTAATCACCATCTAGACATCCCCATGTCATCAAAAATGAGCAAAGCAAAGACCCCTACCGCCCTTTGGTGCTTACGTAATACTGGAATAGCCCCTAAAATACTTTAGGTTTTCACCCAAATTAATGATCAATACATAATCTTGATGCAGTGGATATTGAAACTCAGTGACTGTTAAATATATTTGGGCAACACTAAATAAGTTGTATTTCGGCCCATTTTTCCTTGAGCTAACTGAGTACGTGCGGGGACCGTATCGATCGGTGTGCACGTGAAAGTATCCTCGTAGACTCGGAGTGGATAAGTGGATAAGACCTGAAGGTTCAGTGGTACCTATATTATGTCGGGCATGCCAAACCGGGGGTCCCACGGTTAACTTTGAGAGTAAATTGCTATTATGCCTACCTCTAGACCCTCTTAAATTATTTGATTAATTGTCTTACGTTCACGTTCCTACGAATCTCAATCCAATTCCTGCATAAATCACCAACCAATCATAGTACATCAACTCATTAGACGTGGGGGAGGGGGGGGCATAGTGGGATACTTAAGACTCAAACATACCTACAAGATAAAATATTATGAATAAACAACAAGTTTTGACTCAATATCATGGTTTAATGCATTGCGAACGACTATGGATATATTTTTCACGATTACGATAAAAAATCTACGATATGTGATACATAAATGTAAAATGGCAATTTGCCCCGCTATGCCCCTTATGTGGGGGCATAGCGGACAAATGTATTGTTACTTTAAAAACAAAACATAAACTGACAAAACCTCACCTTTTTCACAGACAATCTTGAACTTTTAATTATGAAGTCCAGAAGGTACTGCTTCAAAACGAAAAATTAAACACCACAATATATAATTAAGTTCGATAAAGAATTACTTTTTAATTTCACGTATTTTTTTTAACGAAAGCACTGTTTCTTATTCATTTTTTATATAGCATAAACGGCTGTCGAAATGCCATGGATCGCACGTGAAGGTCACGTGCCGACTGACGACCAATTAAAGCGAGCCCTTTGAAACATTGCACGGCTTTCGTTCGAGCTGTCATAGGGATTTCCCGCTGTGCCCCGCTATCCCACTGTGCCCCCCCCCTCCCCTACATTACTCAATGTACATATTTAATATGTGTTAAACATTAGGTGTCATGTAAGATAAGGTATATATTATATACACCAAAAAAAATGATAACATTTTAAAATATTTAAATAAACAATCTTTGTTTGAACAGAACCAAGATTCGAGTGGTGACTAGACTCGATCCCGCGAGATCGGGATTAATTTAACCTATACCTACCCGTTTAGGAAATGCAATCCGGATGCCGCGGGATCTCGAGGCATTTTACGAGATCAATCCCGAATCGAAAAATCGGACGAGATTATCGGGATTATCGGGATTGATCAACATTTTTTGTGTTTTGTAAGTTTAATTGTGTATATCTATAGAACTTTTAGTTACTTAAAAAATTATGTTCATGTCACATTCAAATAATGAAAATTGCTTTGAATAATATTTGCTGTATTTTATCAAACTTACATAGTAATAATAACTACTAAAACAACATTGACTGATTGATGCTTGGAAAAACGCCTACAACAACTTTAATGCGATGATTAATAATGAACATTTTATTAAAATTGCTGACATAAAAATGCAAGGCATTGTCGTTAATTGCTATTCAGCTCTATAAACAAACAAAAAAACACAAAAGTATTCGGGATCCCGAACCGTGGGGATCCCGCGGGATTGGAAATTCTTATCTCGAGGGATCCCGAAAGGACGATTCCGACTGGGGATTGCATTCCCTAGTGGTGACATTATCCTCATGTACACAAATCGATGGAATGACATGAAATGAATTTAGTTGAACATAGCTCACCAGCGCTGCTAGCGTCCTTCATGAGGTCTTGCAGCAGGTCATCCTTGACCTCGATGCCGAGGTTCCTGAGCATGAACTGCAGCTCGCTGAAGGTGACGTGGCCGTCGCTGTCGCGGTCTAGGAGACCGAAGGCTGTGCGTAGATCTGTAATAATGGTAAAGAAAATGATGATCGAAATCAAAAGTCTATAAAAATAACATTAATTCATATAGACTATTTTGAGTTTGTTCAAATCTTTCAGATCCGTGCTGGATTATTGTCACAGAGACATCATTAATCAATCAATATATACTATGGGCATTTAGGGATGCTTTGAAAAGATGCTTTGGGGCAGGCCGCGTTGAGGATGGTTACAACATACATGTAAAGCGTGGCATGCAATTTAAATATATACAACTTCCAAAAAATTAGTAGACATGGTATATTCTATCATGGGTGGAAATGGCGAACGTTGCATTGTGTAAAGTGATCACTTAAGCCAGCCGTACGATAGGTTGTAAGCCCTATGTACACCGAAAATACTTCTATACTTACTTTCCCACAATAAAAAATACAGTTTCGTCTCTGTGAGACATCTATAATATACATTAATTGATTAATTCAAATAATTCATATTTTTATTCCCTATATAATGTTTAAAAGTATATTTCTAATGTATAGTCTTTCTTGTGTTTGTGTTTTATTTATTACGTGCAATATTTTATTTTTATTTCCAATATGTAGTCTTTTCTAATGTTTAAACTTAAAAAAAAAAACGTACAGGTAGTTGCTTCAGAACAGATCTTGTCTGGTGAAGCAGCTATCTTAATTTATATGTATAAATATATAAAAAATAATATAAATATATTCAATATAAACATATTTTTGTGATGAAATTTTATCTAAATATAATAATTTCGTTGTCTCTCTGCTCCATAATTCCATATCTTCCTAGAATTCTCGGTTAAAAAACAAAATTACACAACTGGAGAGAGACTCGAACCTCGGACGCGCGGACGCGGTAACTAAGCAACACAGCCACCATCGCTTCTCCGCAGCCCGTCAAAAATACACTATATACTCGTATTACACATTGTAAGAGCAGGGCTTAGTTAAGATAATAACTTACGAACCAATAACTTACGCCTCCTCTGTGATTTTTCACGAGTGTACGGGTAGTGATATATCTATCTCTACTAATATATAAAGAAGTAATGTTTGTGAGTTTGTAAGTTTGGATGCAGGAGGTAATCTTCGAAACTACTCATCCGATTTCAAAAATTCTTTTAACATTATTTAGAAAGGACTTTCAAAGTGGATATAGTATATATTATCCCGTTAAAATAAAAGAGCTTTCGTGGTGACCTATTTTACAACTCAATTCGACAAAAAAATGGTCGAGCGACGCGTTTTTACGAACGCTGCCTGGCTGGTAAGAGATATTTAAATACTTTCTATAGAGAAGAGAGTAGTTGTAGGCTCAAAAAGTTCTTTGAATGTTAATGTTAATACACAGATTGATAAAATATGACTAAAAGTTACTAAAAACCTACGCGTGCGTAGCCGCGCGGACACAGCTAGTACTTAATAATTTGAATCGTCTGGATAGAATAGATGGTCCTAGAGTGAAATTGGAGTGCAAGGATAAATATTTTATGAACATTTTGAATATGATATAAATACACAATACATTTTTTATGATAAATCAAACATAATAATTTCGCTGTCTGTCCGTCTGTTTGTCCATAACTTCGTGTAACATCCGCAATTTCGTTCAATTTCACGGCTTAAAAAACATATTAAACGGCCGAAGATGGAGCTTGAACCCCGGGCCAGCAAACCCGAACCGGGCATTAAACGCATGTTGCTACTGCCGCGTCTCCGCGGACCACCAAAAAGATACGATAATTATACTAAGGCTTAGCATAGACGCGAACCAATGTTCAGTTAATTTTTGACGGGTTACAGCTGGTTAATAATAAATAATATTCAGAACAAAATAAAAACCATCGCAAATAAACAAATACAATATTATTTATTGTATGTGTACGTGAATACTGAATTTACAATGAATTTATTTACCAAACTGTCGGGATGTGAAAGATATTTTAATTTTCAGAAATTTTGACGTTTTCGAAGACGAGAATTTCTAAAACATGTAAAAACGTAAGTTTAGCGTTTATATCCACTGTTACCAGTCAAAAATGACGGAACATTGGCTCGCGTCTTTGCTAAGTCCTAGTATATATTTATAGTATATTTTTGGCAGTCCGCGGAGAGGCAGCTGTAACGAAATCGCTATCGTTGCCGGCTTCGGGTTTGCTAGCCCGGGTTCAAGCCACGGGGCTTATAATTTGGTTTTTTTAAGCCGTGAATTCGAACGAAATTACGGACATTACACAAAGTTACGGAGATAGACAGACAGACAGACAGACTAACGGACGGATAGAAAGACAGACAGACTGACGGACGGAGAGAAAACGAAATTATTATATGTATTTAGAAGATTCATTCTGAGATATTTAAATGTAAGGTTATATTATTTGATATATATTAGGTACAGATGTCTCACAGAGACGAAATTATATTTTTATGGAAGTCTTTGGGTGTTCATAGGGCTTACGACCTATCGTACGGCTGACTTAAGTATTCACTTTACATAATGTAATGTTCGTCATTTCCACCCATGAATTTATTTGGATATGCCTGAAAATAATTGTTTTAAATTCTCGGGTGAATAAAATTATATTCTCGAATTGAGAAAAGTGGGTTCGAGTCACTTGAAATCGGCAAAAAGAATATTCAAATGAAATATTCTCAGATAATTGTACACTCTGCGATTTCTCGAGTGTCGAATATAAAGACATTCATATTTTAAAATCTAAGAAGATTTATTCTTCATTGTAGGAATTTATACAAATGCTTTGTATAAAATAAAAACGCATATTTATAAATATTGTATGTACACAGGTGAGATTACGAGAGAGATTTAATATACCAAATATAAAACACAACGAATAACTGCATAGCGTAGTTTATGCGAAAGTCTCGTCCATGTACGTTCATTCGTACATGTTTCACACGTAATTACATATGCATTCGTACATGTTTCGCACGTAATTATAAACCTATGCATTCGTACATGTAAATGTGATGTAAAAAACTATAGGCCTATCTCCAAACTTTGTATATTTAACAAAATTTTTGAAAAAATAATCTATGACCAACTGTATCCAGCTCTTAAGCCTACCTTGAATATTAATCAACACGGTTTCATTGGTGGTAAATCTACAACCACAAATCTTTTGACTTTCGTAGAATACCTCCAAGATAACTTAGATAACAGAATACAAGTGGACACTATCTATACCGACTACAGTAAAGCGTTCGATAGGGTTGATCACTCAACACTGTCAAACAAGCTTTTAAAGATAGGTATTCACGGCAATCTTTATCGTTGGCTTACTTCTTATATCTCCAACCGTAGTCAAATTGTAGTGGTTGCAGGGTTTAAATCTAACACTGTTGTTGTAACATCTGGAGTACCTCAAGGCAGTCTGCTGGGACCATTGCTATTTAACATTTATATCAATGATATAGGTGATTGCTTTCTAAACTCAAAAACTATCCTATATGCAGATGATATGAAAATTTTTTCTCCCATAAACTCACTAGAAGATTGTCGAAGGCTGCAAGATGACCTACATCGTCTGAACACGTATTGCAATGCCCACAGCCTGGAAATAAATGTTTCTAAATGCTTCGTTGTACGCTTTACTAGAAATAAAAAGGTATTCTCTAATGAATATTCAATTAATAATATAACATTATCTACCAAATCCGAAAGCAAAGACCTTGGGGTGATACTTGACAGTAAATTAAATTTCAACAAACATATCGATTATATAGTCACCAACGCATCATCTATGCTTGGTTTTGTCATACGCACATGTAAACATTTCAAAAATATCAGTACCCTCAAGACACTTTATTTCTCATACGTTCGTAGTATTTTAGAATATGCATCTCAGGTGTGGAATCCAGGTTATGCAGTACACGAAAATAGAATTGAAAGCGTCCAAAACAGATTCCTAAGATACCTAGACCTCCGTTCATTTAGATCTCATATAAGCAATGAAGACTCTGCGAAGTTTTTTAACATGCAGACCCTAACTCGTCGAAGAAACATAGCTGACGCGGTGATGCTATTCAAAATAACACACAATCTAGTTGATAGTCCGGAACTTCTTCAACGAATATCTTACCACATCCCAACTCGCAATAACAGACATTCACCTACTTTTCATCTGCCCTTTTGTAAGACCAACTCAAAACAAAACTCCTTATGTACAGATCCACAAATTCATTTAACACAAACTATCACCACATTGACATTTTCAACGCAACAATAAGAAACATAAAACAAACAATATCTACACTACCGCACCCAAACTAATTTGTACATTATATCTTCCCTTCTACTCCCGTCCCACATTCCCCTCCACCCTCTCCATTCGCTATTAATGTATGTTAAAGTAAATTTTTAAATTCAGTGGAAAATTTTTAAGATTGTTTTGCTGTTAACTTTTCCCAAAACAAAATAAATAAATAAATACACAAATACACACACTCACACAAACTCACTATTGGACATGTTTTTTCTTATTTTTTATCGATTGTATATATGTGTTTTCTTGTAATTGGCCCAAAATTCTGTACATCAATTATTGTTTTTTTTCAAGATTGGTTAATTATATGGCTGTAAGAAAACCAATAAATGAAAATAAAATAAAATAAAAATAAAATGTTTCACACGTAATTATATATGCATTCGTACATATTTCACACGTTACATCATTACAGTAACTAATATCGAATATGAAAAATTCATTACCTTACCATTACCAAGTCAAATAAAATAATAAAAGCTTTAGAATTCCAATTGGAATTTTTCAGGGTTTTTATAATTTTATTTAACTTGTATTGAAACAAATTAATTTTTCGTAATCGAAATGAGTTACTGTAATGATAGTCCAACGTTTTACAAAAAATAAGTAGAAATATTGAAAAAAAATGCAAACTTTGATTTCGCGTATCTCCATATCTATTGATATCAGGTCATGATAGCTTCAACATTTTCGACTCATAATCAAGGCAGGAATATAGTCCTACGAGATTATTAATGTTTCCCAAATAACCCTGTATATGCATTCGTACATGTTTCACACGTAATTATATATATATATATATATATATGCTTTCGTACATGTTTCATTCATAATTATGTATGCATTCGTCTATATCTCACACGTAATCATATATGCATTCGTACATGTTTCACAAATAATTATATATGCATTCGTACATGTCTCATTCGTAATTTCGTGAAATTACCAATGAAACAAGTATACTACAACTAATACAACAGAGATACATAGATAATAGAACGTTTAATGATATAAACATATAATGATATAAACTACACCAACTACTAGTACTACAACTAATACAACAACCATCCTAATTTCGAATGTCTGTCTGTCCGCAACCCACTGGAATTAAGCTGTAATTACAACAACACTGCTGATGACTTGCCGCTAATGAGGCTCGGGCGCCACGGTTACACGCAAGGGTCTTTATTAATTATCATTTTGTCCCTTGATTATCCATGGGTTTACGGCTAGTAAGATATATGATACTCTATATTACGTTTTTTTACGTTCATACAGTATTTGATACGTGTTTTTGTCAATTATTTACAAAGTCGTAAGGCTACAATTGAATAATTTTTTGTATATTTACTCCCTTTCTTTTAACTCGTAGCGTCTGCTTATCTGCCTGTCGGCTTGTCTGCTTGTCTGCCTAAAAAACTTTGAATCGATTTTTAACCCTTTTCCCGTAATACTCGTGGCGACGATAAAAATGATCTAAAAACTTTTAAAAAATGTATAATTATTTGTACAGTATAATTTTGGATTTTTCGAAACTTGAACGATTTATATATTTATTAGTTTTCGAGCCCGACGCGTGGAGTAGGCGCGAAATCTGCTTCAATAATAAAAACTTTTTTTTATGGGTTAGTTTTTTTATATGGTCAAACCATAGTGTCTTTCTAGGTAGCCCTCGACCATCCATACTCGTCATAAATATTTATGTGACTGTCTTTTTACTCCCTTTATATTAACTCGTGGCGTCTGTCTGTTTGTTCCTTTGACGCAAAAACTTTGGATCGATTTTTAAACCTTTTCCCGTGATCCAATCGATCTGAAACTTTGCAAGCAGACTCGTGGCTACGATCAAAAAGATCTATAAAATTATATATATTATATTATAAATAATATTTTCGTTAAAAAAATAATAATTATAGTATAATTTTGGATTTTTCAAATTTTTAATGGTTTTTTCATACAACTGAGTAAGACTGCGACGCGTCTGGTAGACACGGAACCTAATTATAGTATAATTTTGGATTTTTGGAAATTTTTTATTACTCCCTTTCGTAGCGTCGCCCGACCGAAGCCCAACGCGTAGGTAAAGCGCCAAACCAGTTTCCACCAGTAAATGAGAAAGGGTGTATAATAAAAACTTGGTTTTTATGGGTTAGTTTTTTAAGTCATAATATGAATGAAATTGTTTTCGACATTGGGTCCCAGTAATTCATTTAAAATATTGTCTCTAGTCGCTGCCTTGGGAGACGGAATGAAACACTCACAATCAATCAAACTTTTATTTATTCGCAAAGTCACTGGACACAAACTTAACGGCAGTACTATCCGATTAATCGCACTATTTTTTCGAAAATATTCCACATGTCTCTCGTATACTGGTGCATCTCGTTTGTATCGCTCAGGTGTGCACTAGAAAATTCCGCACGTAGGTAGCACACTAACGCCGTTAGTCTGTGGTGTATCACCCGCTGTCTGTTTCGCATTCTGTGGCTTCGCTTCTGCGGTTTGTGCTGTCAAAACAACAACTCCCTGACACAATGTCGCCGCCGCTTATACGGGTAATATTATTTATCCAATGTTAAGGTACAATCTCGTGTGTTCTATAAATTTCTAGTTTTTTTCTGAAAATTCCAGAGTGTTGTTTGTTTCTATCATCTTGGAACAATATATTGTTGATCATTAAGTCCTTCAATCAGTTCTACCGTTAATAAGTGAGAATGTGCCGAGTCTACAACGACTTGTTCACCGACATCGATATCTATCATGTGTCTCTATACCACCTAAGATCACAAGTGAACATAATTCTGCGACGCAACATTGAATTAATTACTGATTGATTAATAACTGAATATTAATTCATTACTGCAATGCAAGATATAAATAAAGTTAGGTGATATGTGTACTTTAATATTGTTATTTTCTTTATTATGTTCTACTCACTACTGTTACAATTGATGTATTTTATTTTAACATGCTTATATTATTATTATATACTACTTCAAAATTATTTCTATGTGAGATTTGTTAAGATATAAGTTAATTACTAACTATTTACACTCTCATGTATTTATATATATCATTTTCTTATATCTGTTAATATTTCCAAATAAATAAATAAAATATCATTTATATTGTTTTGTCTACAGTAGCTACTTATCTTTTACATATGTAGGTAATATGTGAGTAGCTTGTTGGTCTTGTGGTTAGGACACTGGCCTCGTGATCCAAAGGTTGCGGGTTCGAACCTCACTCCAGACTAGCAAGTTAGTCCTATTTTCATAGTACAAGCGCTTAGCTTAGTTTGAAAATAGTAAAAATATTGATGTGACACGTATTCCGTGTTCACATCTCTATTTTTTTAAAAAAAAAAAAAAAAAAAATTAATTATATTTAAAAATATTAATACTTAAATCTACATATGTGTATGATATAATTAAAATGTTAACTTACATAATTAACGTGTATCAAAAAGGTAAGAGTTAATAATAATTCTTCCACTTATCCAGCCATATATAATGTTTTAAAAATATTTCTGCTTTTACTTGTAAATATTTGAAATTCTAAATTTGACATTTTAAGACTAAATCAAACATTGAATGCAAAGATTATTAATACATAACTTGCGGTAATACTTCAAAAATCTTATTCATCGCCTTTGTAAAGTAACCTGAATATTGGATACTAACTTTAACATTATCGCAAAAAATTGCGACATTAATTATTTTGAAATTATGTTCTAAGAACATGTTCATTAATTCATTTCAAAAATTTAGGGCTGTTCACTTAAATCGAACCGTAAAGTCGGTCTTCTATAAAACTTGAAAGTTAATTTACATATTTACAAAACATCGACCTCGCCGGCCATGGAGCCACGCCTGCAAGGAGCGAAAACTACAGGCCCCTGATATGAAAAGACTACCTCTACGCGTGCTCCGTAGGCCGCTAGATGTCACCAGATTGGATTCGGAATGAAACTGTCGGCGTGACAATTAAAGTGGTACAAATAATGGCTAAAGCTCGCGAAGCGCGACTATCCTCATAGACATGCCTCTACTCGGCCTCCCTTGTAATGCTCATTAATGGCAAAGTCGAAAGGAGTGTCCAAGCATGAAAAAGTTAAGTTAATTAAGTTTAATAGTGGTGTAAGAAAGTTGAAACTCCCAAAGGGGCTCTCAAAGTCAGGAATTTTTAAGTTATTAATACACCTCGAAGAATTTTTGTTGAAATAATTATTAATAAAAAAAAACATTTTTACTCATTTACAGTATTTGAGTGAGATTGAATATTATTTTAAAAATAATTATTTGTCTCACAGGCACCTCCTGAGCATAATACAAAAAAAATACTTTTAGGTAGATTTTGATTTTAAATACTTATTAATGAATGTTCGTTAGCCAGTTTAATTAGCAAACTTTTTTTTAAAAAGCGACTGTAAAATTTTTTCTTTTTATTAAATTAAACATTCATTTGGCTTAAGCCACCATATTTTAAAGTGGTGTTTAACAAAGAGTTATTTTATTTAAAAATATTATGTCTGTAAATATTTATTCTAAACATTGGTGAAAGAATTTTTAAAATCGGATGTGTAGTTTTCGAGATAACCTCCTACATCCAAACTTACAAATTTCACAACTTTATATATTAATATAGATTCTTTCTATTTAACAGGATACCGCTTAATACCTTTTCCATTATTATATTTAAAAATACCTACAGAAAGTAGAACTGTTCCTTCTGCCGTTTGAGCTCGTTGGCAAACTCATTTTATTTCGATAGCACTTCACTTAAAACTTTATAAAAATCAGTCAATTAAATTGGCGTTTAATTAATTGCTTCACTTCACGTTTTGCGGATAATTTACAATAAAAAAACAGATCAATTTTTACGAAAACACAGATGGCAATATTGTCGCATGAAATCGGCCGATTATCTCCTAACAATCGGCGATCCACCACGCATCGACTGGGGATTGAGGGCCGATTGTAGAATGCGATCCGCCATGGGTGAAATTGTGGATTGGACGCCGTTTGATTGCCGTTTGAGCGCACCGCGGCGTGTGCTCCCTGTCACAACATGTCGACAATGTTTCCGTTTATCCATTGGCTCGTCAGATAAACAAAAGCAAGGTGGTATAATTATTCACAAGCACGCACGGCAGATAAGATAACGGGCATTTCAACAGTCTGTCTCGTGTTTGAGGTTGTCATAATTTGACTTAATCCGCAAATTTATCAGCCTCTTAAATGAACAACAACCTGTGTATGTTCATTTCAGCAATACATATAGAGTGTCTTTTAACTTTACACATGGATTCCTGCCTTGTTGAGTCGAAAATATTCAAGCAACCATGACCTATTATGTTTTTTACGCTTCAATCGGCCAAGGGGCCCAATTACAGGAGGGAAGCACAAAATGTCACAAAAAACACCCAGGCTTGAGTAAATCACGTATATTAATTGTGACCTCACCAGGAATCGCACCCAGAACCCTTGGTGTGAAAAGCCAACAGCATGGCCACTGGGCCACGAGGGCCATATCAATGGTTATCAAACAATACCAATAACATTACAATAACTTATATCGATTATGAAAAATTCATTCGCTATAATTATAAGTCGAATAAAATGAAAAAAAAGTTTTTTATCATTTTTTTTTAGTTGTATTGAAGCGAATGAATTTTTCATAATCGATATGAGTTACTGTGATGATAATTCAACTTTTTTTTTTTAAATAATTCAGAAATATTGAAAAAAAAAATGCAAACTTTGATATTGCATGTCCCCATAACTATTAATGTCATGGTTGCTTGTACATTTTTGACTAATTATTAAGGCAGAAATCCTCCTGTAAAGTTTATGCTACTAGCTATGATACACCCTGTTTATCAGTCCTCTACTGACTGTGCTAATAGATCGTCGTAGATAACATTTCCATGTATCACATTATTTACAATTCTTATCTCAAATGATGAACTAGCAGATTTTAAAATGTAAGTGTCACAATAAACATGTTACCAAACTTGTATGTTTAATTTATTACTGTAATCATGTGACTCGCTCGCTTGGTCTAGCGGTGAGACCAGTGACCAAAAGGTCACATGTTTGACACTTGTCCCTTAGTGTGAAAATAGATTACAGATAGAAAAATATAACAATATTGACGGGACGTTGATCTAATGAAATGGTTAAGGGAATAATTAAAGTTTTATTAATTCACCAAAGTCACTTTACACGAATTTAGTTGGAGCACTGTTCTTTTGACACGTGCTTTTAATTAACTCTCTTTGTTTGTTTGTTGTTGTGGCGGAATCTCATAATTGATTTTTCACCAACTTCTCGACTAGCCAGAACTCTGAAACTTTCGACATTTACGTAAAGTGGATGACCATACATTATTTTTACGAAGTAATTTGGTGATTATTTCGATTAAAATTATTAATTTTCCCTTAATGTTGAAAATTAAAAGTGCCTACAAAGCTTCGAGATTTAGCAATATTAATATGAAAAAATGTACAATCCATCAACTGTCGTAACTAAATCTTAAATTCGACGAATTGGGGTTAAGTTGAATTTAGATTTGTAATATCTCAGGATAACTTTGTTTTAAAAAATGTCGTTTCGACAAAAAGGATATTCAACATCATAATGCCTCGGGTTCGAGTGTTGACGCGCAATATCCGCAGTATTTTCTGCGTATTCAATCTGTATATTCAAACATATATTCGGCCCGATTCTGAGAATAACAATGTATGGATCTTTAAGATCTTTATCCCAACACTTAATAGACGATAATAAAAATTAAAAATGTCCAGAGCGAATTTTGTAATTCTACGGCTCAGATACACTGTATTAAAAGATGATATAAGAAAAATTGTTTCTTACAAACGTATTAATTTCTTCATCCACAGCGTCCAGATGAAATATCATGACTAAACTTGTCATGACCGCGTTCGGCGTTACCGCGTATTCAAATCTTCCCATCCTGACATTTGACAGATATGTCTGGATCTTTAAGATCTTTATCCCAACACTTAATAGACGATAACAAACGAGACATAGCTTTACGTCGGTGTTTGTTTCTGTAAGTTTCCACATGAGATAGATATAGAGGGAGGGAGAAAGATGTAAATTGTTATCTGTCAAATGTCAAGATGGGAAGAACAAATGTGAAATGTCAAGAAGGAATACGCGGTAACGCGGTTATGACAAGTGTAGCCATGATATTTCATCTGGACGCTGTGGATGAAGAAATTTTTAATACAGTGTATTTGAGCCGTAGAATTACAAAATCCGCTCTGGACATTTTTAATTTTTATTACCGTCTATTAAGTGTTGGGATACAGATCTTAAAGATCCAGACAATGTTATTTTCAGAATAAGGATGATTAAAAGGTGTATTGAAAGATTACTGGTATTTGATGAATTAGACTTAAATAATTGATTTGTATTTGTATGTATATTTTTTATTATATTATGACTATCAAAGCTTGTGCAACATCCTTTCACTTTACATTATTAACTTTTTATGTTTTTAAATATCTATATTATTATGTTTTTCTTATGCTTCTGATTTTTATATAATTGCTTTTTGCTTTATATTATATTTATCTTTATATATTTGTATCTGTATTCTAAGTAAAAAATTTGGAGACACCCTGACTTCGGTACGGTATTGCAAGGTAATACTTAACCTACACTTCAACACTCACTCATCACATCAGCCCTGATGATGGACCCTGCAATGGGATCCGAAACGTTGGCCAGAGAGGTCACATACACACGGCAGAATATCCCAGAAAACTATACACAGAAGACTCTATTCTAAGTATTTTCTTTTCACTTTATGTCATTACTATGTTTACATGTATTTTTTTTTTATTTTTCTTTAAACTATATATTCTGTTAATGTACACTCTACCTATCTATTTTAAAAGCCCTATGGGGCGTTAATTAATAATTAAAAATAAATATCCTGCCACCCTTGTGTGCCATCCCTTCCCCTTCTCGCAGTGAAACCGTTACCCCATATTAAAACCATGTCTTCAAAAAATTTTTTTTCACTTGTTTACTTTTGGTTATATTGTGTTATTTTGCTATTTATTGTGATTATATTTTTATGCTTTGTTATTTTCTTTGAATAAATTGCTGTTTTCACAATGCACCTCAGAGACAGTGAAATGAATGGTAAGGGCAGTTTCCTCGCCGTATCCGTTCCGTTGCACGAGTACTTTTGCTTCGTCAGCGGCGTAGCGAAGAAACTGTTTTAGCATTAAAACAATGCCAATATAAATGGCGAAAGTGTAGGGCCGATACGGCAGCCTTTGCTTCTTGAATTTACAGTAATTTCGTCTAACTCGTCACTCGAGATTATTTCACAAATATGTAGGTTGGTACTTTTTTATTGCCCTGTACTTTTTGTCTATCCTCAACCCCACTGGTTCGCTTTATCTGTGATAAAACAACTAACTGTGCAGCGGTTCTGTCGATAATGTCTATTCGCGAAGCTTCGAGCATGATCGACTGACGCCTAAATATTTCAAGTGATCTCCAGTTTATTGTGAAACGTGCAGAGTGCCGTTAAATGCTCGATTAAGTGCAATTCCTTCCGCTTATGCAATCTCGCGACAATATTAATTGTTTATTTTTAATTCCCAGTAGTTGCATTGAACAAAGTAAGTGAGGTACATAAATACCATATATTAGGTCCTTACATATGAAATTGGCGTTTTGCCGTACTGGCAAATTTGATCTCAAATATCTTCTCTTTGGTTAGGAATTCCAAATCCAAATTTATACAGCAATTTACTCATGTATTTGTGTTTTGAAAATTATTATTCATTTGTTTTTTCCTCAATTTTTTTTTTCTTTGCGTCACTCAGTTTACAAAATGAAAAACTTGAAATATCGCGTTATTTACGAGTACTAGTTCCACCGTGGCACCAGTGCTGCGGAAACGGCTCGAAAATTAATGATGTGTATGGCGACGGTGCCGCAAAAGAAAACACAGTGCGTTTTTGGTTCCAACGTTTTCGTTCTGGAAATTTCGACCTGCAGAACAAGCCCCGTGGACGGCCGGAGACCAAAGTTGATAATGAAGAATTGAAGGCTATTGTGGAAGCGGATCCATCGCAAACCACATCCGAGTTAGCTGCAGGCTGCGGTGTTAGTGATAAAACTGTTTAAATCCACTTGAAGCAAATTGGTAAGGTGAAAAAGCTTGAAAGGTGGGTACCTCACGAATTGAGTGAAGCAAATCAACAAACGCGCGTTGACTGCTGCGTTGCATTACTCAACCGGCACAATAATGAAGGGATTTTAAATCGAATCATTACCTGTGATGAAAAGTGGATCCTGTACGATAATCGGAAGCGCTCATCGCAATGGCTGAACCCTGCCGAACCAGCCAAACCATGCCCCAAGCGAAAATTGACTCCAAAAAAGTTACTTGTGAGCGTTTGGTGGACTAGTGCTGGTGTCGTTCACTACAGCTTTCTTAAATCTGGCCAGACGATTACGGCAGATGTCTATTGTCAGCAACTGCAAACCATGATGGAAAAGCTAGCTGCTAAACAACCGAGGCTGGTTAATCGCTCTAGGCCACTGCTGCTTCATGATAACGCTAGACCACACACTGCACAACAGACGGCTACCAAATTAGAGGAGCTTCAATTGGAATGTCTAAGACATCCACCGTACTCTCCAGACCTTGCCCCAACAGATTACCATTTTTTTCGAAATTTGGATAACTTCTTGCAAAGGAAAAAATTCAACTCCGATGGGGCAGTCCAAACCGCCTTCAAAGATTTTATTGATTCCCGTCCGAATGGTTTTTTTAGTAAAGGGATCGATGAACTACCTATGAGATGGCAAAAGTGCATAGATAGCAATGGTACATACTTTGATTAAATAAATATATTATAATAAAAAAAAATCGGCCTTATGTTCCTCCCATACTAAACGCCAATTTCATATGTAAGGACCTAATATTATACAACCTTCTAAATTTAAAAGATGTGCGGTCAATCACTAATGGAATCGGGTAAACTTTACATTACGTAAAGTGATTACCAAGGCCAGTCAATGACAGGTCGCAAGCCCTGCAAACGCCCAAAAAGACTTGTATACATATTTTCCTAGAGAGTATATCTGTATACATATACTGGAGAGAGCTGGCACTAAACCGAGATGAGTGGATGAAGACTCTTGAGTAGGCCAAGACCCACCAAAGGTTGTAGTGCCAAGAGTGATGATGATGGTGATACATATTTTCCATATTAAAAGATTCGTCTCCGTGAGACATCTATAATTTAACTTAATTTGGATCCGCCAAGAGGTCGCAATCTATTTAGGAATCCTCGATGAATACCTTACAATTAAATCCCAAGTCTTAAATGCAACGGATCGCTGGCAATGAATGACCCTAAAAACAACGCAACATATTTGTTAACTTACACAGTTGACGAAAACAAAAGGTGTTATCAAATATTTGAACAAAAAAATATTGTATTGTGTGTATAAGGAACAAACAAAATACGCAGGTATTTATTAGGGAAGCTGTGTTATCGTATTTTGGTGATATCATCGGGGTCCATTTTGTATATTTTTTAAACAGATATAAAATAGAGTATGTAATATACTCGTATATACGTTTGTCTAATATTTAAAGTGGGATGTGTACTGGTGCCAATACTAATATGTCGAAGTGAAGCCTGTAATTGTAAAACTCAAAATAAATACAGCAGTAAAACTAATAGTCCTGAATGCAGTAGAAATGCAGTCACTCAAGCGTGTGTGTGCAAAATCTTTGTACGATAATGCAAAATGAACAAATTATGAGTGAATGTCGCCCTCTGGAAATTTCCTAAAATATTTTAAATATCTAGGCTCAGTAAACACCCAAGATGCAAATGTAGAGGCTGGCGTATCCCAGGTTAACGTAGAATTAACGTAAAAGTGACGGTCATTCACTCATGCGATGGCGTCATGCGTCATGTACGATAGATGTATGCTACTTCGCATAAAAGGTAATATTAAAAAAAAAAAAAAAAACGCAGTGAGACCAGCGATACTGTATGGCGCAAGACAGTTAAGAAAACACACGTCCAGAAGCTACACGCGGCAGAAAGTAAAATATTTAAAAGGTCGTACGGGGTCACGAGACTGGACAGGATTTGTAACGAACACGAATAAGATACCTAGTTTTAAGATAGCCCCTCTTCAGAAAGGGCCTAAAGTAATAGAGGTACGTGATGATAAAGCGCTGGTTCTCCCGGATATAAAAAGAGGAAGAGAACGCCCCCCGCTGTAATGGTGGACCAGCATGACAAAACCGACACATAAAACACAACTCCCGGATCTGACAATCCAAGATAGGCCAGGTCTTCTTAGAGCAGAATGATTAGGAGAGCCAACCCCATCTAAAATGGGAAAGGGCAAAGATAAAGAATATGCTTTTTTCAAAGTGTAGCGTAAAACATTCAAGTTGTTGTTTAGATTTAGTTATTTACTTTTTTCACATTTATCTCAATAGACATGATGACAGAATTAAGTTTTATTATTATTAGTATAGAGTATTAAAAAATTAAAGTATAAGTGATTTCAGGAAGAAAATATTTAGATGTGATTCACAAAAATGATCCAGTTTTAATATACACATTGAGGTTAATAAGATTTTCAAAAAAATTGTGCAATCCGACATTTTAACTGAAACACCGGTCAGAGCGAATGACGTTATGCCTAAGTATTCATCACCGTGTCTTTGAACTATTGTCATAGACACAATTCAATGTTTGCTTAGGCTTGACGTCACGAAGATGCCATGGCAGCTGCGGGCGTTTTTACGCCTAATTAAAAATAGGTAAGTAAAAATGCAATCATTTGCGTAAAAACTTAGTTTGTTACTGAAATAATGTTATTTTCGGTAATAGTAAACGTGTATCTACATTATAGAAGGTTATTTCTTATTATTTATATTAATCTGTCATCATGCTTATCTGGGGATTTATGTGGCTAGCTGCTTTCTGCATATCTTTATTCAACTATAGGCCCGATCAATTTTTATTTATACGCTTATTTCAAGTGCATTTCGTAGTCTCACATTTTCGCTCCATGCTACTTCCCGCTACAACTTACAATTTATAATATCAACAATTAGTTTTTGTGGAGTTCTGCTTGCCTAGTTAGGTGGAATCTCTACACTTTGTAGCGCTATCTGGAGGCGGGTAAAGAGAAGTTCGCAATGTAACGGCATTAAAACAACAGCTTAACTTGACAGGTGACGTTAATGATTATGGTTGTGAAGCTTGCAAATGTCGGAATAAACAAACTTTGTGTGTTGATAACAATGTGTGACGTATGTTGTACGGTAAACAACGCTCTTTAAAAAGGAGATCTGACCTAGCAACTAAAACGTTGACAACAATTTTAAGTTTTCCTCTTGATCTTGACTAAGTAAATATTGACTATTCAGGCTTTACTGGAAAGTAAATTTATGCCATTACTTTTATTTTTTTCAACTTCTTCGAAAAGAGCAAAATAATTTTTGGTGACAATATTAATATAATTAATAAAAATGAACTTTGGTTTCACCACTTTTGTATTGAAAAATATCAGATTTTTTTATCAGTTTCAGTTTCAGAGCCCGTGGCCCCTTTGTCAGGATACAATTGCATACTAACAAATAAAAAATAAAAAATCGAAGTATAGATAGTCAAAATATAAAAAATGTATATGGGAAATTAATAATTATGATGTACCTACTAACATGAAAACCTTTTTATTTTTACTCCCTTTCTTTTAACTCATAGCGTCTGCTTGTCTGTCGGTCTAGTAGTCTGCCGAAAAAACTTTGGATCGATTTTTAACCCTTTTCCCGTGATTCAATCGAGCTGAAACTTTGCAGGCAGACCGTGCTTCAGCATATTAGATATCCGAGGGTGATAATTAGTTCGAATTACGAAATTAAGTGTAAATTTGTGAACGTATTTCGTGTCCAGTGACTTTGTGTAATTAATAGAAGTTTAATTAATTTTATATTTCGTTTGTTACCCACAGTCACGTTCCTATAACAATATCGAATCAGACAAATAATTATCAGTAATGTTTACTGTTTCCTAATTGACAATATTTTTAATCTTTGTGGAAAATTTATTAGTGACGATAAATAAATTAGCGATTAAAAGAACATAATTATATTCATATCTATTCATAAACGTTCCATAATCACTTCTGAAAAACTTATCTTGTAGTCTAATTAATATTGGCGTAACGAATGTAGTTTGTATTCAAAAACTGTACTTGAAATGTTCAAGGAGAAATATGAAGGTTTCAAAATTACTTTTTATTCTAAGGGATGTCTCATTTTGTATTTGGAACTATGCATTATTTTATTTGACATTTATGAGATATGAAAAATTCATCAGGCAGCTTTTCAAAACGAAAGAACGTACATCAATCTAATTAACCATAATTAAGATAAATTATGGAAGTTTCACAGATACGAAGCTATTTATATGTAGAAACGTGTATGCAAGTCTTTTTTATGATCGCCCAGGGCTTACAAACTGTGTGAGCTGGCCTAAGTGATGCACACTGCAACACACAATGCAAAGTTCACCAATTACATTGTAAGAACATCCACGAGTAGCTTGTTGGTCTTGTGGTTAGGACACTGGCCTCGTGATCCAAAGGTTGCGGGTTCGATCCTCACTCCAGACTAGCAAGTTAGTCCTATTATCATAGTACAAGCGCTTAGCTTAGTTTGAAAATAGTAAGAATATTGATGTGACACGTATTTCCGTGTTCACATCTCTATTTAAAAAAAAAAAAAAAAAAAAAAAAATATTATCAAATTAATATTATGCAATAGAATATATAACATAATATTTTTGTAAACCACGCTTAAAGGTTTAAAATAAATTTTCGGACAAAAAATTTTGGCTTCGCTCTCCAAATAATTTTCTACGTATTATCCAGCGTACAAAATCACTTCGGTGGGAAACTAGCGCCATCTTTTAATGAGCTCATTAACTAACTCAATTCCCATATAAAACTTTGATTCATTAACTATGATGGATGTATGAGTGAATCTGATAATTGATTCATGTATTGCCATCGAGAATACGTCTATTTCAGCTCGATTGAACATCGGAAAGCGTATGAAATTCCGACCAGAAAAACTGGTGAAGTTAATATAAGCATGGTAAAAAGTAATTACTTAAGGTATATGATACACATGCTTATTTTTGAACATGCTCATTAGCATGCTCAAAACTAGCATGCTCTTATAACTGTACACACTGATAGCTAATAATCAAACATACATGCTTATTACTGGCATGCCTTGTCATAGAATAGAGACGCTCTTGTTCAAAATGGAAACTTTGCAAACTGAAATAGGAAATTCAAGTGAACCAATACATCAAAACAGTTCCTGAAAAACGACCTATTATGACATACGCTGACACTGTCCGCACCAAAGGACTCCTCAGAAAAACTGAAATGAAGGTGCTGAGATCCATTACTGGAACAACTACGTGACCGTGTCCGAAATGAAGACATAAGGAAAACTTGCAAAAAGAGGACATAGCACGATGGAGTAGATCCAGAAGAAGATTCTGGCGGGATCACGTAGCCAGAATGAACAGTGACAGACTCGTGCGTACAGCAGCGAATGAAATAATAGGGATGACTGGACATCGTCATCCCAGGAGGCGTAGTTTTAGTAGCACAGATCAACTGATCTACTAAAAAAAAATATTAAAATAATATCCAACTTATTACGACAACTACTAATATTAATAATTTATCTTTGCGCGATATCACAAAAGCGCGTTTAAATTCATAAGTCCGCATTTAAATTGCAAATGAAGGCGAATCCTTTTCTTTAAAAATGCGATGTTAATTAGGCATCGAGATAATTATTCTGTCCAGCCGGGCGCGGCGCAGAGGCGCGTCGCCCGCACAAAGAAAGTCGGAAAATTACTTTCTTAAGTGGATGTTCTGACTCGCTTTCATAATTCCCGCGACATGGCCGGGCTATAATAACGACTCAAAAGTCGGTGAAATTATGTTTTACCCTCCCCACTCGGAGTCGTAAACCCATCGTCCCCCGGACACACTGGGGGTAGGTTCAGGAACCGCGGCTGTACCTGCCTGTATTTATATTTTGACGGCTCATTTTCAATTACGATGCTTTGAGTCCAAGATGGACTTTAAATGCAAAAGAGAGATCATGGGCGGATCGATGCCTTTGAGAGGTGTTGGAGACGCATGTTGCGTGTACTGTGGACGGCGAATGGTACCCACCGCTTACCTAGGACCGTTCTAAGAGCAAAGGCTTCCTTATCGGTCCTACTCAATCGTCTCCAGAAAGAGAAAGAAGTCTTTATTAAAATAATATGGTGCAAATACATAAATTAAAATAACACAAAAATTTTATAATTTAAACATTTTGTTGTAGTAGCCGGGCCTCGTGATCGAGGATCCCCTCGCCATTCTGACTCAGTTGTTGCTGCGCCTCTCATGAGCTTTGGGATGGGAAAATAGCCCTATTCGAGAGGCGCACTCTCTCCCGCATGTTTCACATAGGAAGGGGTCAGTTGCGTTGGTCGGTCCTGTTGACGCATAGTTGCGGCCCGCTGCTCATTTTTAAATCGTCTCAGCCCGAGAGCAAACTATCTTCCAGCTCACACGATCTTGTGCCAGCTGCTCCCAGTTCTCGGGTGCTCCACATAGGCTCGGCGATTCTCGGAGACAGTCTTTATACCTTTTCTTCTGTCCTCCGGCCTTTCGATTGCCCGCTATCTCCCCACACAAGACCCGCTTCGGAAGTCTGTGATCGCCCATGCGTAATCTCATTCTCGCTTCCACGATCATGTCTTCAATTGGGAGACATTTAGAGCGACGCAGAACTGTAATGTTAGATATATGGTCGCTCCAGTGGATCTGTAGAATGCGGCGAAGGAATCGTTGGTGGAACATGTCCAGACTCCTAACGTGTCTTCAGTAGGGTACCCAAGCCTCCATTCCATACAGAAGTATGGCAAGCACAATAGCTTTGCAGACCGATATCCTTGTTTGCCGTGAAATATCCCTGCTATTGAAGACTCTGTCATTTAGTTTGGCGACAGCCGTTGAAGCATTTTTCAGACGTTTAGCATGAAACATAAATATGATAAGTAAAATAAAATAAATTTAAACAGTGTAAAATAAAATGTTAAAACAAAATAAATGAAATATGCGTAAACAGATACCAGTTCATTCAATAAAATGTCCATAATAGAATCCATAACCAGTGGTAAATGAAAAATATATGGGAGAATACAAACACAATTCATAACAGACAGTATAAAGTATACCGTGGACAGCGAGCAAGAACTCAAAAGCAAGGAAAGATTCTCAACCCTCATAAGAAAACATAGGCAGCTCTTAACAAAAAAAATCACAAAATGAGTTCAATATGAGGTGATGTTCTTTAAGAAATTGTGAACCGTTTGACATAAAGCAATATAACATTTATTTTAAATATGTCAAATTGTTTTTAAAACTGTATTAATTCTAAGCAATAACACAAGTATACTTAAATTAATTCCAGTATATTTAAATAAATACGTGATATTTTGTAAAATAGATAATTTATAAAAAAATCGTTTTAAAATACATCATTAATTGAAACACTCATTAAAAATTGTGTCTTTTGTTATGCAAAATTCATAAATAAGCAAATGACTCGTATCTCTAAATGTGATCGGTTAAGAAAATATATGGAAAGAAAGGAAAGGATGGTTAAGAAAATGCATGGGGCGAGTGTTGAGGGCAACAGGAATAGAGGGCGTCCCCGAAAGTCCTGGCACGATCAAATACTACACATATTATATTACTATAAATATGAATGTAGCTGAAGCAAAAGTGGTGTGCTAAGATAGAAGAATATGGCATTACATCCTCTCTGCCTACCCCTGCGGAAAAAGTTTGATTTTGTGGTTTAAACTGTCGCTTCAAATAGTCGTACATTTGTTCCTAATTTGTTCATTCTACTCTGCTTACTGCGTTAGCTAGTTTGCTCTCAATTCAACCCCTTTACACGATGAGACAAGTTTCCGATACAACTCTCATCCGTGTACAGTGTACATGCGAGTTTGGGTTTTGTAACAGGAATCTTGGAATTCCCCAATTTCTTGGACATCTTACCAGAAGAGACGATAGACTGAAGGCGTTGTTGTGGGGGAGCACGTCGAGGGTCGAAGAGGAAGATCCCTACTCTTAGGACTATTTATCAAGGTCAATAACGCCTTGTTGAATAAAAATTTGTTAATAAATTAAAATAATGAATAATGCATTGAATGTTTCGTCTTCCTTTCCTTGCTCCTTGTCACCAGTTAGACTGTATACAGGGTTATTTGTAAAACATTGATAACCTCGCAGGACTATATTCCTGCCTTGATTATGAGTCGAAAATGTTCAAGCTATTATGCCCTAATATCAATAGTTAAGGGGATATGCGACATCAAAGTTCGCATTTTTTTTCCAATATTTCTGACTTATTTTTTGTAAAACGTTGGACTATCATTACAGTAACTTATATCGAATATGAAAAATTCATTCCCCTAAATACAAGTCAAATAAAAAAATAAAAACCTTCGAATTCCAATTGGAAAACATTCCAATTGGAATTTTTTCAGGGTTTTTATCATTTTATTTAACTTGTATTAAAACGAATGAATTTTTCGTAATCGATATGAGTTACTGTAATGATAGTCTAACGTTTTACAAAATATAAGTCAGAAATATTGAATATTGATCTCGCATATCTCCATAATTATTGATATTGGGTCATAATAGCTTGAACATTTTCGACTCATAATCAAGGCAGGAATATAGTCCTGCGAGGTTATCAATGTTTTACAAATAATCCTGTATATATTTAAATAAGAAATAAACTTCTCCTACTCCAAACTGCGGCGCCGGTCCCAGGCCCGGCATCTTATCTCTGAATACATCCCTCATACCCCTTTTGATCGCGATGCTTCCAACCCTTCCCCTAATTGGCACTCAACAATCTGCAGTACCTACTCTGATCGTCTCACCCCCGTGCCATCAGGCGCAGTTCTGCAGTGTGGCCGGTGAGTCTGTTGGCATGCAACAACTTACTCACTTGAAACAAAATCGCATAGCTACGCTCTTTTATCTTTAAAACCCTCGACTACGAGCAGCAAAGATAAGGATTTTTTAATATCATTGACAAAGTTTACGAGCAGTTATCGTATTCAATTTTTTCTGATCACAATGCATGTATACAGGGTTATTTGGAAAACATTAATAATCTCGCAGGACTATATTGCTGACTTCATTATTAATCGAAAATGTTCCAGCTATCATGAACTAATATCAATAGTTATTGAGATATACGACATGAAAGTTTGCATTATTTTTCCAATATTTCTGACTTATTTTTTGTAAAACGTTGGACTATCATCACAGTAACTCATATCGATTACGAAAAATTCATTCGTTTCAATACAAGTTAAATAAAATGATTAAAACCCTGAAAAAATTCCAATTGGAATTCGAAGCTTTTTATTTTTTTATTTGACTTGTGTTAAAGGGAATAAATTTTTCATATTCGATATAAGTTACTGTAATGATAGTCCAACGTTTTGCAAAAAATAAGTCAGAAATATTGGAAAAAAAATGCAAACTTTGATGTCGCAAATCTCCGTAACTATTGATATTAGGTCGTAATAGCTTGAACATTTTCGACTCACACTCAAGGCAGGAATATAGTCCTGCGAGGTTATTAATATTTTCCAAATAACCCTGTATATGTCAAAATATCAAAATGAATGTCTTTTGTTTTTTGTTTTTCTAAATTATTTGAAAATTTATTTTTAAATATTATTGCTGAAGTTCTTGATTACGTTATAGTATGATAAAGACCACACGTTTTACATGTTCGACTTGATAGTTTCAAAATTTTGCAAAAAATCAGAGTAAGTAATCAAATAAATATTGCTGACGTAATAATCATCTAGACCCCCCATGTCATCAAAAATAAGCAAAGCCAGGACAAATCTCCGTAACTCTTGATATTAGGTCGTAATAGCTTGAACATTTTCGACTCACAATCAAGGCAGGAATATAGTCCTGCGAGGTTATTAATGTTTTACAAATAACCCTGTATATTGAGAAAATAATAAAATACACGTAGAAACCGATACTTCACCTCTGACAGAGAGATTTTGACATGTTCGGAACTCAAGTAGTATAATAATGTATAATTAAACTCAAGTAGAGTATTGAAATAGTTTAGTAAAACCATTTCGAAGAAGACAATCTTATTGGGCCCTAAAGATGTATATTTCTTTATTGCAATGTATCGATATTGATTATAAATAATGATTCCATTAAAATATGCATAATCCTAATTTCAATAGAAACGACAGTTACAAATTATCGAGTACATATTTGGCGCCCTGTTCTCACGACTTTGATTCCACCTTTAAGAGACGTCGCTGAAAAAATCCCGAAGATGTAATAAGTACATATTGCACACTGGCGACCTCTATCGTAGAAGAAGTGAATACTACACAACAAAGTGCGCATAATTTACGACCTCGGAAGAAATAATCAGTCAGGCCTCCACCCCTACGGTGATAGGACACTCTCCTGATGACGCTGGATAAGACATCAGCGAAACGTCGAGATTTGCTTCTCAGTTTTCGTATAAAACATGCATTTTATTCAACACATAAATAATGATTCACTCAATAATTCGTTTTAAGTAAAATAATTTTTACCTTATACCTAAATTTGAACCCATTTTTATTTAGGGTTCTAGATAAATACATAGAAAAAAGCCCATTTGAGCCCTGTTTAAAAATAATGCACTTTAAATTTTGATGGAATTTTGATATAAATATATTTTTTACAAGACGGAGCGCGGAGAGTTGGGGGGCTCAGGTTTCTCGAACGTGATTGATGGTGAATACGATTTTTCATTTCGTATAATATTGCAAAATTTACAAATTTTCTAATATTTCATCGCCATCCTACTCTGACTTGCGACATTTAAATCACAAAGCAGTCGACAAAAATGGAGGAATATTTTTAGAATCCTTTCATAATCTATTTTAAAATACCACACTACAACATTGTACGTAATTCTCTAAGCAACAATGTCCGTCATTGACGCCACCAGATGAGCAACTAATAATGAGATGTAACAGTGTAACATATTCTCTATGCAAAACGGTTTCCACCACCAACGCGCACCGGAAGGCGCAAGTAATGATGAAGTATAAAATAATAGTCAGGTATAAAAAGCAAAAAAAAGCGCACAATTATTCGTGTAACAATGTCCGTCACTAACGCCATTAAGACGCTACATGGCGCTGCTCTCACAGCCTTAACTCGCGGCCGATTTTTTTTTTAAATAGAGATGCAAACACGAAATGACTACATGCCACATCAATATTCTAACTATTTTCAAATTGAGCTAAACGCTTGTGCTATGAAAAAGGGACTAACTTGCTGGTCTGCAGTGAGATTCCAACCCGTGACCTATGGATCGCGAGGCGTGATTCTTAACCACGAGACCAACAAGCTACTCAGTAATATATATCAATATTTTTATTTTATTTTTAATTTTGTATGGTACAAATACAGTTCTAATATGTACATATCAGATAAAACATTTTTTTTAAATACTTGGTAGTCATGTAGACCTCATCAGTAAAGAGAAGCTCTTGAGTCTGATGAGGGAGCCACAGTTCTTATTCCTTATTATAATATATAGTAAGAGTTCGTCGCTTTTGGCGAGTTTATAGCTGGTATCGTTATAAGCTGCACATTGAATCGGTTTTCTGACTATCTCGGTATTTCTGGGAAGCTGTGCCGTTTCCTCGTAAGGCATAGAACGCCACCCTCTTCTGCCGTTGCAAACCTCTAAAGCCTCTTTAACTTTCATATATATATATATATCATATATATATAATATATATATATATATATATATATTGTCGTGCACGCTTCAATTATTGATTCCTTTAACAGGACTTTCTTTATCCTCCCTTATTGGGTTTATCGGATGATGCTAGGTTATAATTCGCGAACGCGTTCTGTTCCTGTTTCCTTTAGCACTCACGCGACCAAATTATAATATTAAAATGAAAAAATAAATACGTAAACATAAAAAAATAATAAACGAACGAAAGAAAATGAGCAAAGAGAATATTTTTTTGTGTGAAGTAGATCTATAAAGCAAACAATCAAATAATTTAATAAATATTTTAAAAACACACAAAATATAAATATAACAGTTTCAAGATTCAAATAAATGACAGCCAACCATCTTAAATACTCTAATTTATGTTACATTCCATTTAAACATATTACCATTTAAAGACGAAATTTACATTTTGAAGCATTTGGTCGTCTGAAGCCTACCTTGTATCATTCTACTATGGTTTCAATATAATTTTATTAGTTTAGGTTAGGCTAGGTTAAGTTATTAATGTTAAATCTATTTTTATTTTATAATTTTGATTCGCGCGCCAATGTCGGCGCGGATTTGTTTGTCGCGGCATTGTTGGGGATTATTTTGCGCGGGTTTGTCGGGGTGCCTTTGCGCGCGTATTTGTACTATCGAGTTTCTATAAGTTTATGATTTATTCACGTGTATTCCAGACACTGCCAGTAATTTTCAATTGATTGTAAAACGTTCGGAGTGCTAGAAAATCATCGACTATGTGCAATTTTTCCTGTTTCTACAGTCACGTGACAATATAATGAAAAGTAAATACAATATCTTGTAGAGCAGAAAAATTTCTTTCCAATTAAATAAAATTTAAAAAAAACGAACGCCTCTATTTTAACAGCTAAAATATAAATATATAAAAAAATGTTATTATTTGTTTGTATCTACTTATATTTATTAATTATACCTACATGTTTCGGAAAAACCTCTCCATCTTCAGGGTGTTTTATAAATGTCAGAATATCAAAATGAATGATATCTTTTGTTTTTTAATTATTTTTAATAATTATTGCTTAAGTTGGAAAAAATTTTAGAATTGGACTAGTAGTTAAATTTAATCCTTTATTAATAATATTTGTTTACTTTTATATGCTTTACTACTTTCTAACGATTCTGAATTATTCAATTTCAATTTGACTGTGGAAAGGTTTTCCGAAACATGTAGATGTAATTAATAAAAGTAGATAAAAACAAGTCAACCTACAACGATGCTCACAACCAATCGAAAAAATAGCTAATATGTCTATAATTTTAATAATTATCTCATTTTGTTCATGGTTACCATGTTTACACTACTTGGATTCCTCCAATGTTATTTCAACAATCCCCATACAAGTTAACGCGAGTAGCGAGTTTTCGAACACGAGCGCACCATAGAATCGGCAAGAACCATTCTGAACATAATGTTTGAACAATTTATTTGATTGTGTGATTGTGCGGGAAAGCGTAATATTTAATCTCGATATTTCGTGTTATTCCTTGTGTATCCACGTACGGTTAATATTGACTCTTGAAATAAAATGTTTGAACAGAATCGCGAAATATAAAATAATATTTCGTTTTTACGTGAATCAAAAAATCTGACAAAAATTACAGAAAGTTTACCGGCCGCGGATAGGTTTTTTTATTGATTTACTAAATGCGTAACACACATGTGTGTGTGTGTGTACATGAGCGATGCTGGTTGTCGTCGCGGGTCAAAGGTCAACTCCAGCGGGTCGACACTTGCGGGTATTCCATCGGAAAAGTCGCGAGGGAATAATTACTAAATAGGATATTATTATTTGACGATCAAGTGCTTGAATCAAGCGGTTACCGTAATGGTCGACTGATCAAATTTAATTATGGAGCTATCAGCTCATGTTTCTATACGTTGTCGAGTGTTCGTTTTACCGATATAATGTCGCACCAACGGGCTAATCAAATCAAATGTATTTTAAATTTAAAAAATAAAAAATTTGTTATTGAGGAAAAGTGCTACAAATATTTGTCGTTTACCATAATAAATTTCCTAAATATCTACATGCTTTATAAACAGTATAAAACTCATACAGTAAAGCTATTGGTTTATTTGAGAATATTACCGTCGATTTTTATATATATGGCGCATATAAAGGCGAAATCCAAAAGCCAATCAAAAGGAAACTAGCAGTAACCCATCAAAAATTTCGAGTTTTACATGTAACTAAGGAATAAGTATTTATTTATTCAAAAAAAGAAAATAAATACTATAAAGAAGTTACTTTAAAGAAAGACAAAAAAACAGATGTTTCTATATAAAAAAATTAAGAAATTCTATATAAATACAGGTCAGTGGCAGTCAGAGCAAGATTGAAGATAAACGCGAAGACTTAGGTAATAATGTGGCTCGATAGTCTTCCATGAAACCCTTCTTGATCTAGCCCAGGTGTTGGCCCAGAGCCAAATTGTCATGGAATCAGGATACCAAAGGTACCAGAGAGCCGCATATGTGTAATATACATATGTATATGGATACAGATGTATATATATATTTTTTTCTTTTCACACTGATGTATGACTAGTATATAAGCACATAATTTTTTAATGTTTAGTCAGTTCACATTCTCCATGAAAAAGCTACGGTCGTAGAGAAACCTAGTCGGAATCCACAATAAATATAAGTGGTGTTTAACCAAGTTATTTTTATTTATTTGAGTAACGACTTTTTATTTAAAAAATTAATAAGAACGGCATCGATGCGTCGCTTTTGATAGCTTTACTATATCTGGCTACTTATTTTCATGAAATGATTATAAATGTTTATCCATTATTCTGCTTCTAAGTATATTTTTTATTAGGTTTATAGTTGAGAATGTTTTTTACATATATATGTAGAGCCAAAGATTGTGAAAATACCAAAAGTTAGTTTTTTAACTCATCATAATATATTTCAGACAAAGTATTCCATGTACCAAATAGGTATTATTGTTTCTATTTTGGGCTGTTATTTTATAGCTGTCCGCTTGTGTTGAAATATCAAATTGGATTCTCTCTTTCGAAATCTTTAAAGCGGTTAGTTTGCGACCGCAAATCTAGCATGATCGACGATATTTGCGCTATGTGTCCAGTTGTCAAATACGGAACTCGACTTACAATTTTGACGCTGACGTTCTGAGTTTATACCTGAAGCGCCGCAGACGTCTATTTTAAGACCCGCATACGGCTCGCGAGCCGTTTCTGCCGACCCCTGATCTAGCCAATAATTATAAACATGCACCCAGGACAACTCTAATCTGAGAAGCATATCCGATGGAATTTTTAGAAATACAATGCTGGAAGTTTGGGTGGTTTGGAGGTGCTTTTGGAGCAGCTTGCTTTTAGGTCACCACCGTCATAAGACGGAAAAGCTCCAAAGGCGTAGAATATTTTATGATTTATTACCTTGATAAAACAAGTACAAAATATACATGAGTATGATTACAAAGACAATGATAGATACTCTAAGGGCCATAGCCATAGCCTCCGGCCACCCGCCGGAGGTATGGAGACAGACTGACATGCCCACATAGGAGATGGACCGCTTTTCATATTTTTTCTGAAGATAGGATTCCTGTTTGTTCGAAGGTGTACGACTTGGCGCGCGTGTGCATGTAGTATTAGTCACGCTCGCTGGTGTCACTCGTGCTCGTGTCCGGCGCATGCTTGCGACCGGTGGTACTGGGGCGCAGACCTCGCCGTCCTCGTGTTGCTGGAAGGACCGCGGCTATACTGTACACGTGTTGATGGTCTATTTGGACCCGTGGCTATGTATAAAGTAAACCCTACAGAAGTACTGCAGATTGCTGAGTGCATACATATGCTTGAACAATACTTGAAATTGAGAAGTACGTATACTTACGAATACGCAAGTACATTCCTGTCCTTCGAAGTAGTATTGAACATCGCACACTATACACGATTTAGTAGTGCATGTACGCACGTATAGATGCGACGTCCGACACGATCCGGATTTGTTCGGAAATTTTTGCGATTTCGTACGATGGACATTGAAAATTTTGTCAATTTGACACATGACCACAAATATTTGCTGGACCAAAGTGATTTGACTACATGACCATCAGCGCAGATCATGGCGGAGAATCTCTAAAGAACTAAAAATACCTGTAAGTTAAATAATTTGCTTTAATGAAGGTGAGGTATAATTATGTACTTCGAACAAAAAAACTTTTAAATATTTCTCCGATGTTATGAGCTCTCGTTGCACTTCAATTCTCCCCAGCATTTGTGAATCTATTAGATATATAGTCACGAAATTTGTCATAATTTAAGTCTGCCATAATAGAGTTTTCCACAAGATACAGATTATTCATTTGGCACAAACTTCATTGGAGAAATGCGCAAAGAAACTGATCGTGACAACGCAAGACGCAATCAATGTGCGCGCTCCAATACGTAAGAAAGTAGTCGTACGAATACGTACGTAATAATTCGTATCAAAAGTGCGGCCGGCCTACTAATGATACGTGGATGCCTAACAAAAGAAAGGCATAGAAAGATATGTATATATGTCGGGCATTACCCGAAGTGACAGAAAAAGACAACGCTCTTCATATTCTATTATAAGTAAGGCTTATAGGGCTTTAGGTTTTATCATGAGAATATCTAAAGATTTTAAGTGTGGAATGGAAATGGAACCCCCAGTATATAATCTATGTAAATGGCTTGGAAAAAATTTAAAAAAAAATTATTCGCTTTCTCAACTTCAAATTCAATTGCGTTTCTGACGATTATGACAGTTCATGCAAAAAATATCACATCCTACCATTATACAAACGACGCGAAATAGGTGATTTGATGTACCTACTAAAAATTATATCAGACAACGTCGACTGTCCTGAACTATTAAATAGACTAAAATTCCATGTTCCCTGTAGATCTCATAGATACAACCCAGTCTTTCACATTGATTTTACCTCATCCAACTATCGTCGTAATTCATATTTCTTGAGGGTATGCGATGCATTCAATAAACTGACAAGATTATTGGATATTGATCTGTTCGAGTGCAGCCACACAAGATTAAGAAAAATTTTGAGTGCTGAATTTTTTTCTACGTAATAATTATGTCTCTTTTTCTCTTGTTCATTCTTTTTGTATTATTTTCAACATGCCTATGTTTTTCTGCTAATAATTAAGTCTCTTTTTCTTTTGTTTAATTTTTTTTTTTCTTTCTTTTTATATAATTCTTAACATGCCTATGTTCTAAGAAAAATTTGAGTGCAGAATTTTTTTCCTACTTAATAATTAAGTCTCTTTTTCTCTTTGTATTATTTTTTAACATGTTTTTCTGCAAATAATTAAGTTTGTTTTTCTTTTTGTTTAAATTTTTTATTCTTTCAATATAATTTTTAATATGCCTTAGTCTAATTCATAAATATTTATCATTACTAACATATATCTAAATGTGGAGACCTGTAATTGGCCATCTATATTATATCAATGTTTTCTATGCTTCTTTGTTGTGCTGTTGGTCTTCCATGAACATTAAATAAATAAATATTTAGAAACAAATATGATTTATGAAAATACTTAATATAAATAATACTTGAAGTGTGTAGAGCTTTATCCCTAAATAGAACCTTCATCGCTTCCGGGAAATCGCAAAAATATTCGATATTTTATTTACCGTTCAGTAGTTGTAAACAAATTTGTTTACATTTTGCCGCTCCATCGAAGTACGCAGGTCACGCCCACTATAAAAATTTATCAAGGAACGAATTAAAGCTCTATTTATGGTTTCATCATGCTACATTCAATGCGCACATTATTTCAGGATACTAAAAAATATACGAAGTTTTTAATTTTTCTCGTTCAGGTGATTTTATAAATACCTACATTTTGTTAAATTATGAAAGGTTATTTAGGCAGATATTTTTGGCCAGTTACGATCTTTGCGCGGATTATTAAATTTATCTGAGCCGTGCATGATGAATCAGTGTAGCAAAATCATACCGGGCATCCTTCGCAAATCATTTTTCAGAACTAAAATACATTAACCAATTCCTTCTTTTCTGAAATTTTCTATTGCACTCATGACTAAAATGTGTATTATAAAATGTGATTGAATAAAACATAAAGGGATGTACGATTATTTTATGTATAATAATTAATAATTGAATTTTCCTAATTATAATAATTTCGTTGTCCGCCCGTCTGCCTGTCCATCCGTCTATCTGTCTGTCAGTCCCCGTATCTTCGTGTAACGTCCGTAACTTTTTATAGTAATTCTTTTTTCGAAAAAAAATTTTTTTTTATAAAATACTTATTCCTTGGGAACCGACATGTAAAAGTAGTCATTTTTGACGGGTTATAGCTAGTATATCACAAATGTTTAATTTCGAATCAATTTCACAGCCGTATTTCCATTTCGTAATCTTTTCACGACAAATTAACAAAAAAAAAACAAAAATATGTTGCCAAAATATAATGAATATATATATTTTTTTTGTAATACAACTCGTGAGTAGAAGAGGAGTATCATTATAATGTATTAAATAGTAAGTAGAACATATATGTATATAAGAAGAAAATAGTAACTAACAAATATGTGTTAACAATAAGCAAACAATTAAAAAATTAATATAGTAATGAGAAAAATAGAATAAAATTTTAAACAAAGAAAATGACAGTGTACACTATAAATAATAGTTAATTTAAAATGATTATGATACAATTAGAAATATCGAGGCCTTTTTTATTACAAGTCGTGTTTTACAAAAAATTAATGCCAACAATATAACAGAATACAAAGATATTTTACTTTTCCTACCGTACCGAATTCGGTTCCCTGTTTGGCAATTTCTTAGGGGAAGAAAAAGGTATTTATAGAAAATGCGTATCCTGACTTAAACACTTAAAATACTTTTCTCAATAAACCTCGTTGCTTCACGTGTGCTGGACAGATATAAAAGGAATATAAAAAATATATATTTCTTGTGTAAAAAAGATATTTTTAAAAGCACCAAAGAGGGTTAAAATATTTACGGAAATGATGAGGAAGTATTGCATCGCCTCCAAGTCCCACTCGTTGTGAGACTCGATTGGGAGCAATCGAATATCAAGAAAAATATTTTGTAAAATTTAAAGTGTTTATATAGGGTGGCCCATCGGATACGCCGAAGTTAAATATCTCACAATTCCTCTATTATTATATTTGTCAACCATTATGTATGGCATTTTTCTTCTGCTGTCATTGGAGTTATTAAAAAACTAAGTTTTTATTATACTCCCTTTCTCATTTGTATTGTTTCCAATTTGATATCCTATCAACATATTCCACTTGCTTTAAGTTCACGTGGAAAATCTATTCCATGTATATTATTATCCTTAAAACTTATAGAATATTGAAAACGTAATAATTGGTGTAGGGGGGCACGGCGTCGGCGAAAACCGTCTGATCGGACCCATGGCTCGGGTCAGACTAGTTGAAACAGGTTTCGCGCCTTCTCCACGCGTCGGGCTCCTTTCTCATTTGTATGGTTTCCAATTTGAAAAAACCGTTAAAATTTCGAAAAATCCAAAATTATACTATAATAATTTTAAAAAATTAAACGATAAATTGTAAGATCATTTTTATCGTCGCCACGAGTCTGCCTGCAATGTTTCAGTTCGATTGGATCACGGGAAAAGGATTAAAAATCGATCCAAAGTTTTCTCGGCAGACAAGCAGACGCCTAAGAGAGTAATAATAAAAATGGAAAACACTAAAAATTTGGCGGAAATTTTGCTGAGACCGTTCGAAAAGTTCGTGATATTCTTGGTTTTCATGTTTTAATTAATGAGTCCACCATTCTAAGATTAATTAAAAAAATCGACGAAATTTGTTTGGTTATTTACAACCGTATCATCCGGTTTGGTTGGTTGAAAATATTGCAGTCGTCAGTGAAAGTATCGATGAGAATCCAGGAACAATTAAACATTAGCAGAACCAGTTTGCAAGGAATTATCACTGAGCTCCTTCACCCGCATCCTTGTTTCAATTTCAATTTCACTTCATTTATTTTTAATATAACATTTACATTACAAACATATGTTTAATTCGTAAATATTATCAACAAGTGAGATAATAAAAAAAACAACAAAATATCAAACGTATATAAATTCATTCACATCAAAGGTTTAGGAGAATCCTGCTTCGGAAAACCCCTTCGGACACATGGAATATATCAATACCCAAAACGATTTTGTTCAGCATAGCTGTGGCTCTTCCAATGTCTTCTTCTTATGTGACTTGACGCAGTGCGATTTTTTCTTCTTAGGTTTTTTAAACTCCAATGTCTATGCTAGCAAACCACAAACAATTTCTGAGCTGAAAACAGTAATCCATACTGAAATTGAGCAAGCTGACTTGTAAACAGTCTTCAAAAATTTTATCAAATGCGTCAGGGTATGCCAACTCAGCCGCAGCGGTCATTTGACCAACAAACTGATCAATCTCAACATATCTTCTTTATTAATTAATTAAATTGCCTAATTAAGTTCTAATTTGGTATGTTTCATATTAAAATTAAATCCGGCATATCGGATGGACCACCATATATGAAGAAAGAATATTTGTTATTCGAAGATATTGTTCATAATTTGTAAAGTTTATTCAGTATTAAGTATACCCTGATGAAGGAACGTTGTTTCCGAAACCGGTTGGTTTTTATCATAAATTATTTGATAATAAACTAAGTTGATTTGGACATTATTAAAGAGTTTAAACTTACAATTAATTTGTTTAATTTTTTTTAAATAGAGATGCGAACACGGAGTACGTGTCACATTCTAACTATTTTCAAACTAAGCTAAACGCTTGTGCTATGAAAATAGGACTAACTTGGTTATCTGGAGTGAGATTTGAACCCGCGACCTTTGGGTCACGAGGCGAGAGTCCTAACCACAAGACCAACAAGCTACTCAAATATATACAAATATTATTAAACTCACGTAGAGTTAACGAAGTTAATGATTTTTACCCAATTAAATAATCATCATGAATAATCTCTACAATGCTAACGCCAAATTCATCAATAATATCATAAACAACTGTTTGATTTATTTTCTCGGGGATACATTCTGCAGACAAAATGTTTACACCAATTGCAAACCAGAAACACATGAATTTACTTGAAGATCGTCTGTGTATCCAAGCAATGTCCTTCGTTGCCCGTTATTTGTAAACAGAATATCGGGCAGTATTAAGCCCCCGTTTATCCGTAAAATGGGTTGGGGTCACACCATGCCACCTGCTTTATTACAAGTAACATTTATGGCTTCATTGGTCTACTTTCTGAACTATGGCTCGAATTTTGATTGAACAAGCACAAATATTGTCTAACTGAACTTCCATGTTTTGATTCAAACTTTTAAATGGTATTTCAAATGCAGCGAAGTTCTGTTTGTTTTGTTTTCTGGGCTCAAAATTTTTGTTTTCTTTATATACATCTTAAAAACAACTTTGTTCGAAGCATCGCGTAGTTCTTTTATCATTATACGTAGTTCTTTGTTGTTTTCAATTTTTAAATGATTAATATATTTATTTAAAAACTTTTTAATGAAATTTCAACTTCAGAATAAAAATATGTTTTCTTTAATATATAAAAGAATACACATCCAACACCACCGATAAATCTGTAAGCTCGTTTGTTGGCTCGGGAAATTTTTTCATTTATATTTGTTTGAGTAAATATTTATTTCTGAAAATCTACTCATAAATTCGGGTGACTGTTATCGCTCGAAAAACATGGTCCAATGTGTGTGACTCAAGCAAGTTTAAATTAAGTTGTATCGTCATACATTCTCATTCGCTTTCGCCATCCACCATCATCAATGCATCATTTTCTAAGCAAAAAAATTAAATATTTTCTTTACGCGCTGTCAATTTCCTTTAGACGTAATACGTTTTCCGAAGAGCGCTTCGGGCTGACACCATTCACGGCAGTCGGAAAAGTCGTAGGAACCAGAGCGTGGAGACAGCTGGCGGGCGAGGGGGGTGAGGGGTAGCCAGCGGTACATCCATCTTGGAAAACCTTTAGATCAGACAGACGAAAACCGCATCTTCCGCGCGACTCATTCTCCGGATAATTTCAATGCACTTTCTCAAGTCGATCAAGAATGTTTTGCAGAAGTTCGAAATTCGAAGTCGGCTCGAAATATTAGTGACGGTTAAACCGATATTTTAACCGGTTATCGATGGTTGGTAACTGTGACATGAGCAATTATTTACTTCGGTACAAATCTTTAGACAACATCACTGAGAAAACCGTTTAGACAACATCACTGAGAAATCAAACCAAATATTAAAAAAATCGTTCCCACTGTACTGGCTACATGAGATTTCGTCAGTGAGTGAAAGTATATTTTATTTTTTTCCTAGACATATCAAAGGAGTACCTATATTATATATAACATGTAAATGTATATATATTATATATATTTTATATATATAATAAATGAATAAAGAATAAGGAAAGATTTTACTTTATCTTTCTAGGACCCATATTGACAAGATTACATACGGTTTTTGATCAGTTGCCATTTTGAAGCGAGATGGCAGATCCGACTGGTTACCATTAATCAATGTATATATAAAGAGAACATTCGATACGTTTCTCGTTAACTCTAGAATGGATCGTTCGGGGGAATTTAGGTATATAAGGAGTTACGCGACGCGGACTCGGGAAATTCAATTTGTGAAGTAAACAAGGCGACATCTTCATGCTACTACCAGCGAACCAAAGCTATCAGTGATTCGTGATATTACAACACGTGATATTAGTAAGTGACCAGCGCAAGTGAATAAAGAGGGAACCGGGGTGAATCGTCTCTACGAGCGAATATCCAACAGAATTTATCAAAAGTGATCTAAGGAATATAAATAGCATTGCGAATTACGGACAGTTTTATAATAAGTGCATGAAATATTCGAAGACATTTGGCAACTACCAAAATTAAGAACAGTACTATAATTTAAATCGCGTCCAGTATTTTCTTTGCCAAATTAATTTCCAGTGTTTTCATTTACTCCCAAAGCCACATTATCAAAAATACAGTGGTTTTAAATCAAAAGAATTTGTGTTTTATTTAATTTGCAGCGAATAACCACAAAGCTGATTACAATAGTATAATACTATTTACATTGTAATTATTGTACTTTATGTACATTTTGTTACAGCACAGAAATATCGCGAGAGAATTTAATACATATCATTATACTACTTCGCAATTCGCGCTGTCAACGCCGCTCATAAAATTTTTGGCAACCATCCCTCAAGAATTTAAATGGCGATATTGATTGTACTACTGTCGACAAACCCATAACTTCATTGTTGGCGAAGATTGATAACATATTTTATCCACATATTTTTAGCGCCTCTAAAAATACGGACGTATCGCTCTTTTTAGAACTATATCAAATGATCGTGAATCCGTGAACTAAAATTAATTTTGAGCGGTATTTCCGCAATACAACTCCAAAAATGTTCTCGAATGACAGCGTCAGTTAATGTTTTAAAACAAAGTTAATTATTTTCTCTACCCACACGGAAAATATATCGATTCAATTTAAAAGTTTGACACTAGTATATCAAGTATGCTGACATGCCGCGTCACACGCATTGAAATCTGATATGAAATTGAAGGATATTTTGAAATATGTGTTTTCGGAGGCTTTCAGGATAAATATATTTAAAAAACTGCATTAAAAAGGTGTTTAACATTTGATAGAAGTATTTTTGATATTTACAGCGTTAACTTTGTGGTTGAACATAATTATTAATAATTTTGTATTGACCACATGGAGTAACTCTACGTCTACCGGTTTCGACAACACTGTATCTTCGTCAGGACGGACGCATTCTAACTATCCGTTACTAATTCTAGCAAACAAATCAATTTTTACTTACGTATAGCAAACATAAATTGATTTGTTTGCTAGAATAAGTAGTGGATAGTTAGTATGCGTCCGTTCTGACGAAGATACAGTGGTATCGAAACCGGCAGACGTAGAGTTACTCCAAGTGGTTAATACAAAGTTATTTAATTAATTGATAATTTAATAGAAAGTTCTCGGGTGTGATGTATCATTTTTTTTATATACAGATATCATCGCAATACAGCACTGTGTAAAAACATTTGAAAACAATTAGGAGAATTACACGCTATAGTATACACGGTACTGTGTAGAACAGATTTTATTGTTTCTAATAATATTAATACTTAACTTGTGTTTTTAACTTTGTCTATGATCCTTACCCCTCAATATATTCCTATCTACTATGTTTCACAGAGACGAAATTATTTTTTATAGGAAAGTAGGTATGAAAGTCTTTGGGTGTTCATAGGGCTTACGACGATCGCACGGCTGGCTTAAGTGATCACTTAACACAATGTAACGTTCACCATTTCCATCCATGATAGAATGCCACGTCTATCAAATTTTTGGAAGTTGTATATATTTCAATTTGTAATAATCACTAGCGCGACCGGCATAACACAAGGGCAGGCTGAGACTCACCATTTAAGCTGGCGTCGGAAGGATCCGGCACCCTGGCCAGCTCCTCGGGCTGGGGCTGCGATGTGCTGCCCGGCTTCCTCTTGCTCTTCTTCTCATCGTCCTGAGGAGACAACGCACACAATTAATCCCAATGTACAATGTAATCAATACGACAATCAAACTCTTCGAGTCATAAAAACATTGTAACGAGGCTAGAAAGAATCACGCACTCATGTCAAGTGACAGTTGTTTGAAATGATCACAATACTACCGAAGATTCCAGAACAGCCTAGCATAATCTACGACTGACGAGAAACATCTACAAAAGTCTAGAAACCACGAGGAAGTTCTCGTAAACTCGAGTGGCGAGAGGATAGGCATATTTTGGAAAGTTCTTACGTAGCGAAATAAACCGAACCGATATTAATAAGTGTGGAAATTGGATGGAATATTCTAGTGAATAGTGAATAAAGTGTTAAAGTGAATATAAAGTGTCTATTTACGATTGATAAATTTGCAAAACAGTTTAATTCAAATGATAGCGTTAAATTAAATAGTGTTAAGATAAAATACTTTGTACGTTTGTTTAATTAATTAATCAGTATTTAATAAATGCAATATTAAATCCCAGAGTTTTCATTAATTCTTCCTGCAGCCAAGACACGTGACAATATATTTGTCCTACAATTTAGGAGTCTTGAATTAAATCGTCCAGAAAACGTGTAAAATATTTAATAATTCGTAGAAAATGATATATATAAAACAAACTATACAAAATGTCTCGTAGCTAGTAGAAAAATTCTTCTTCACTAAATTTTGAATAGAAAATGTTGTTTTCTCTTTGATGGAAAGTCGACAGTTACGGAGATATACGACATCCAAAATTGCATTTTTTTTTTAAATATTTATGTCTTATTTTCTGTAAAGCGTTGGACTGTCACTATAATCACTTATTTGAAATATTAAAAATTTATTTGCAAATCAAATAAACTTTAAAAAAATTACCAAAAAATGTTATTCTTATTTCTACAAATGTTTTGATCGTTTTATGTAACTCGTATCAAAGCGAGTGAATTTTTAATTTTCGATATAAAATTCTGCGCGCATTTTTCTTTGAATGTTGATGTAGGTACATGCTTTTGAGATATGGCGCGCGGTGGGGAGGGGTATTTTTTTGGAAAAAAGCTCTAGGATTGGTGAAGTGGACTGAAATGATATTAAAGTTGAATGCAGTTATCGAGGGTTACTAATTTATAATGTACAAAATTGGAGATTTTATAGAAAATACAGCCTATAAATTTATAGGAAACATGATTTTGGAAGGGATAGGTACCTTAAATCTATAATTCAGTTCATTATAAATTAGTAATTCTCGATGATTGCATTCAAATTTCTTTAGATATTGCTACCTTTGCTTTTATACCCCACATATATAGTGTGTGTTGTCTTGATTTGTAAATTAAGTTTGTTCGTTCGCATGGCAATTGGCGTCAAATATTTCAATTCATTATTTGTAAGCCATGCCTGTCTGTAAGCACAGATTCTTCTAGTGAGACAGTAAATGGACGCCCACCGCATTTCCAGGGTCGTTTTGTGAGCGAAAGCTGACATATCGACCCTACTAATACGTCGCCAGGTTGGAATTTTTTTTCTATAAAAGGCCGTCTCCGTGTCACGTCGTGTAAAGGGCGACGCGACCCAGAGAGACCACTCACTGTAGGTACCTCTCCCACACAGAAATAAAGATTTATTAATGTATTAAGTTTCAAATATTACATCTTCTTCAAATGTAGCAAATTTTTTTGTGGTAACATAATTATAATTGATATAAATTAACTTTCTTAAAACCACTTATTTATTGAAAAAATTCAACATGTTTCGAAGCCAATGGCTTCTTCGTCAGGATAACAAAAATAATATTTAAAAATCGAAGTATAGATCAAAATATTAAAAAGTTATATATGGAAAATGATAATATAAAGTACCTAATTAACATGAAAATAAATTTAAAAGATAACTATTTGCAAAAAGGACCTGATTATTTATAATCTTCAATTTACTATTTACACTCTTTCTTATTTCCAAAATTTCTAATTTATCAAATTGTGATTCTGTTTAATTTGTATGTAAAATTGTAAACCCTTATTAATATCAAAAGAATGATCCATAAATAATGAAATTTCTAATTCAATAGTTAAAAATATTTCAAATGTTATTCAACCAGCTTTTTATACTAATAATAAATTTTAAAAATACATATTAAATAATAAAGATAAGGATAATTTTTTTAAAAAATCGGGTGTTTATAAATTAATTTGTAATGATTGTGATTATTTTTATATAGGAAAAACGTGTAGAAATTTTGAAAATAGAGTTAAGGAACACTTAAGGTGTTTAAATAGTAATAATTATTCTGAATTTTCTAACCATCTTTTGGCTATGGATCATTCTTTTGATATTAATAAAGGTTTACAAATTTTACATACAAATTATACAGAATCACAATTTGATAAATTAGAAATTTTGGAAATAAGAAAGAGTGTAAATAGTAAATTGAATATTTTAAATAATCAGGTCCTTTTTGCAAATAGTTATCTTTTAAATTTATTTTCATGTTAATTAGGTACTTTATATTATCATTTTCCATATATAACTTTTTAATATTTTGATCTATACTTCGATTTTTAAATATTATTTTTGTTATCCTGACGAAGAAGCCATTGGCTTCGAAACATGTTGAATTTTTTCAATAAATAAGTGGTTTTAACCAAGTTAATTTATATCAATTCAAATATTACAATTAAAAGGAGACATATATGTATGGTAACAATTGAGAAAAATAGTAGTAATAGTAAAATGAAAATATCAAAAACAAAAGCTTAAGATAGCATAGAAAAAAGCACTTTTAGTGAGACAGGCTTGGTCCAACCCAAATTGCGTGTCACTTTTAAATAAGATCAAAATAAATAAATATTAAAATAAAACACAAATCACTTTGTTTTCACCACTTTATTAGATTATGCAATCTACATGTTTTGAGAACAATGTTCTCTGCTTCAGGATTTTTTGTGTATTAGAATTGAAAAAGTTAAACCATGCAAACGGTGAAGGGGTGGGTGAGGGGGTTGGGGTCGGAGGTGTTAATTATTATGGAATGTCATCTGAAGGGGATGGAATCTTAAGTGGAAAAATATTCAGTAGTGGGTTGTGCACAAATTTTGTCTGGGTGTTTATTATATTTGAATTAATCGTAACATTTTTCCTAATTTCAAGCATTTCAGTATTATTTCTTCGTGGCATCTTATAACTAATATGTATAACTAATGTATATATACATAATATACAAGTGATTTTATTTTAATAATAATGTCACCACAAAGTTTAAGCCTTCATTCAGAAGAAAAAATATTCTTCGAACAATAACTTCCCAATCAACTGGACGTAATCTCTGTTCATGTTCCCTGCAGATGTTTCCGACAAAACGTGCTCTTCCATGTTCCGATAAATAGTGCATCCCATACACAAAATACATTTTTATATCGCGCATGCAAAGCTTTCAATAATAATTGAATCGATATTGACCCCTTCAACATTGGTCTTACTGAATTTAAAAGAATGCTTTAGATTACATGTACTAAATCGACTTTGACCGTTCACTCACTATACCTAATCTTCTCTTCCTCCACCCCTATCCTGACTCCTATTTCCTCATCCTTTTTCTCCAATTATTTAGCTCATTTCTTGATATACTTTTTCTTTTTTCACATTCAATTACTCACCATTATTCATTCTTAACATTGTTTGTTGCTTACTACTATTCATTAATTAATTCAAAGTAATTAACTTAAAAATATCTTACCTAACTTTGTTCTTAACGTCTGTGAATTTTTTAAATTGGTCTATGAAATGAACACTATGCAATTAATGTGTATTATAGATGTCTCACAGAGACGAAACTGTATATTTTTTATTAAGGGAGAGTATGTATGGAAGTCTTTATGGGTGTACACAGGACTTACGACCTATCGTACGGTTGGCTTAAGTGATCACTTTACACATATGTAACATTCGCCATTTCCACCCATGATAGAATACCATGTCTATTAATTTTTGGAAGTTGTATATATTTCAATTATACGCCACGTTTCACATGTGAGTAGCAAGGAACCTCACCGCGGCCGGCTACAAAGCTTTTTCCTTCCCCTTGAATGACCACAGATGTCGCTAAATGAGACAACTATATTTGATTTTGGAGTTTTTTTAGCTATATACAAGATCTATACCTACTCTCCCTTAGTCAAAAATATACGATTTCGTCTTTGTGAGACATCTATAATATACATCAATTGATTATTGATGTCCCTGTGACAAAAATCCAGTTCTGTTCCGAAAAATTTGGACATACTCAAAATATTCTGAATGAACACTATATGCTTTTACATTATATGTTTAAAAAACTGTTAAGATTCCTTAATAAGTAAATAAATAAATATGTTTGTGTGTTACGTTCTTATAGGTCTGTCCGTATCACAAATCCTGTGATAGACTTTATGTGACCCACACACACACACATAGGTGTACCGGCGACCTATGTGACCCACACATAGTGTGTCACATAGGTCGCCAAAGGTCGGGAATAAGCACGAAGCCTGTAAAATCATTTATTGCGCGTGTCGCTATCAAACTGCGATCCGGTTATCCGCACTGTGTGTGCGGATAATGCGCTTTATGGTCCGTATGTTGGACTGCGGTGGCTTCGTCGTACGATAGCGATCAACTGGTTCGGATTAATTAACAAATTTATTGCAACCATATGGATACATGTACAATCGTCAGTTAAAAAACGTATTACGCGTATCAGATAGGTACGCGTAGGGTAATTTTTTAATTAAATTAAATTAAATTAAATTAAAATTAAGTTAAATTAAATCACATTAAATTAAAGCGTAGAATATGGTATTCTGGTGCGAAAAGTATTGCAAATTACAGATGCAAAAAATGGGATAAGAATCATTTAGCATAATTTTTTAAGATTCTTATTATAAAATGAATAAAAGAATCAGGTAAAATGAAATAATAATAAATAAACTAACGAGGAATGCTACATACTTAAAAATTAAAGTGAAATAATAGCCATCAATCGTACTTAGGAAAATATATTAACAAACACTTAAATAACACAACACCAACCCTCAGACAACAACACATCAGCCCTGATGATGGACCTTGCTACGGAATCCGAAACGTTAACCAGAAAGGGCGTAAAAACACGGCATCATACCGCAGAAGAAAAAACCAGAAGATTGAGTGGCCGTGTAAACCTAACATTCTTAACAATCTTATTATATGTAGGTATGTTCTAAACAATTACAGGATTTTGTTCACAGAGGGGCACTTATTGAAAAAAGTGGTCACTTAAGCCAGCTAATACAGATCGTAAGCCCTATAGCCGCCCTATAAAAGACTTGTACATTTTTCCCATATAAATAGCTTCGTCTCATTGACCATCCCCATTACGATAATTTCGTTGTCCATCTGTCTGCCCCCGTAACTTCGTGTAAAATCCGTAACTTTTATATAGTAAATTTTTTTAAAAAAAAAAATTTTTCCTCAAATTTTTTTTCCCAAAAACTTGTTTTTCTAAAAAAAAATTTTTCCCCATAAATTTTTATTTCGAAATTTTTTTTTAGGTTTAAAAATTTATTTTTTTTCTTTAAGTTTTAACATAAAATATTTATTCCTTTGGAACCGACATGTAAAAGTACCGTCATTTTAGACGGGTTTAAAGCTGGTGTCATAATAATAAATTATAGAAATGGTATAACTCAAATAATTTCAATTGCTTGATGCTCATGCACACGCGTGTTCTATTTATGCAAGGCAGAGATTACGGCTCGTTCATTCTAAGGGCTGAGCCTAATATAAGCCACAATCACCGGAGGCCTCCAGAGCTCTAGTCCAGAGCAGAGTCAATGAAGCAAGATTACTTTTCTATTCCTATTTTCTGCCAACCCCTGGGTAGAACCAGTAAGCTAAGTTATTTACGTTGTGGTGGAGAATATTGAAAATACTGTACCTAAATTGCTACGCACTATCAGAGCCACTCAAAGACAGCAAGACGATAGAATTCCATTTTGGAAAAACCCTACAAAAGTCAGGAATTGAAGGCGTCCCTTGAAAAAGGGTCTATATAGTACATCAGGTCAAAAAGTGATATTATTATTTTAAAATTATGTATATAACAGTATGCACCATGTGCGGTATTTATTTTCTATGATTTCAACTCAATCTTGTCGAAATTTGACCTCAAAAGTTACAAAGCTATCGTGGAAAAAAAGTCTATATTCCTCTATATTCCTCTGGTAGTAACAAATATGACGTTATAGATGAAATACGTTCCGAGATGTCACTGGGATTGCTTAGTAACATTAAAAACAAAGAAAACAATTAAAATGCATGTGAGTTTTAGGAAATGAAAAATCGGAGATTCTGGTTATTTATTTCACAAAGCGCTTTTCCTCTCTCCTGTAAAATGTTTCAATTATCTACATTCGAGAAAGGTTTGGAATAGTGTGAAAACGACGGAAACATTCTCGCAAATACTATAAATGTATAGAATAATCTCGGAGGTTCGAAAAACCAATGTGTGTCGTATAAAAGCGGAGCCAATGACGTGGCGGATCACGCTTATTTTGACGTTTACCGGCCTATCATTATTAGCGAAAATAGTATTACCAACGCGTGTGTGACACCAGCGACAACAAATTAAGCAAAATACCTAACTGGCGTTGAAAATGAGTGCAACCGATAATAAAGTGTTTCACAGACGAGTGATTAATTGCGAAATAGTGTGAATTAAAAAATATTGCTTAAATGTAATTCGTATCCAGTAACTTGAATGACTTGACAGTGAATTTATTGAAATAAAAGAAGAAATGAACACTCCACAACAAAATGCATATAATTTACGACCTTGGAAGAAATAATCAGTTCGGCCTCCGCCCCCGCGGTGATAGGACGCTCTTTGATGACCCTGTATAAGACTTCAGCGAAACGTCGAGATTGACTTCTCAGTGAAATGTACGGTTCGTATAAAATATTAATTTCATTAAACACAAAAATATGTCTAACGACCGTAATAATAAACTTAGATCTCTCACATCTTGCTCATTAAAAACTACAGATGAAGAAGATTCAATTAATCCACTTGTTTACAGCTAAAAGTACAAAAATAATATAATTAAAATTTAGTGTCTAATAAGATTTAACTGCAACAGGGAGCTTTCTAGAAATTAGATCTTTTATTTTAGAAATGGCTTTCAGTATCAGTCTGTCTGTCCAAATTACGAAATAAAACCCCACAAAGCTGCGGATTTAAAGTATAACGAATCGTTTATTTCTCGTATCGACCACAGGTGTAGTCCCGGATTCCCGATCCAAAAAACAGGACGACAGGGCTGAGCCACGGGATACCAAGGATTACTTCCACGAGCCTGGAAATACAAGACAGCGGCCGACCTAAAGATCCTATTAGAAGTACGGGTATTGTGTTTATTTTATTTGTGTAGACTTTCTCCACTTCTTTTGTTATTTTATCCTTTTTTACGCAATTCTTTTAAGGAGGATTGGTATATTACTCAATGGTGAGTAGAATTAAGACTTAATTGTATTTTTACAAAAAAGAGGAGGACTGGCAATTGGCAATTAGAGCTTGCAATTATTCGTGAATCTAACTATTCGAATATCGAATAGTTAATGATAATATGTTCGAATATTCGAATATATTCACAAAGTTGTTAAGAAAGAAATAATTTACTTTGGATGATAAATACAGATAAATATATTCTATATATTTAAAAAAAAAACTTAATAATTGTAGATAATTTATTTAATTAATTTTTTTAAATATATGTTATAAAAAAACAAAAAAAAATATTTTGAAAAATAATTTTGAAATTAAAAATACAAATTTTAAAAAAGCACAAAAAAAAACAATTTTGTAAATATAAAAAAATAAAAAAATAGATACAGACGAGTCAATATTCTCTCGATAACTGACAAAATTTTAGATATGTTTACATTCATTTATATCTCATACCCCACGTGCAAGTTCTCTTTTTATCATTTTATCAGTTATCATTTTCAATATATAACTTTTTAATATTTTGATCTATTCTTCACTTTTTAATTTTATTTTTGTTATCCTGACGAAGAAGCCATTGGCTTCGAAACATGTTGAATTTTTTCAATAAATAAGTGGTGTTTACGAAGTTAATTTATATAAATTATAATTATGTCACCACAAAATAAATTTGCTACATTTGAAGAAGAAGTTTCTTTTAATTATTTTGTATATAACTTCTTGTTTGTCGGCTCAAGTATTTATGAAAACTTAATACTAAGCAATAATAGAAAGCCGACTCCATCGTTGACAAAACAAAGTGTGTTAACCGTAAGTGCTGATTGTAATAAAACAATAAAGCATAAGACTTAAAAAAAAAGCAAATGCAAAAGACTCCCAGAAAAAAATCGTATACCTGAAAATGCTTGAGTATGACTTCCAGGGTTCGTTAACCTTCGTTTCGTTTAGAAAAATATTAAAAATCTTATAATATAAATAAGAGCAAATACTTTACGAATACTACTCGAATAACGAATACTTTAAAGCAGACGAATATATTCGAGGTTCGAATATTCGAATATTCGGATTGGAGGCTCTACTGGCAATCGAAATTCAAAGGATATCAAGAGCCGGAGATTTGTTTTCGAGAATTCCCGATTTGTATTTCTGAATATTCCACGAACCAGAGAGCCGCTTCGGTTCGTCCTGGTCTATTATGTGCCTTGAAATTCTGCATAATTAGGGAAGACTCGTAAAGTCGTCAAATTTCAAGACGTGAAAGTTATGAATCGATTGAAAAAAATACATTAATAATTATGTACAGTGCCACGTAACATTTTTTAATCGATTCTATGTGTACGTGGTTTCATAAAAAAATACGTGAAATTTTTGTTTCAAAAAATCTTTATTTATCCAACAATATTAATTTTATATATAATATTTATTAAAGAAAACACATTATTATTGTGAAGTTGCAATTTCAGAACAAAGTTCAGTGAATTATTAAACGATTTTTTATTAATCAATTAGAAAAAACAAACTGAAAAATCAAATACACGAAAAAATATTTTAACTGCTATCCGGGTATGGCGCGTTATCCAATTTCGCCATGGCAGTCTGGTAAGTTAACGAAAATGTTTCGACCTGATTATGTAGTCTCTTTTTAATTGATTAAACATTTTTATTCCAATCTTTTTTTTAAATGCAATAGTCATAAATACCTTTGTGCATCTATTAAAAGCGGATTGCTTTAAAAATGGAATAAAAATGTTAATCAATGAAAAAGAGACTACATATAAGGTCAAAAAATTTTCGTCAACTTAGCAGACTGCCATGGCGAAATTGGATAGCGTGCCATCCCCGGATAGAATGGAGGTCCGTTGGTTCGAATCCCGGTAGCAGTTAAAATATTTTTTCGTTAATTTGATTCTTCTATACGCCTTTTCTAATTGATTAATAAAAATTAATTTATATATATACTACACTTACGCCAGCTCTTGTTGGTACTTCAGGGATTCTATTTTATCTTCTTAGTGTTGGTCTTTTATTTTTCATTTTCGGAAATAAGAAGAAGTAGCAGGAGGCCTGCTCGACAAATGCGGAGACTGAGGCATCGTAACGGTGTTGTTTTTGGCCAGAAATGTTTTAACCATTGTTCATAACCTTTGTGAAACCTAATAAAAAAAACCGAACACATCGAAACACGTTTCTACAGAAAATAATAAAGAAAGCATCCAATATGGCTGTGGCGATACCTGTGCCACCGTGCCGTGTACCTGTCGGACGACCCAGCGATCGCAGTTTTGTTTACGTTAACGTAAATCAAACCGCCGCGTCCGTAAACAAACGGAAACAATGGTGTCGTACTGCGGAGACGAATGACACCACGCCAGTTGAGTCTCTGACATGACGATCGGATTACTGTTTCATTCCACGCACTCCAAACCTTTCCTAAATGACTTTCAATGTCGAAAAAGGTTAGGTTTATAAACCACGTAAGTCCATCTAGAAACATTGGGTAAAAGTGTACGAGAACCAGGGTTCGAAAAAATTCCGATTTTTATACAAAAAAAATCGTATTTTTTGATATATATCCGATAAAATTGGATATATATCCAAACTTTTTTTCTCCTTTTTTGCACACGTTCATTGATACAAACTCGAAATAATTAGGAAATTTATTAATTTATTTTGTATATGAATTATTAATTATTAAATAAATGAATTGCTCTCTGAAAAAAAGCTTATATATGCAATTATTTTATATAAATTATAAAAGTTGTTCTTTCTAATATAGTGTTATGGGTGTTTGTTTCTTTATATGAAATAAAAAATGGATTATATGAAACCAATTAAACTAAAAAACAACCGTAACACTTTTTAAAATACGACGCAGATAAAAAAAAACGACCGCAGATATATAAAAAAAATAACCCTAGCACTTTGTAAAATACAACTAGCGCCATCTTTTAACTATTTGCAGAATTTTTTTCGGATATACATCGAAAATAAAAATCAAGCTATAAATATCGTGATATTGGATATCGCGATATATATCATGATATATATTCGTGTATTTATATCCTAGAACCCTGACAAGAACAACAACAAAAGTGTAACAATTAAATTTATACAGCCCGCGAAATATAAAAATTACAGTAGAGATTATCCGGACCTCAGTTATACGGATTCACGATTATCCGGATCGTCAACTGCGATCAAATAACATTGTGGGTGGTTTAATCCGTGCGTGCACCGACATGTCGCAACTGTGTTTACGCCCCTCGCAATCTCTGTCCACGCGTTTAGTTATTGTTTTTGACAGTTAGGGCTTGTTCAGACACAGCGGGAACCGTGCCGTTACAGAATCGCATGAAATCCGTGCGGGTCTCATTTACCTAGGTTTGTATGTGATCGTTCAGACACAACCGTGCGGTTAGTCAACCGCTGCGGTGCCCGCAACCCAACCGCTAGAAAATAGACCCGCACGGCGCCCGCACGATCCTATTACTATGGGGCCTTACGAGAGCGTTCAGTCGCGTTGCGGGCACCGCACGGTTCCATGTCACAACAGGAGCACGCGTGGATTATATTCTCTTTTCTATGGTTATGGATCGCTTTGACATTGAATTTTTTATTGATGAAGTGGAGAAAAGACCTGTAATATGGAGAAAAGACCTGTAATAGTGTGAGGATTACTCAAATATGCCAAGAACCAAGCTTGGCAGGAGTTGGTGGAGATATTTGGAAATGGTGGAAAAAAAGAGTATTTTAGAGAAGTAGGTATTTATTCACCAAAAATGAACTGACAGAATGATATTTATGTGTCTTGCCATGGAAGACGGCCGTCGTTAACAAAGTAATGAGCGAATATATCTCTGATATTCAAAGATGGAGAACGGCACCGGAACTGTCAAACTGAAGTTTATTTTCGCGCGCACAAATCGCTTATTAACCGCGGCTGTGTGAACAGATGACACAAATCGCATGTTTTGAAACGCGATTCTGAAACTGAACGGTTCCCGCTGTGTCTGAACAAGCCCTTAGTCATTGCATGATTATGGTTTCAATATTATAGTAATTTAAGAAAAATATTAATAAACATTGATTTTGGTTGATATTAATTTTGTACTTACTTACTTACCTCACGCCGTTTCCCCGTGGGGGTAGGCAGAGAGGATACAGCGCCACACTCTTCTGTCCTGACATACGACTCTCGCCTCATCCACATTCATACATGTTCGCATGCAAGCTCGCCGGTTGTTGAGGCTTCTAACGGGACCATCTTCCAGTATCTGGTTGATTTGGTCATGCCACGTCTTCCGCGGTCGCCCTCTCTTTCTGGCGCCATCGACACTTGCATTATATATCTTTCTTACCATTCTTTCCTCATTCATTCGTTCAACATGCCCAAACCATCTGAGCGACCCTTTTTTAATTCTATTGATTATGCTCAGATCAGCTTTACATTCATTCCTAATATCTGCATTCTTTACTCTATCATAAATTAATTTTGTTCTTTTCAATAAACACCTAGAATTATGTGTACGTGGGCGAGGTAAGATATCTTTTTGTTATATTATATTATACAATTAATAATACTTACATATGTAGGTACATTAATACAAAAATTGCTTTTCTTCGTGTATTCAGTTATCCGGATTTTCGATTATCCGAATGCCTTACGACAACAATTAGTCCGGTTAATCGAGTCTCTACTGTACACGTATTTTTTTAATTTCTAACTAACTAGCTAACTAACCATCACGCCGTTTCCCCGCAGGGGTAGGCAGAGAGGATTGAACGCCACACTCTTCTATCCTGGCACACCACTTTTGTTTCGGCCACATTCATACATCTTCTCATACAAGTTCTACGGTTGTTGCGTCTTTTAACGGGGCCATCCTCAAACACTTGTTGTGTCTGATCGTGCCAGATCTTTCGCGGACGCCCTCTATTCCTGTTGCCTTCAGCACTCGCCTCATATATTTTCTTAACCATCCTTTCCTCGTTCATACGTTCCGCGTGACCAAACCATCTCAGCGCTCCTTTCTTTATTCTATCTACCACACTACAGCTAGCGTTGCATTCACATTTTAAATTTCGCGAGCTGTAAATATATTGTCAACTGTTTCCGTTTGTAAAAAACTTATACTCCGCGGCTTGAAAAAGCTTCTGTTATATAAAACAATAATCCCACATGCCTGTGAAATTTAATACATCTGAATATTATTTAACCATCTGTTGGAAGTCAGAAAGGATGGGAAGAGCCGCACATCGCGAGCTTAGATCAAACGGCCAACAGGTGGCGGCCGACAATATTTACCGCCGTCACCTCGCCGTCTCTCGGCCGCCATGTTTCCAAGATGTCCGCCGTTGGCGCGGTTTCGAAGGCGGTTTTCGCGTTGCGAAATAAACAGACGGGGCGCTCTGCCGGTGCGGCTGTCCCGCCGAGGAAGCGGAATTTGCGTTTATTTTCGAGAAAATTAAAATACCCGGCGCCCACTTGCGCGCGACTGCCGGCCGCTTAATGGCGCGCGGAGAATGAAATTGATGGCCCACTTTTTTAGCAGCGACACTTTTCCCAGAGCGCCCGGAACGCCGGGAGTATTATTAAGAAGAAACAAATGAATTATGTACGAATTTTGAGTGGGGATGTCGTTAATTCACAATGGTGGTGAAAGAAATACGCGCGCGACGTGTTTGCATTGATTTGTCGCGTAACAGTATATTATCAGCGAGAATGTTTATTTGTCTGGCTTTGCTAATCCGCAGACTAATCCACGAGGATCCTGAATTAGGTGACTAGCTTCTTAATCCACCGTCTCATGCAATAGGATTAAAAGTAAGACGGAATTAGATATACACTTAGGTACATTATACCTACGCTTAGCGTCGAATAGACCACGAACAAGTGAACTTTTTATGCAAAACTTTTTTCTAGGATTAGTCAACAAATATCAAATTTAACTAACCAACCATCATGCCATTTCCAGAGGAGTAGGCAGAGAGGATAGAATGCCATACCACCTGTCCTGGCACCCCAATTTTGATCGTCCACTTTTATACATCTTCTCGTGAACGCTCTTCGGTGCCCCATTAATTCTTACGCAAGCACTACTTCCCTCGTTCAGGGATGCAATTGCCTATGAGAGCTTACCTTTTACCCTGTATTCACCTACAATATATACATATCCAGACACACTGATTTTGGAAATTCATTCAGCCAAGACACAAACCGCTTTATTTAGCAAGATCCCGAATATCACCTGCTGCCAGGCGGGGTATCTCATCGTATTGCCGGAACCCTAAACTAACCCTTTAATCATTTAAAGGAAAAAAATGAAGAATTGTAATATCGACATCAATTGAAGATTTTACGAAAATACTGGATACGACAGGACATTATCATCCTTAATAATACATTAACATAATTAAAGGAAGCATGATGAGCAGTACGTAATGAAGTACTAGTGCTTACTCAAATATATGGAAGTGCAACCTGGAATTGGCAAAAAAATAACGAAAGTAGACTGAATGCGGTGGAAATGCGGTCACTGAGTCGCATGTGCGAAAAATCTTTAGTTAATAAGAATGAAGACTGAACAAATTAGATATTATTGATGTTTAAAGCGTTAATTTTGTGGTTGGACATATTTTAATTATTAATTTTAATTAAACAACTTTGTATTAACCACTTAACTAGTAACTCTACGTCTACCAGTTACGATACCACTGTGTTTTCTTCATATCTATTACTTATTCTAGCAAACAAATCAATTTTTGAATGGGGGCGTCGCTACAGTTATGGTTGGGGTAATTGAGAAGTAGACGCCGAAATGGGGAATATATCAATTAACGGGCTATTCATAAAAATTATCTGGTAATTAATTATATTGGCTTTAGTGTTCATCCATTTTTTTTATTTCTAGTAAATAATAGAGGCCTTGGATTAGATAACTCAGAAATACTATAACCAAAAAATGAACACTTAAGCCAATATACCTAATTAATAACCAGATAGTTATTTTAAAATTACAATTAAGAACAAATTAGAAATTAATGTAATGCTGACTGTAGCGCGGTAGATATAAAGATTTTCTGAGATGGTTTGTCATGTATGAGCGAGGATAGGATGGTTAAGAAAATGTATGAAGCGTCTGTTGAAGGCAACAAGAAAGAAAGGCGTTCGCGAAAGGCCTGGCATGATCAGATACAATAAATATTGAAGAATAGTCCCTGTTAAAAGCTTCAACAATGAGAAGATGTATGAAAGTGGACTAAGGTGGGCCAAGATAGAATAATGGCGTTCTACTCTCTCTGCCTACCCCTGCGAAGTCACAACGTGGTGGTTGGTTAGTAAGATAATATACCCCGAGTCTTATGTACCCAAGTATTGCTTCATAACAAAGTAAAAACAAGTTCCAAGATTCGAGGAATGAAGCCATCACAATACAATGAGTTTATTGCCGTTGTATTCGATCTTGAACGAAAGAAACGTACTTTGCCCCATTTTCCCCAAGGACTACGTGCCGGTTGACCCGGCTCGGTTCCCGCTTTGATCCCATCTCTAATATCGACCCGCACGTCCATCTCTAACGATCGATACCGCAGCCTACACAACCCTAGAGCAGCCATACTCAACCTGCGGCCCGCCAAGCCTTTATATGCGGCCCGAAACACATTTATCATCAGGAAAGTGATTTAAAAAATCTGATATCATAAGATTCGAATATCTTGAAATACGCGTGAACAACAAGACAAACTTCAGTCATTTTAAAACAGGCGATCTCTATAGTTTAAGAACGAATTTGCCCATATACAGTTTTTCATTTTCTTTTTTAAAATTTTGTTTATAGAGACTAACAGGATAATAGGTACATGATACTCTAATAATAAAACATTATAAGTGAAGACTATGCCCATTATTCCAATTACAAGTGTCTTCGGCACGCTCTAGCAACATGTATACTTTCATTTAAGTATATTTTATGTATGTATATGTATAATGTACACTTATGTGTATTGTATATTTAGTGTTTGAATTGATTTAATGAACTATAGGTTCAGGTCATCGTTTAAAAAATGGATGTTGTGTATGAGTGAGTTTTTGAATGATGATAATGTATCTGCAAGAACATCAGCATCAATGTTAGGGTCAGCACAATATATATTATACGTGCGATACAACCTTGTGATGGGAGAAAAGTAACCGACATTATTAGTGTGCTGGCTTATTCTAAAGAACTCCGGGTTTCTTATACGGGGTTTAACATGCAAATGTATGTCAGATAGAGAGAGAGAATCAATATTATAGATCGGATATTTTCCGTCGAGTCTCAAGTTTGTGCATCTTGAAAAAGACAAGTCACTCTTCGTAGCTGTGAAGGTTATTGTGTTGACCAGCTTTGTATGACAAAATACGTAGAAACTTTTTCTGCACTCTCTCGATTCTCGTAACATATGTTGTGTAATACAATACACAACACATATTAATTGTTTTCAACCACAGAGTGTAAGTTTTGTGTTTGATATGTAAATTTTTAGCCATTTTTTTAAGTGGTCCTCGTATTCTACATTCTTCCATTACTGTCAGTAGATTCTCGTGTTCCAGTGTGTCGATTGCTTTTTTGGAATCTATAAATAGTATTCCTGCTTTATTCATCATTTAAATAATTAACACAATATTTTAAAGTACGTCAAAATCTTTGTATTGTATTTTTATTTGTATTTTGAATGCAACGTGTCTTTACGGTTTCCTAACGCAGTGTGGTCTGTGCAACTCTGAACATTTTTTCTTTTTATAATTTCGTCCCTCGTTACGTCTGTAATAAGGTGTTGGAATCCGTACCTAAACAAAAATAAATGCTTGGATATATTCTCAAACTAAAAACTAACGTATACGTTATTTTTGAGTTTTATTTTATTAATTATTGTATATATTTTGAGTATACAGATAAGATGAACATAAATTTCATACAGAGAAATAAGCTGATAAGCGATAAGTATTATTATCATTCTGTTATAATTTAAAAAATATTTTTTGACTTATCAAGTGGTCATACGGTTTTTCCCTATACGAATTATTTTTTCGTCATATCAGTATAATAATGCGGCAAGCGTAACTTAGCGAACATATGTATGTGGCCCGAAGAAAAAAAAGGTTGAGTATCGCTGCCTTAGAGTATACGGTGAGACGAATCGCGAGTGGAATATTTGAATAGGCAACGGGAATTGTTCAAATAGTTACAACTCAAATTCGATATCTGAATTTGGTGTCTGAGAAGCGGTTAGTTGCAAGTAACTTCAAATGAATAAACACGACAGCGGGAAGCAAACTGAACGCAACGGAAATGCAATAGATACAAATAATATTTTTAGATAAAAAATTTAGTGGACGTCGTAGATGAAAAAAGTAACCCACAAAAACCAAGTTTTTACAATACTCCCTCTCTCATTTTCGGGTTTCATGTCAAACTTATGTGTCGGAATCTCCATACAACTTGTATGAAAAAACCATGAAAAATTTGAAAAATCCAAAATTATACTATAATTATTATTTTTTTTTACGAAAATTTGAGAGATCTTCTTGATCGTCGTCACGAGTATACTTGCAAAGTTTCAGCTTGATTGGATCACGCTTTTTCGACGGCAAGCCGGCAAGCAAGCAGACGCCACGAGTTAATATAAAGGGAGTAAAAACAAAGTCTTACGTGAGAGTCGACAAACATGGAAAAACAAATGCAAACTTAGATGTCGCATATTTCCATAACTATTGATATTAGGTCATGGTTGCTTAAACATTTTCGACTCGAAATTAAAGCAGGAACATAGTCCTGCAAGGTGATTAATGTTTTCCAAATAACCCTGTATATATGTATGTTCGGATCAAGAACGTTTCATATATTGCACTAGTCTCTGCTAGAGACATCTGTTGGTATTTTTTTCTCATTAAAAGTTAGTATACATAGATTATTATTATCATATTATATACATAGATTTCGCAACTGGTAATGACACCTCTATATTTTTTTTATTTTTCAACGTGAAGTTTTTTTTATTACTCCCTTAACTCGTGGCGTCTGCTTGCTTGACGAAAAAACTTTGGATCGATTTTTAACCCTTTTCCCGTGATCCAATCGAGCTGAAAGTTTGCAAGCAGACTCGTGACGACGATCAGGAAAATCTATCAAATTTTCGTTAAAAAAAAATTAATAAATTTTTGGATTTTTCAAATTTTTAATAGTTTTTCCATACAACTTGTATGAAAATATTATAAAGTTGTAAATATTATAAAGTTGTATGAAAATATTTCAACGCGTCTGGTACATACGGAACCTGATTATAGTATAATTTTGGATTTTTGGAAATTTTTTATTATTCCCTTTCGTAGCGTCGTCCGACCGAAGCCCAACGCGTAGGTTAAGCGCCAAACCAGTCTCCACTAGTAAATGAGAAAGGGAGTATAGTAAAAACACGTTTTTTATGGGTTACTTTTATTTTGCAATTTTCCTTATTAACGTATATATGATATTCTTTCTAATTGTTACATATCTACTAGAATTTTTGTAAATTATACCTATAAGTAAATATGCAATGAACTTATGCAAGAAAATAGAAAAGAAACGTGCCGACAAGCTGTACAAGGTTTGGCACGATCTATAACAATAGAAAATATGTATAAATTTAATAATAAATAATAAAAAAATAAAACATAAAAATTTGAGAACTTCAATATCTCGGAAATGTCATGAGACATCCAGAGAAGCGCGAGATCTTGCACTGAAAGATTGCCGGAAGTCGGAGCCCTGGAAGAAGGGGAACATGATGGCCGAACAACCTAAAACAGTGGTTTGGCCAGTCTACTGTAGAGCTATTCCGGTCCACAATAAATAAAGTGATAATAGCAAACGTCCGTTGAAAGGATAGGGTACAAGAAAAAAAAGAAACTGAAAAAACGCAAAGAAGTTTTACGCCGGTTGCACACTGGATGCGTTTTCGTAGGAAATTGAGTAGTACGTATACCTACGAATACGCAAGTACATTCCTGACCTTCGAAGTAGTATTGAACATCGCACACTGTACAGTGCGTGTACGCATGTACAGATGCGACGTCCGACACGATCCGGATTTGTTCGGAAATTTTTGCGATTTCGTACGATGGATATTGAAAAATATGTCAATTTGATACATGACCACAAATGTTTGTGGGACCAAAGCGATTCAACTGCGTGACCATCAGCGCAGATCGTAGCGGAGAATCTCCAATGAACTAAAAATACCTGTAAGTTAAATAATTTGGTTTAATGAAGGTGAGGTGTAATTATGTACTTCGAACAAAAAAACTTTTATGTAAATATTTCTCCGACTCTCGTTGCGCTTCGATTCTCCCCAGCATTTGTGAATCTATTAGATAGTCATAAAATTTGTCATTATTTAAGTCTGCCATAATATGATGGAATTTACCAAATTCATCCCTTCTAGTATATTATATTTCGTTCACCCATTTGGTTCTACGATGCCGACGACGCCGTAGCAGCCTACGAGTGAGAAGAGAGTTTTTCAGAAGATACAGATTATTCAAACGTTATTGGAGAAATGCGAAAAGTAACTGATCGTGACCAACGCAAGACGCAATCAATGTGCGCGCTACATACGTACGAAAATAATCGTACGAATACGTACGTAATAATTCGTATCCAAAGTGCGGCCGGCCTTACGTGTTCAACACACGTCGTTTTATTCAACTATTCTTTTGAGTAGGATTTTTTGCCTACTTATTGTAGAACTCATACTCAGTTTTAATTTATTCTGTAATTAAACATGATAGTGCTGCAATTTTAAAAACGAAAAAATGTTTACTTGTTTTGGTTCTCGCTTGCCATTTTGGCACGTGTTTGTTGCCAACTTGCCAGCCCCAATTATCACAATCTCACAACAATCGCCAACGCGGCGACAGCCGAGAACCAATGTCGATTGCGAAAAATTTGACAGCCAAACATAAAGATGGCTCATTGGCCAAAGCAGATCGGACGGCCAGACGTATTTAATTGGAGGTTTAGTGTTTTCACGGTTTTATGAGTCAACAAAGTCAGAGCGCGTGTTTTCAGGAAAAACAACGATTGACCAATTTGATTGACATAACGGCGCAATAAAAATTCAATAAATATCTTTCTCACCATTCTTTCCTCAGCATGACCAAACCACATAAGCGTCTCTTTTTGATTCTATTCATTAAGATCAGCTTTACATTATTTTCTTGTATATTCATCATTTACTCTATCGTAAATGGATTTGCTATGACAGAGTGTAAGTTAAATTAGTATAAACCATAACCATATTTTAGGTCTACCGGTTTCGAGACGTACCCGTCTCTTGGTCAGGACCAACACTACACTACTCTGTTCACAACACAATACACCACAACCATAGTACTATTAACCTTTCACCAATATTTATCACATGCGTGTTAATCTTGTCGAAGACTAGCATGCACTAACTTGAACGATTAGGAATCTATGCTATGCATGAGCCTTAGTGATCTCATGTCCACTGCACTTAGAACCAAGTACCAGGCTACTTTCGTTTCTCCTTTTTTAACTACAGGTGTCACTTCCATACCAGATTTTCATTGCTTTGTCTTGATCGATAAGTTTTTTATGCTAGCAGAGAGTAATTTGCGTTTTCCATTTTTATTTTGTACGATAGAAAGTTATCCTAAGAATTTTGTACGGCTGGCAGGTGTGCTTGAGATGGCATTTTGTTGACAAAATATCTACATCACATTATTGATTTATGTACACTCAAAGTATTTAGTCTTCAAATATTTTAATTAACCTCTCATTCACCTTCTATTTATCATTATTTCAACAATCCGAAAGTGCAATCTGCATTTCTACATCTACATTTATTAACATAACACTTACTTTATCTCATTTTCTGATGACTATTGATATGAAAAAATGAGTTTCGTCGCCTAATTCAACATACAATAAAATGTGAAAAATACAAAAAAAAAAAAGAAAAAAATGTGTCTTGTTGAAGAGAGAGAAAAACTTGAAAAACTTCCTCTTGGTATGCAAAATGCTCATTCACACGCTTTTCTCAACACCCTAAGACTATTTAAATTCCAGCTTCCAATAGGTTGAAGAAATTTACAATTATTCTCAGGTTATTTTTTAATTTTTCACACTTTTAAACTTCTTGTAAATATTTTTTTTATCACTTTCAAGAGTTGATTACAACTAAGACTTAAAAATTGAATGGGAACGTTAGCCAAAATGTCAGATATCTGAGACAGATTTAATTAATTAATTAATGCAATATTAAATTAAGCGATGGATGTTTAATTGTGGATGAATCTATTCTCGCAGCTGTGCTTTTCAATTTGTACTCTCTAAATTTATGATTCTCAATAGACACTTCAATTAAGAATATATTACTCTTAGATTGGAAGAAAAAAATCTATGATTAGTCGAGTCAGATAATATTATTTACTGACTTGGCATTAAATTTGTGGAATGACATGATTTATTTATATATAAATAAAATACTTGTTTAAGATCATTTTTGAGTTTAAGTTATTTATTTATTTATTTATTTTACTTATAAGTAGTAAAACTAACAGCAGATCTACATATTAACAAATATGAAATATTTTTCAATTGGTTGAGCAACTTTGTAGATTGACACTTTAAAAATTTATTTTATTATTTATTTTCAGAAAAACCTTTCCATCGTCAGGATATTGTATAAATGTAAAAATATCAAAATGAATGATGTCTTTTGTTTTTTGGTTTTCTAAATTATTTAAAAAAATATTTTTAAATATTATTGCTGAAGTTCTTGATTACACAAAGTTATTGGAATTTTTTTTAGAATTGGACTAGTAGTTAAATCATTAATAATTATATTAAATTATTAATAATTTAACTACTAGGCTAACGTTCCCATTCAGTTAAGTCTTAATTGTAATCTAATTCTTTCGTGAAAGTGAAAAAAAACATTTGAAAAAACATAAAAAGTGTGAGAATGTAAGAAAAAATAAAAAAATATTAATAATCAATTAAATTTAACTACTAGTCCAATTCTAAAATTTTTTTCCAATTATTATGTGTAATCAAGAACTACAGCAATAATATTTTAAAATATTTTTTTTAAATAATTTAGAAAACCAAAAAACAAAAGACATTTCTCATTTTGATATTTCGACATTTATAAAACACCCTGACGATGGAAAGATTTTTCCAAAAAATTTAGGTGTAATTAATATTCATAGGAGATCAAAACAAATAATAAAATTATTTTTAATACAAAATAATGTATATTAAATTATACCAATTACAAATTTTCACTGAATAAAGTAATTTATTAAAACAAGGTGACAATGTAAAATCAATGTTTTAAATTATTTTAACAGCGAGTGAGGAGGGTAGAGGGGAACGTGGGACGGGAGTAGAAGGGAAGATAAATTGTATGAATTAGTTTGGGTGCGGTTGTGTAAATATTGTTTGATATAATATGTCCCTTATCGTTGAGTTAAAAATGTCAACGTGGTGATAGTTTGTGTTAAATGAATTTGTGGATCTGTACATAAAGGAGTTTTGTTTTGAGTTGGTCTTGCAAAGGGAGAGATGAAAAGAAGATAAATGCCAGTTATTGCGAGTTGGGATATGGAAAGATATTCGTTGAAGAAGTTCAGGAGTAACAACTAGGTTGTGTGATATTTTAAATAACATCACCGCGTCAGCCATGTCTCTTGGACAAGTTAGAGTCTGCATATTGAAAAACTTCGCAGAGTCTTAATTGCTTAAATGAGATCTAAATGAGGAAGATTTAGGTATCTCAGGAATCTGTTTTGAAGGCTTTCAATTCTATTTATTATATTATATTTATATTAGTTTTACACTACTTGTTTCGAGAACTACACATAATTTTCTCATCTACAGGTGAAAATATAAATTTATATTTTTTATATTCTCACCTGTAGATGAGAACATCTGTAGTTCTCGAAACTAGTAATATAACTTAAACTCAAAAGTAGTCTCATGCAAGTATTTTATTTATATATAAATGAGTCAAATAATAATATGAGGATTTTATTAATATTTTTGATGTGAGAATTATTCCATAAACACGTATTTATCTTTAAAAAATAAAATTTCATGAAGAGATGGAATTTTACGGTAGTGATACGAATTAAAGCCCAGGTTACCATTAAATTAGAGATATTTTTTCCTAAAATTTACTAAGTGGCGCATGTAATTTAGTAGTCTATAAGATAATTAATATTAGGTGCTGTAAGACATTACGAATGTCATATCTTATAGAATTATGAATAAACTACAGAATGTTGTATCTTATAGTATTTTTATTAATAAACTGTAAGATATTAATACCTTCCCTATTACAATCCCAACATAAGTCTAACCTCGAGAAACCTAAATACGTCACCGTTTCCTAAAAAATAATAAATTCTCGAATTTTTCCAACCATATAATTGAACTCTAACATTTTTTCGATGGTGATAAAATAAAATTACTCCACTCAATGCCGTATTAAGTATTGATACTTAACAATTTTGATATCGATGAAATCATTGAGAATATAAATTCTGAGAATTTTACGAATAGCATCACATTCCACAACGCATCCACGATAGGTTAGGTTTATTCCCGTTAACGATCAAATAACCCGAATTGGTTGACAATTTTCTGTATTTAGGCTAGTAATTAATTACACCTGACGATGAGAGAGACTGCGTGTATCTACGTTAAAATTAAAATATCCAGATAGGTATGTTCTAATTTTTTTTTTAATATTTTGGACCAAGAGAAAATTAATAATTTTTAAGAAAATTTGAGCAAAAGTGATGTAATTCAATATACATGGTGTGACAGAGCTAGTCCACAATACTTTACAGGTGGATTTTTGCCTTGATTATGAGTCGACAATGTTCAAGCAACTATGAAATTATATCAATAGTTGTAGAGTTATGCAATATCAAAGTTTGTATTTTTTTCAATATTTCTGACTTTTTTTACAAAACGTTAAACTATCATTACAATAACTTATATCGTTTACGAAAAATTCATTATTTTCAATAAAAATTAAATAAAAAAAATAAAAACATTTTAATCATTTTATTTTACTTGCATTAAAATGAATTTTTCATATAATAAGTTACTGTAATGATTGATAGTCCAACGTTTTGTAAAAAATTAGTCATAAATATCTAAAAAAAATGCTAACCTTGATATTGCATAACTTCTTAACTGTTGATGTTAGATCATGATTGCTTGAACATTTTCGACTCATAATCAAGGCAGAAATCCACCTGTAAAGTATTGTGGACTAGCTATATTACACCTGTATAGTGGAGTTGGATTAAAACAAATAGAACGGATCGTGAAAAGTGAGTTTTACATAGGGAGATACAATACATTGGGCGCAGATGTCGCGATCGTTAAAATGTTTCTGGCAACTTTAAAGAAGACACGGTGTTAGTTTTGTAATAAAGATGTCAAGGGAGTATGTTAATAGTATACTTACAAGCGACATCACAATATATTATGCGTGAAACACAATTTTACACTGATTTTAATAAAAACATCTGAAATATATCTAAAGTAGTGAAAATATCTCAGTATTACAATTTCGTTGTCTGTCTGTCGGTCCGTAAATTCGTAACATGCTGGAATTAAAACTTTAGATAATCAACAAGCAAAGGTCGAAATTACACGGTTTTGAAATTTTTATGTTAATATTATATTATATTTAGTTTTAGGTTAAAGCGAATAGTCAATTTAAAAAAATAAACAAATGGTTTTCTATTCGCCCACCCTAATATATGCCCATCAAATTCGGATCCTGCAGGATAGACTGGAGCAAGGATCCAGGCTTTCAAGATGAATTTTCTAAAGGGGGTAGCCGAAGTCACAGAGTGAGAAGTGCCTAAATAAGGCATACACTCGGCATGGAGCCCCTACTCCTGCACATAGAATCACAAATGAGGTGGCTTGGACATGTGCTAAGAATGCCTGAAGAACGAATACCAAGAAGAATCCCATTGGCAACCCGGAAGGAAGACGACCGGTGAGTCGCCCCACACTAAGCTGGGAGAAGCAATATAAAAATGTGGGTGACTCATGCGAAAGCAGCGTAAGACAGGGGAAAAATAGAATCACAGAACTTTGTTCTGTGATTTTATTGTTTCGTTGATTTGATTTTTCTGTATGTCTTTCTAATTGATTAATAAATTTTGTTTTTAATTTCACAGATCTTTGTTCTGAAAAAATGCAACTTCACAATAAGAATATGTTCTTTAATATAATATATGTGTGCTGTATGAAATGTGTCCAAAATTAAAAATTAAAACTGTTCGAAGAATATTTTTTCTTCTTCTGTATTGGTTTAACTTTTAAAAATCTTACACAGTAATCCTGAAGAAGAGAACATTGTTCTGGAAACATGTAAATTTTTTAATCTAATAAAGTGGTGAAAACAAAGTTATTTGTTTTATTTTAATAAAAATTAAAACTTGTCAATTCTGGCGTCCTCTAGCGGCAAATACACAAATTAATTATTAAAGTAGTAACTATCGCATTAAAAAATTGGATTGCTTAAAATAGATAATATATGTTAATCAATCAATAAATGAGACTTACATATAAAGTCGATAAATTGGCGGAAAGATACCAGGCTGATATGGTTTAATGGTGACACACCTTCCCGGAAAGAGAGGAGATCCGGGTTCGAGTCCCGGTAGCAGATTTGATTTTTCTGTATATATTTCAAATTGATTCATCAATTTGGTTTGAAATTTATATGACTAGAGATAGGATAACAAAACTTATTATAATGAATGCTATATTAATTCGTAAAACCCTGATAAAATTAATTAACAAAGCTCTTGAGGGCATTTTAGAGATTAAGATGTCAGAAGCGAATATGAATTACGGAAAATAATAAACCTTGCAAAATAAGCATTCACAACTAAAAGATGACTGCAGTGGCAGAATAAATATATACATATTGTGAAGAGATTTTAAAAATAATCACCACATATAATCAAGGATTTAAAACTCTCTGAACGTTTTAGAACAAATTGGAAACACCTAAAAACCAGTAGAACACACGAAAGTATACAAGAAGATTACAAAAATCAAGGACCTTATATAAGCAGGAAGGCCATCGTACGTCAAGATAATCTTGTATTTGACAGCTAGTGAAAACCACAAACAAGCGAATGGACGATCCGAGTCAGTCAGCGAAAAATGTACCAGAGTAACTACGAGTGGAATATTCTCGAGTGCGAGTTACGAAATAATACTACAGTTTACTTAATTTTAATTGTTTAATTTGTATCCATGACAATATTAATAAACATCTTCTAAAGAGCTTATTTGGAGTATAGTACTATGAATGTGTAAGCTAAAACCTAACAAAAACAGGGAAAGAAAGTTAGGATGATAATGAGTTAGATTGAAAGAAAAACAAAACGTTGAAGTTTTAGAGGAAAGAGACAAAAATAGATCAACGAGTTATAAAGAAAATAATTATCATCAGTCACATGTTTGGTACTGAAAACGAATTTTAAATGAGAAACTGTCATTACCACTGTTTCATGCCAAGATCATGTGACTGTTAATTTGTATAATTATGCAATCATTGCTATGCACATGTTTTATATATTGCATATGTCATTAGTTCACTGGTTGTTCATGAAGAGGTTGCCAACCTTTCACGACTTAGGTATACAAGAACATTATAAAACAAATAAGTTTTTTGGACTTGGGTGCGAAACAGGGGACAGTGCGGCTGCATACAAGACAGTTGCTTGCATAGACAGCTGCACTAGAATTAGTATATTAAATGATACTTAAATTTAACTATCAAACGTTTTCATGCTGACCTTTTTGACTGTGTTTAAATATGTCCATTCATATTCATATAATGTTGATTCGAGATACTTTTCATTTCATTTATATAGGTAACTTTAAGAAGTTATGTTACGTAAATTTATTATTATTTAATACGGTGGTTACTTTTTCATGCTAACGTGCGTATAGAAATAAAAAATAAATAATATAAACCACATTTTCGAATAAAGACGCCAAAATAAAACGTGGATGTCCAGGCCTAAACACTCCACTTGAAATAGTTATTGGTAGAAAATATTATGTATATTTATATATATATAAAATATTATATATATATATATATAATATTTTTTATTTATTAGAAACACTAACAGGATAATAGGTACATGATACTCTGATAATAAACATTATAGTGAAGACTATGCCAATTATCCCAATTACAAGTGTCTTCGGTACGCTCTAGTAACATGTATTTTTGCAATTAATTATATTTTACATGTACATTCATGTGTATTGTATATTTTGTGTTTGAATATAATGCGATTAGTATTTAATAAACGATTGATTTAATGGATCTATAGGTATATATTGGTCCTGTTACAATACAAACAATTTCCCTGCGCATATAAAACCTACGTTTAATACTTATACTAAATATATACTGTGTATAGTGTTGTGAACATGGTAATGTAGTGTTGGTCCTGACGGAGAGACGGGCACGTCTCGAAACCGGTAGACCTAAAATCTGGTGGTTTATACTAATTCAATTAACACTCAGCGAAACAATAATCAGTGTGCAGTTGTCGTGGAACCAATATCGCACTTTTCAAAACTACTTATAAATAAATTTCCCAGAACTTTGAGCATTTATTAAGAGCAGGTATATTATACAGGTGGGCATTGAGTAACGAGACTACAAAGCGCAATAATGCAGACGCGTTATATCCTTCAACATCGTATTTGATCCAATAAAAACGGAGCCAGCTCGACTACTCAAATCTCGGACATCGCATCATTATTATTACAGGCGGGTTTCGGCTACATCCAAGCGCCGTTTACAAATAAAAATAACTATTAACCCACGCGAAATTAAAGCGAAATACGTTTCACTGCTAACAATGGGCATAACAGGAATGAAATAATTACGTGTGTTTAAATTTAAAGGATCACTTGTACGTAAAATATAACACAACGCTTTCATATCATTTTACTCTTTTTTTATTTATCTTTTTTTTTTTTATTTTTTTTTTTATATAATCCATTTTTTTTTTTATTATTTTTTTTTTATTTTATTTTATTTTTTTTTATTTTTTTTATTATTATTATTATTTTTTTTTTATTATATATAATCCATTTTTTATTTTTTTATTATATATAATCCACCCGATACGATACATTTTCTATACAAACCTACACTGTTTGACGGGTCGTACCCAAATTTTGCATACTTATTCTTTATATTCCAATAAAATGATGAATTATTTCAAATAATGAGTGGGTTGAGAATTGTGTTTCTCTCAACTCAAAAGTATACAACGAAAAATATAATTTCCTTCTACGACAGCTCTCAGCGGATTAAAAAATCTTATATAAAAATAGAAAATGAAAGAAATAGTAAACACATAATTCAATCACCATCCCAATTATAAAAATTTCGTTATCTATCTGTCCGCCCGTGACTTCGTGTAACATTCGTAACTTCTTTATAGTAGTTTTTACGTAAAAAAGAATACGTAAAAGAAAAATTTTGTTAATTTTTTTTCTTTATATATTATTTTTTCTTTTCTTTTTTATATAAATAAATAAATACTTATTCCTAAGGAACCGACATGTAAAAGTATCGTCATTTTTGACGGGTTGCAGCTAGTAATATAATATAATAACAAAATATGATCACAATTATATAATGAAAAATACATCATCAAATCGAGGATCCCTACGTATACTGAAGAATCTGCGAGAATTCGATTTACTTTTTACTATCTCCAACCATTCAATTTGCTCTATGTTTTCGGATAATTTAAAAATGTTTAATTTCCTTTAATATTTGCTTTATTTAAACTAAAATTCTTTTTTTTTTAATTTGTCGGAGATGTAGAATAAATTGGCTGTTTTAAGGTAGTAAAAACGATAGTAAAAATGATGAAGAGACCGTCTAAATATAAAAAAAAAACAACAACAAAAAACGGCGCCCGGAGCGTATGCAAATTTCATAACAGAATTATGTCGATGTTTCAACTTTTTTATTAAATTCAAAATAGCACATGTATGTCCCGTCAAATTTTATCACGTGGTGTGCTCAAGCCTTCTTCCCGCACTAATCATCACCTGTCAAACACTGTCCAGAGCTGGGATCACCTGCATTTGAATAATCGCGAAATGGATTCCACCAAAATGTTAATCAAAACACATCGGGGTGACCAAGGGCCGCCCGAAATAAACTGGAAAATTTATAGCGAGGTAACTAAACCGAATAATATGTAAAACGAGCCAGTTTTCTTGATAATGGCCGCATTTTTGGCTGCTTATCAAAGTCTTCAGCAGTTTCATCACACCACATTCAACACTGACATTCAAATGCGCGGGAAATTTGTAGTCACATTCAACGCTGCGAATAGAGGACGGGCAAAAATATTTCTGTCTCGCCTTTTTATTCGCGTTTGAAGCGTAAATAAAGCTTATAGAGTACGCGATAAATAATTGAATTTCGAAATATTAGTTTATTTATTAAGATAAACTATAGATGTCTCACGGAGATTGACTACTTTCAAATCGATGTTGATTCTGAGACAGTCATAGTTTCTATATTAAAATCTGATTATTTTTCGTTATTTTACTCGTGGATTTGCTTAATCTTTAATTTTTGCATCGAATTTTGTTTTATACAAATAATCTTATTCAGTCATTTTAAAATGTGTTATTTTGATTGTTTTCTTTTGTACTTTTTATTAAAAGTGTTAAAACTCAAAAGATGTCTTGTTTTTTATTATCTTCTTCAAAGGTGCTATGTACCGTATACACACACACACACACACACACACAAAAACAGAGACGATGTGGAAGTCTTTTTTGCGTTAACAGGGCTTACAACTTGTCATTGGCTGACTATTTACTCAATGTTTTCACCCAAGTTCGACCACATATCTATCAAATTTGGACCGTTGTATTTATGGTATCCATGTAATTTAGAGAGAACAAAATCCAGTAATTGAGTTCTTAAAAATTTTAACATGCTCAATAAATATTATCAACTTATTTTTGGGTGGAGTCACTTGATGGTTTCCAAAGAGTACAGTCAGCGTGAAAAATGAAGATAGTAAAGACAAACTCGTGCAACCAGGCACGATCAAAGAATAAAAAAATTTGAGACGTGACATTGTTTGGAGATGAGTGACGAGCTGGTGAGGGAAGCTCTGTGAGGAGAAGCTTTCTAATATAGAACCTCATAGATTAGGAACCAGCGACTGCCAGACTTACGTTATAGTATCAAACTTGAAATATTTTCTGTACGTGTACACCATTGTAGGCAAGAAGGTTTGAATATTATTACATTTGAGTTCGGGGGATTTCGACAGATAAAATCTAAAATGTATTTATAAAAAATAATATTATACTGTCACGTGTCGCGGGAGGAATTAATAAAAACGCTTAATTACTGCTTAATTAATTAATCAAACGTACAAAGTCACCTAACACAATCTGACTTAATGCTTTTGTTTAAATAAAACTGTTTCGTAAATTTATCACTCTTAAATAGACACTTTCAAATCTTTTTTTTACCCTTCAATGTTTGATTCTGATAAACATTGGAGGAAAATTATATTTATAAATACTGAAATTTCTAGTTCAATTGTTAAAGACATCTCAAATGTTATTCAACCAGCTTTTTATACTTATAGTAAAAGTAATAGTAAGTTTAAAAAATACATATTAAATAATAAGGATAAGAATTTTTTTTTAAATCGGGTGTTTATAAATTGATTTGTAATGATTGTGATTATTTTTATATAAGGAAGGTTAAGGTGTTAAATAGCAATAATTATTCTGAATTTTCTAACTATCTTTTGGCTATGGATCATTCTTTTGATATTAATGAGCGTTTACAAATTTTACATACAAATTATACAGAATCACAGTTTGAATAATTAGAAATTTTAGAAATAAGAAAAAGTGTTAATAGTAAATTGAATATAATAAATAACCAGGTCCTTTTTACAAATATTTATCTTTTAAATTTATTTTCTAGATAAGTAGGTAACTTTTTAATATTTTGATTATCTATACTTCGATTTGTAAATTTAATTTTGTTAGTATACATTTGTTACCCTGACGAAGGGGTTGTGGGCTCTGAAACATGTTGATTTTTTTTCAGTAGAAAAGTGGTGTAAACAAAGTTTATTTCTATAAATTATAACTTTATAATCGCTTTAACACTTTATTCACTATTCACTAAAACATTCCATTCAATTTCCGCACGTATCGATTTCCGGTGTATTTCGCTACTTTTTTTAGAACTTTCCAGATTATTCGCAATCGAATCATCTGCCACACTGGCCCGCAGCTCGCAGCTGCCTTCGCTTCCGTTATTGCCGTCAAGCGTGCTAAAAACAAAAACCACGTAACTCTCGCATGCGTCCTATTTATATCTGGCTAATACTAAAATCGAGCCTTCTAGGCGTTCCTAGTGCTTACGAAAACTTTCTTATGGCTTCCAGGCTTTTATAGATGTTTCTTGATGCTTCCCAAAAGCCGTAAATTACGCTAGGCCGTTCTGGAATCTTCGATAGTGTTGTGATCATTTCAAACAATTGTCACTTGACATGAGTGCGTGATTCTTTTTTAGCCTCGTTACAATACAATAAAAATAATAAAATCATTGTATCTAAAAAATTTCTATGATAATAAAGATAGTTTAAAACTGACCGCACCCGGTGTAATATTGAACACCAAACCTTCATGTGCGTAGGCAGATCAGTTACCAAAGTAAGCGCGGTGTTTACGCGGAATTCCACCGACAAAATTTAATTAACTATTCACATAAAATCTTATTAAATAATACAATGCATCCATTATATAACCTGTGGACACAACAATGAATACTATAATATTTGTGAGGCAGTATAATACTCAAAATAGAAAATATTAATGAATTTTCACTAAAACGCATATGTTCAATCTAAGCAAAAAATTTCTGAACATGTTAAATGCGTGCAAAACATTTTAAAAGATAAAATGAAACCGAAAAAATAAAGCTCACTATTTTATTTCGCTCGGCATTATATTATGTTATCATTTTTTATACGTATATATTTTTTAGAATTAGAAGCGAAACGCACGAAACACAACTCCCAGGTTTGAGTAAATCAAACAGATTAATTGTGAGCTCACCGGGAATCGATCCCGGAACTCGCAGTGTCATGCCCACTGACCTACGAGGATCACAGATCTTGTATTGTATTATTCGATTAAGACCTCAGAGGGCTCACTCTCCAATGATCTACGGGTATGGCGAACCCGGGGCGCCTGATGCTGTGCACTGCCGATTCCATACTCTCTCTAGCTCCCACACATTTTCTCCCCTTAAACCTTCGATTCCTTAAACTGGTGAGGTCGCAGTGGCACACGTCCTGCCGGAGGTTGTTTGTCTATAAAGTGCTGCGTAACGGCTCTGTTGCTTCCCGCCAGCAACACTACCAGCAAACCCTCCCCTGCCAGGGAGGGCGATGGCGAATCTCTGGCGCCATAAAACGAGAGCCAACCAGCTAAGGGACGGAAAACCCCTACAGAAAAACCCTGGTCCTCCTAGTCAGGGGGTTAGGCGTTGGGCCAACAACTCAACCCTATGAAACAACCAAAGTTACGAAACCATCAAGAGTGAACTTTTTTGGAGGCAGCTAGGACCCGTCAAGGGTTGTAACGCTGAGAGGATGGATTATTCGATTAAGAAAATAGCATGGTGCACCTGAGAAAACTAATGACGATACATTTATATAGCTTTTTAAAATTAAAAAAATGAGAAATAATACATTAAACTAAATTAATAAAAAATGTACAAATAAGTAATTAAAGTTACATGTCAGTTTATGTGTATTTGATTTTTTTCTTCTATCGCAACATTTCCTTCCCCCCCTAATACAATCGCTCAATAATTGGATCGCTCGTGGTGCGAATGATACACGATTGCTTCTTCACTACCACAATGAACATTTTCAATGTCACGTTAAAAACAACTATTTTGTCTACAAGTTCTGCGTTTTCTTTCTATTACAAAAAATTATCGAGATATATTATAGATGACACACAGAGACGAAGCTATTTGTGTGTGAAAGCAGCATGGAAGACTTTTGAATGTTTATAGGGCTTGCGACCTATCGTTTGGCGTTTTTAAGTGCTCACTTTACACGTGCCGTTGATGTGCCGTTCAACAATTCTACCCATGATTGACCATCAAATTTATCAAATTTTGGAACTTGTATATATGTTATCTTATAAATTTAGTAGTCAATCATGGATTTGGAATAATTTATAATAATGTACTATACAAATATTGGCTTGTGATACATACCGTGTTGAAAGCAGTAAAGGAAAAAGAAAAACTTAAAATTAGAAGATTCTGGAAGGCTGAAAACTTTTTCTTTTTATTAATAATAATAATATTATCACAAATCTATTTTATTATCATTGAAGAAAACTAATTTTAAGCAAATTTATTAATCGATTAGAAAAGTCACACAGAAAAATTAAATAAACGAAAAAATATTTTAGCTACTACCGGGATTCGAACCAACGGACTCTATCCGGGAATGGCGCTTTATTCAATTTCGCTACAGCAGCCTGGTATATTGACGTCAATTTTTCGACCTTATATGTAGTCCCCTTTGTAAATTGATTAACACACATATTATTCCATTATTTTAAGCAATCCACTTAATATAATGCAATAGTCACAGGTTACTTTGTATATCTACCGCTAGATACTTATATCTTTATTCATCTTAATTTTGGAAACATTTGGTAAAACACATATTTTTATTTACAGAAAAAACTAATTTTGTTTAATTAAATTAAAATGAACATATAAGAGAATATTCACGCTTACATAATAGTGTTGGAAGCTGTTGAAACTCGAGTTAATTAATGACGAAGTAATGTATAAGCTTACCGAAGGCTAAGCTTGGATCTTGATTAATGGATACTTCATTTGATGAATAACTAAATGTCGAGTGTCTAATCTACAATCCATCATAAAGTAAATTTAATTAAAGAAAAGCTGCCGTTTGCGAAATGTTGTGCGCCAAGTCGGCCGCACACTGGATGCGTTTTCGTACGAAATTGAGTAGTACGTATACGTCAAATACGCAAGCACATTCCTGACCTTCGAAGTAGTATTGAACATCGCACACTGTACACGATTTAGTAGTGCGTATACGCACGTACATGCGACGTCCAACACGATCCGGATTTGTTCGGAAATTTTTGAGATTTCGTACGATGCATATTGAAAAATTTGTCAATTTGATACATGACCACAAATGTTTGTGGGACCAAAGTGATTCAACTGCGTGACCATCAGCGCAGATCATGGCGGAGAATCTCTAAAGAACTAAAAAATATCTGTAAGTTAAATAATTTGGTTTAATGAAGGTGAGGTATAATTATGTACTTGAACAAAAAAAACTTTTAAATATTTCTCCTATGTTATGAGCTCTCGTTGCACTTCGATTCTCCCCAGCATTTGTGAATCTATTAGACAGATAGTCATAAAATTTGTCATTATTTAAGTCTGCCATAATATGATGGAATTTACCAAATTCGTCCCTTCTAGTATATTATATACCGTTCACCCATTTGGTTCTACGATGCCGACGACGCCGTAGCAGCCTACGAGTGAGAAGAGAGTTTTTCAGAAGATACAGATTATTCAAACGTTATTGGAAAAATGCGAAAAGTAACTGATCGTGACCAACGCAAGACGCAATCAATGTGCGCGCTCAATACGTAGGAAAATAATCGTACGAATACGTACGTAATAATTCGTATCCAAAGTGCGGCCGGCCTAAGTATCCATGCATTAATGATTATATTAATTAATCAATAATAAATTGCGTAGTCCGCTTCCAGCATCGGGAGAGGCACAGCGACAGTAGTAAACACAATGGGAAATGAATCAGGGATGCTGTCATCCTTACTATGTATAGTGAATGCGTTGCGTAGGTGGCCTACAATCCGTATTTTCCCGTTAACAAAACGTGAATTCGCTCTGCCAAATCTAATTAAAGTGATTAATTAATAAAGGCATATCTTATTTAAAAAGCACTGATTTAAACATTTCGAAAATAACAAATTCACACGTATAGTTAAGGCTGGACATTCAATGCAAATGCATATTGCAGTTTTTTTTTACGAAAATGTGGGTTTTTATTATTCATTTATATCAGAATAATCCAGACTGCAATTTTCTTAGGGCGTGTTTGGACACTTTGTTCGGTGCGAAGTCGACGCCCAGGGTGGCCAGTCGTGAGATAAAAGCGATAAATAAAAACGAAATTATCGAGCGGAGTAGACCTTTTTCCATTTAAGAAAGACAATCGAATCAATATGTATACGCCTTGCGTACGAGACGCATTGTTCCGTTGTGTTGATGTTTATACTCGTAAACACGAACACAACGAAACAATTTACGTCGTATGCACGGCTTGCACGATTGGGTTTATTCTATTATTATATATTATTGTTTTTTTTAAATAAAATTTACTATACCGAAATAAATTTATGCGACTGTTACAAGCGTGAACTGGATGGTGAATGTTAAATTAAGTGTTACCCAGCGATAATAACGAGCGTTATATTGCAAAATCGTGTGATTTAAAGAATGGCGTTACGTTTAAATCGTGTTAGGCGACTTCTATTAATTGCTAATTAATTTCCAGTGTTTCGATTTATCTGCCGCAACCATGACCCGCGACATATATATATGTTGTCAGTGAGAGTTTCCTTTGTAGGTAGAATAATTAAAAAATATATATATATATATAATACGAAATAAATAAATGAAATAAAGAGAAACACACAAATATCAAATAATAAAACTGAAAAATTAAATGCTGGAACCTGGATTTATTTATTTCGTATTAAATATTACGGGACTCGTTCCTTAAATAAATGAAAAATATGTTTAATAATATATATACTCTATTTGCAGTTTAGCAAAGAATACTTCCATTGCTCGGAAATCGACTAGCGAGAAGACGTCAAAGCTTCGTTTGATATTCTCGTAAACAGTCGATTACTTCCCGAATAAAAAAATGGAATAATATAAATAAGCGAATTAATAATTCAAAAGAGAAACATATAACTATCAAATATTGACGACTTGTTAAGTCGCTGGGATAGTGAAATTGGTAACACGCTGTGCGCGAAACACAGAGGTCCGTGGTTCGTATCCAGGTTCCAGCATTTAATTTTTCAGTTTTATTATTTGATATTTGTGTGTTTCTCTTTATTTCATTTATTTATTTCGTATTAAATATTACGGGACTCGTTCCTTAAATAAATGAAAAATATGTTTAATAATATCTATATATATTATATATATATATCTATATATATATATATACTATATATTATATATATATATACTATATTATATATATATATGTATGTATATATGTTTATATATATGTTAAATCTAAGGCTTTCACGGGTACAATATATGTTAGTTCTAACTACTTTGGGGGTAACCCGCGTCAAATTCTGGTCGTCAGGACCAGTCGTCTGCCGACGTTTCGAACAGATCTCACTGTTCATCTTCAGGGCGCCTTGTCGATGAGCTGCTTCTCCAAAAAGCGTACAACCGTTTGGGTCCGGAGCTCACCGTCAATTGTATATATATATGTATATATTTTTTTTTTTAAATTATTCTACCTACAAAGGAAACTCTCACTGAAAATTGATCTAGCTTAGTAGTATATTCCTAGTGTTTCAGTATTACGTACCGTTAAAAGCCATGTTGGAACTTACATTACTTACATTACATATGAATTTTAAGTCCTCCGCATACTAACGAGCTCGGATCCGAGAGCGCGTTCGCAAATTTAATTTTTTGCCAGTTGAACAAAGTCAGTCTAGGATCCCAGAGTGGTAATAATCGCAACAGTCAAAAGACTCCAAAGGGTAGCATCCGATATCGTGCGGTGCTGGAGTTAAAATTCATCGCACAGAAATTGAACAAAAATACCTGAAGAGCTCACACGGTTGATAAAGAAGACCGCACGAGGCTACTGTAAACGTTACTGAATGTGTGGGTTATGCAGTATTCTGCACGCCGCCAAGCGGCAGTTACCCGAACTATCTTTACGCGCTACTGCGAGATTAAAAAGTCCGGTACAATTTTCGATTGCGGTGGTTAATGTATTTAGAAAAATTCTTATGTGGACAAAACATATGATACAAAAATCAGTCAGAAATAACTTTGACCTATAATTAATTATACAAGGTTATTTGTAAAACATTAATAACCTCGCAGGACTATATTCCTGCCTTGATTACGAGTCTCACATGTTCAAGCTATCATGACCTAATATCAATAGTTATGGAAATATGCGACATCATAGTTAGCTTTTTTTTTCAATATTTCTGACTTCTTTTTTGTAAAACGTTAGACTATCATTACAATAACTCATATTGATTACGAAAAATTCATTCATTTCAATACAAGTTAAATAAAATTACAAAAACCCTGAAAAAATTCCAATTGGAATTTGAAGGTTTTTTTTTTATTTGACTTGTGTTAAAGAGAATAAATTTTTCATACTCGATATAAGTTACTGTAATGATATTCCAACGTTTTACAAAAAATAAGTCAGATATATTGAAAAAAAATGCAAACTTTGATGTCGCATATCTCCATGACTATCGATATTAGGTCATAATAGCTTGAACATTTTCGACTCATAATCAAAGCAGGAATATAGTCCTGCGAGGTTATTTATGTTTTCCAAATAACAATGTATGCGATATTTTGTTATAAAAGTAATTTTGTTTTTTTGTTTTTTGACTGGTTTTTTTTATGCTTAATTCTAACTTATTTATAACATTTATGAATTAAATTTTGTGTTTGTAATGCAAATGTTATAAAAAAAAATGAAATTGAATTGAATTGAATTGAAAGTCTTAAAATTCTCTGTTCGAAGATACCATTACCATACCACCAAACAACACGTCTTGTTGAATTTACTAATTACTATTTTTTTTATATATAGATGCGAACACGGAATACGTGTCACATCAATATTCTTACTGTCTTTAAACTAAGCTAAACGCCTGTGCTATGAAAATAGGACTAACTTGCTGGTCTGGAGTGAGATTCGAACCCGCGAACTTTGGATCAAGAGGCGAGTGTCCTAACCACAAGACCAAGCTGCTCGACTAACCTTTTCAGTCACACGTTCTACATATTCAAACCACCTAGTTTTCAGGTGGACCGAATTTGGTACCTTTCCAAAACTGGCTCCAATCAACTCTACATTCATTCCTAATATATTCGCTATCGCTCTACTCTACACTCTATGTTAAATAGATTTACCACGTATGCACTTAGGATCTTTCATTGCATTCAGCATTTTTTCATTTTTATTTTGTCTCTTCTTATTCCGCAATAATTTTAAAATGCTTACATTTTTAGACTCATCAATTTTTTAAGCGACCACTTTGCATCCGGTTAACATGCCTCATGTAGTGATAAAAACACGAAAAAAATTCCACAAATTATATATAGATCTGTGAATAATTAATGTAAATCTATTTAAGTCCTGTGAGTTCTGCCAAATACTTGGCAGTCATTTTAAAATTTAACGTAAATGTGCGAGACAGGTCTCTTAGCGTACCCAATTTAAAGTGACATCAATGTCACTTATTTCTTTCAAATTTCTTTCAAGAATGCACTTTGATTATCTCGTAAATTATACACATTTATTATGATTGAATCACTGGCGTAGCTGGAAAATGGCGGGCCTCGGGCTATTAAATTAAATTAATCTTCTACAGCTAATCCGTGAGAGTGACTAAAATTAATATAAAGAGAATACGTGTAAATTTAGAGTATTCGTATTAATAATTGTCCTTGTTGTTGGCAGAATTGAACTCATCGCCGTATGTTTGTCGAACTTTTTCTAGATAGTAGATATTAGATAACCAGTATTTACTCATATGTATTTATACAAAATATGTATTTAGCAAAAAATATTATATATTTTAATGAAAACATTTAATTTATAATTGCAGTTATATAACACAGTTCACAACACAATGATAATTAAACAAATTAGACACATCAATCAGAAGGATATTTAAAAAAAATTCCTTTTTTTTCTTTTCGATTAATTGATTATTTAAAAATATATATATTGATTGTATTACTTGTATAAATCTACTTGTATTATTTGATTAATTACACCTACATGTTTCAGAAATACCTTTCCATCGTCAGGGTGTTATGTATATGACAAATTATCAACATAAATAATGACATTAATTAAATTAAATGAATTAATTAATTAATTAATCAATTGAAAAAAAATTATAGATTATTTTCTGTATATCATTCAAATTGATTTATCAAATTTGTTTTCATACAACCTGAATTCGAAGTCTAGCGTAGTAAGCTCAATATATCATATAATAACGATTATCATACGGTGTTGACGATAGATAATAGTGACCTTATTTATTAAAAACTAGTATTAATGTCATACATTGATATTAAATCGCGGGGAACTGATGTTTAAAACTCTTTAAAATAATTTTAAAAATATATTTTATAAAAAAATATATATATATTCAGGCACAAATAACACATTAAATACCAAGTGTTTAACTACGTCCAACTTAATTATTTTGAAAAATCTTTTCATATACCTAGTACAACATCAAAACAACAACCCCTGTTTAGTTTCGCAACAATCAAAAACTTCTGAAACTTAACATTATCCTGCCAAGAAGGTACCCAGGCTATCTGGATAATCGCTACGCCCCTGCACCGAACTAAAAATTATACGTTAATTTCGCCTGAAAATATACATTTGTACGTATACATCTCAGTCTTTATGAAAAATTAAAAATATTGTGCTATTTATAGCATTTATAGCAAATTATACATATTTATATGTATAATTTGGTTAAGAACAACTAATAAAACTGTCACACGGGGAATTCTTAGACGTTATTAATTAATTTAAATTACTATCTGGCGCGCGACACATGTGCGCCGGATATCAGAATGTGGAAAAAAACACTTTTTTTAAGTATCTACCTATATTTTTATATTAAATGAAATTGATATGTAATTTATTTATTTACTTACGTACGCCCATTCAGGCTTTTACATAAAAAATATTACATTAAATTCAAAAAGTATATACGTTAAACAATATCAGAAATAAGCAGTAAAATATATGAATATAAAGTGCATGTATAAGCAAAGCAGGTATAAGCATTAAACCATGAGTATAAAAATTAAAAATATAAAATACAGAGCAGCAATGTGTATAAACAAATATATATTACACATCATTACATGTATGTATTAACAGCAGTTAGTAATGAAAGAGTATTGTCTCATTAAGTACAAACTTTATTTTCACTAGACTGTCATTAAAAACATCAACCATATAGCCAAATTCATTACCAGTCTTTAATATTCTGCTAATTACGGCATTTGACTGGTAATTCGTTCTGGAATTTTGGCAATGAAATGTGACAATTTGTCGAGTTCTGTGTAAGGACGGGTAATGTAAATACAACGATATTGCGCATATATTACAAAAAGTGTAACAGAACTAGTCAATAATATTTTACAACTAGATAGACACCTGCCGAAATTACGAGTCGAAAATATTCGAGCAACAATGTCCTTATAACAATAGTTATGGAGACGAAAGCAATTTTTGCAATTTTTTTTCATTGTTTCTGACCTACATATCTTTTGAAAAACTTTGGAAAATAATATATATATATATTTCATAATTACCGGTAAACCGGTAATAAATTCATAGTTTTAACGATTTACTGGTATTGATATTTTCCAGTAAATTTGCGTGCCTTAGGTCTGACAGATCAAATTTTGGTTTTCTTGGTCATGCTTTATGTATACGAAGGGATTAAAGCACAAGTGCAACTCTGCATACGACGAGAATAATAAGGCTGTGTTTGAATATGATTATTTGGAAATTTACTTAAGTAGTTTACTAAAAGTATTTAAATGCTTTAAAATTAATATTTTAGTATCACCGCTCTGGTTAAAATCAGTTATAAAAACGTGTATATGGGCGCTTTTGCTTCTAATCCCCTTGTGTATATCTTTTATCTCCTTCCATTTGATCTCCTCTTCGATATTCTAAACAACTTCAATCTGAATCAATGTTTGATTTATTTCTAATATTAATCATAATATTATTGTATTTTCTTAATTCCTGAATAAATTTTTTTCACAGAAATTGTTTTATTAACTCACTTAAAATTGTTTACTATAAGACGATGCATGTGATATTTATTGAAAATTAGTATGATTTATACTCGGCGCTATAATTCATTTAAATTTTCATAAAAATTCTGGTACGCTAAGTCCTCTAGTGGAAACACTCATTCAAACATCCTGCCTTGTCTTGGCAGCTAGACAAAAAATATATTTATTAGCTTTTAAAAAATGCCGGTCTATTTTTCACTAAAACGCTGTTTATTCTTCCGAAATAAATGAAATTCAATCAAGTAATGGAAAAGTCTTGAAATATTTACAGTCTATTTTTGAAGATGATTAATACCATCTGTGATGTTTTGAAGAATGCTGAACGGCGGAAGCAAATTAATTCAAGGCTGCTTCTTTCTGTCAATTCAGGTACCTACTCTTCTGGCAAAGCAGATGAAAAGATCACAAGGAAAACACAACGAAATTAATTATTTATGTATTCTGGTTTACTCATCTTCCGAGGAAACTCTCTTATAATTCAACACTAGTATTCTTTCATTCCATCCTAAGAAAGGATGCGTATCAAGTTTTTGGCTATGGCATTGAAGGAAGAAGATGCGTGTGATATTTAATATGATTTAATATATATTTTAAAAAAGTAATCCTTAAAAACCAAGTTTTTACAATACTCCCTTTCTCATTTTCGGGTTTCGTGTCTACAATGTGCGCCGGATTCTCCATACAACTTACTGAATTATATGAAAAAACCTGAAATTATAATGAAAAAACCTGAAAAATTATATGAAAAAAAAAATTTGAAAAATCCAAAATTATACTATAATTATTTTTTTAACGAAAATTTGATAGATCTTCTTGATCGTCGCCACAATTCTACTTGCAAATCTTCAGCTTGATTGGATCACGAAAAAAGGGTTAAAAATTGATCCAAAGTTTTTTTGTCAAGCAAGCAGACGCCACAAGTTAAAAGAAAGGAAGTAAAAAACAAAATAACCCTTTTAATTAAGAGAAAATATATGAATGAATCGGGTTTTCATTCAATGATACACCGTCTTGTCAATGTACATTTGTTTCACTCTAAGTTTCAAATTGAATTAAATAGAATAAAACAAATCGCATTTGATAATGGATACAATACAGAATTGATAAAATTTAAAAAAATAAATTAAAGAATAATTTTACTAACCCGTTTTTATACAATTCACAGATAAATATAAATAATAATAACGATAATTGTCGAAGACTTTTATATATTAATACATTTTCCAATCAAATTTCAAAATATCTACCAAAAAGTATTAGACCTGCATTTTATGCAAATAATAATATAGGAAAACTACTCATAAATGCAAAAGACAAAGATAATATAATTAACAATTCAGGTGTCGTGTAAAGATTGTACAGTGTTTTATATTGGAAAAACCGGTCGAAATTTCAATGTAAGAGTTAAAGAACATTTAATTTATCAAAATTATCAATAATGAATGTGAAAAAGCAGAGAAATATCAACATATTCAAGAAGGAATGCATTACAAAATAAAATATAATTATTCTATAAAAGTGAATGCACGGTTAATATTAGTTAATGTTATTTTCTAATATTGCCTCTCCATTAGTGCTGGACACTCCTGTAGTTTTAGTTAGTTATTTAGAGCATAAATAGTTTAATATGATATATTTCGCGACACGATAACTCACATAGTTCTTAATAGGGATGTTACGGAGCTTCGACTCAGATTCCGAAAGGTCGGAACTTCCGATTGCTTTTGCACCTCTGGTTCCGATAAATTGAAATCCGAAGTTATAATGGCAGGTCGAAGCGTAGCGGACGGAGATAAAGCTGCGAAGCTTTTGTTCATTAAATGCAATTTGCTTCTTTCGGAGTCAGTTTATCTGATCTAATTTACTACTAGTACTTATTAAGATATAAGAAAATTCGATTACATATTTTTATTTTCAACACAAGTGTATTATTTTTTAAGCCTAAATAAATGAAACTGATGAATAATAATGTTTGTAATGTTACTTTATAAGACCTGCCCTTAACATATTTCTCTTCTGCATCCACCTTCGATTCCGATTCCGGTTCCGGTTCCGAGAAACCGAATCTAAAAACTCCGATTCCGAATTCGGTTCCGATAAAGCGAACTCCGTAACATCCCTGGTTCTTAACAGACTTCAAATAAATATTTTCGATAAATTGACCCTATAAATATCTCGGCTAAGGTCGTCAACAACCCTGACATTGTCAGCTGTGTTTTGAATTCTAAAAATTCGTTATTCCGTTAACATAAAACCTAGATAAAAAAAATTAAAAACATACGCAGATGTAATCTGCTTGATTTAAAAATAAAATTAGTACTAAAGCGGTAGAGATCCAATAGCACCGTTTACAAACTTCGTTTAAATTAATTAACATTTCCAGGACTCGTGCAAATACACTGCAAATTTATAATTTAAATATTAAAATATCGATCGCAAGCGTGCCTGTGTGTCGTAGCGGAAACGGGTTAAAACACTAAAATGAAAGTCAACATTTGGGTTTGGGGTTTGCATAAATTCGACCAGTCCAAGGGTGGTTCTGCGAAAACAGTCTTGCTCCCCCGGCCCGCGCTGCCCTCTGTTCGGCATTGCGTGGCCGCAGTTCGATTGTTCCTCCCGCCGCCCTTAAGTTGTGATTGAAGAGAGGTTTGGGGCTTCGAGCGCAATATTATACTCGCGTTCTTTGTTCTGGCGAAAAACATATTTTAATAAATATCGCTGGGCAGGTACTGTATCCAAGTATCCGTGAAAGTTTCAATTCTGCCTCACTCGCGAAGGATGAAGTGGAATTGTTATAAAGGTACTGATACACACGCTCATTAGTGGCACGTGAGCACGCGCAGTATTAAGCTTCTTGAGCCATTGCTATTTAGTAGTGGAAGGGGTATCTTTTGAGCATGTGTGAACAGGCTTGCTTATGAGCATGCTAATGTCATTCGCGGCTAGTATCGATTATCGATGCGATCTTCTCAGTCCGCGACAGATGAAACAAATATGGCGCGTTGGAGAGATGACAAAACATATTATAGAAATCACGAATGTGTGTGGAATACTCGGTATGTAAAAATAATACAGCAAGAAATAATGTTTATGAAACTTTACCAAAAGACACGAATGATCAAATCTTACAATAAAAATTATGAAAACTAAAATCAAAAATGTGCGGATGGAAACACGGGAACTGTTTTGATTTTTTGGTTCACTTGAATTTCTAACTACAGTTTGCAAAGTTTCCATTTTGAACAAGAGCGTCTCTATTCTATGACAAGAGCATGCCACTAATAAGCATGTGTGTTTGATTGATGGCTCTGAGCATGCTTAAAATAAGCAAGCTAACAACGAGCAAGTGTGCACAGTTGTTAGAGCATGTGTATCAGTACCTTTAGTCGTCATATGGTCCGATTGTAATAAGCCAGAAGTCCAAACTGCAGGGGGATTTTCTAGATTCAATTTGCAGTACAAAACATTGTAACACTTTCAGAAAATATCAAGAATCCAGGTTGTCGAAATGAGTCATTTTAAGAGATATATAAATATCTCAATTAAGGCGGCTTGGACACGTCTTTCGAGTGCCGAGGAACGACGAAAAAGATAAACCTTCTTGACAAGACCGAAGAAATGCTTCCGGTCAGTAATAGCCTACGCTAGAATAAATGGCAATAAGATTGTGTCTTTAAATACTGAAAGATGAAGACCCGTTGTCGAGATTGTGGCCAACCCTCATAGAAGAAGGACATGAAACGGACATGACGATGACGATGAAAGAGATAAACACCTTAAGTTTTTTTTTTTTTACTTATCTTTTGTAAAACGATGCTCAATTATGTCGAAGTTTATAAATTCATTCGCTTTGACAGGAGTCAACTGAAATTATTAATACGTTTTGTAAAAAATATTCAGCGATGCCAAACACAAACTTTTGAAATGATGATATCGACAGTGAAAGAAAAGAAAAGGCAAAAGAAGTTATATTAGACCCTCTTTGTAGAAAGGAATAAATGATTTGCGTGTTGCTATGGACTACGTAATGTTTTATTATTTGATAAGTGTTTTTGTATTTTATATTGTTCATCCCATTGTATTTTAACAATACCGATCCTCAGTAATGAAGAAAGCGATTGGAGAATCAATAGCTAGCAAAGCGACGTATCGGCGATTTCAAAATTGGGAGAGGATATATTTTTTTAAATTTTATTTAAAATACTACGAAAATGACAGAATTCCATCGGCTTCAGAAAAACGCTGACATATTTTTTTACTTCCTTTCTTTTAACTCGTAGCGTCTGCTCGTCTGCCGAAAAAACTTTGGATCGATTTTTAACCCTTTTCCCGTGATACAATCGAGCTGAAACTTTGCAGGCAGCCTCGTGGCGACGATAAAAATGATCTAACAAATTTTCGTTTAATTTTTTTTTTATTATCATAGTATTATTTTAGATTTTTCGAAATTTTAACGGTTTTTTCAAATTGGAAACCATACAAATGAGAAAGGAGCCCGACACGTGGAGAAGGCACGAAACCTGTTTCAACTAGTCTGACTCGAGCCATGGGTCCGATCAGACGATTTCACTGACGCCGTGCCCCCCTATACCAATTATTACGTTTTCAATATTCTATGAGTTTTAAGGACAATAATATACATGGAATAGACTTTCCATATGAACATAAAGCAAGAGGAATACGATAGAATATCAAATTGGAAATAATACAAATGAGAAAGGGACTATAATAAAAACTTGGTTTTTATGAGTTAGTTTTTTTAAAAGTTTTTATTCGATCAATCCGCAAGACTATTTAAAATATACATCGACATATCGTTATAATTTTAAACGCATGTGAATTACCCAACAAAATAATAGTTTGATGTTTCTGAAGTGAGATCAAAAGGCTGGATGTTTTATCGGGCCGCAACTGAAGAAACTATATTTGGAAGAGGATCTCTGGACCAACGAGCATTCTTTCCAGATTCTATCCCGCATCTATCCTATCTATAAGGTAAGATTTTGCTTCGGGATGTCCTATTAGTCTCCTTAGTATAATTATAAAAATGCATACATAAATGCGGCCTAATCACAGTATACTAAGAACAGTAATACGTCTTCATACAAACTGGCCGCTACCCATTAGAATGTGTGCGTGCGTGCTCGGCGCCGTGTACGCACGCACTGTGACGCACACATTGACATAGAATATGGGGGCACAAGGCGGCGGCAGTAAGGGCCGTGCCTTCGGTGCCATTCGCGCTCGCAGCCGCCGCTTTAGAAAAAAATGTCTTTTTTTATGTTTGTGGTGCTTTACTAAAAAGGTGTGTTGATTATCACAAAGTCTGTGAGTTTTTAAAAGTCTACATTGATGTTAATCAGCGTTCTTGCAATTTAAGTGCAGAAACTAGGTATACTAATTAAAGAAATTTTCGGGTTTCGTGTCTACCTTATGCGTCGGAATCTCAGACGCCACGAGTTAAAAGAAAGGGAGTAAAATTAAAGAGACAACCCTAGCGTCAACGAAAGAGTAGGTTAATAACTCGCCGACAGGCCGGAGATAAACTACTGTTCTGGGTATACTGTGGCCTAATACAGTTCACATTTGTTTATTAAATATCGGTTTGTTGAGAGCCGAGGAGTTCGGTTGTTTTTAAAAAATATCGAACTTCGCACTCTCACTCACTTTTTCAATCGTCATTGTACGTTGAAGAACTATCGATTTACTAAACTATCTACAAGATGATATCTTTGAGAAGTGAATTGGAATTAATTTGGCGAGTCGCGCCACACAGGAATGAAATTGTGTATATAAAATATATTGACCATTAATTTAGCCGACATCTCATGAAAATTGATAAAAGTCTTAGTAATTTGAAAGAATAAATAAAATATTACATATCTCTAGACCGGGGACGAATGTCAATGAGGTCATGCTTGGTTGAGGTCTCAAGTCGATTAATCTTGGAGATGACTTTCAAAGCACTCAGATGAAAATCTCGTTAGAAATATATATCTTCTGCTCACCACGCATGACTTTTGAAAGTCAACACATGCTCAAGTTCTGGCCTGTCACTGTAACTTAGTGATGAATCAGGTAAATTAACGGTTTTAGACTAACTGACTAACTAACAGTGGCGTGCAGCGGGTATAAACTTAGGTTATGCTGTGACCGACTATATACCCATATTAAATATGTATATATATATATATACATATATATTAATATATATATATAATATATATATGCATATACCCATAAGGGTATATACATTTAAAAAATATTTAACTGTATATAATGAACTATTTTGAGTAGCTTTCTTTAATCCACAAAAATAACTGCACTATAAAAGAAGTGTTGTAAACAATATTTCCTAAATAAATAAATATTTTATATATAGGTAATGCGGCAAAAATTTTCAATATATTTCGAAGACAATTTATATATGATTTAATCGGGAATAATACAAATTTCAGATATAAGTTTTTTCACAAAAATAAATTAAACATTTTATGATGGCAATGTCGTCGTAAATAATCATTATGATATGACAGATGGTATTAACTTTCACCATAGAAATGACAAATAGAATTCACACAAAAAGTTTTGGATGGAATTTGTAAAAAATAACATTTCTGCAATGACGTGCGCGCAGTTCTCACCTGGCGTAGGACCTTTCGAAGAAACACGCTATTCCATGAAGACTTTACTTGTCTATTACACAAAACTCGCAGACATAGAGCTAAGTAAAAATACACGGTTCAGTACGAGTTTTTTCTCGACTTGACTAGATCTATGGAAAAAATTTTTTGGGCGCAAACAAGTGAGATAAATGAATAATTGACATGAAGTTAGGTACAGAAAAGTCAGAAATAAAACTTCTAGCCGTAGGACGAATTACGGCTAGAATTTTAAATCGAAAAAAAAAAAAAAAACAGAGTCGTCACGTTAAACAGAAATGTCAGAAATATAACTTCTAGCCGTAGGATGAATTACGGCTAGAATTTTAAATCAATTTTTCTTAAGGTAAGGATTATTTAATTAATATTAGGTCCTTACATATGAAATTGAGGTTTAGTATGGGAGGAACATAAAGCCGATTTTTTTTTATTATAATATATTTATTTAATCAAAGTATGTACCATTGCTATATATGCACTTTCGCCATCTCATAGGTAGTTCATCGATCCCTTTTCTAAAAAAACCATTCGGACGGGAATCAATAAAATCTTTGAAGGCGGTTTGGACTGCCCCATCGGAGTGAATTTTTTCCTTTGCAAGAAGTTATCCAAATTTCGAAAAAAATGGTAATCTGTTGGAGCAAGGTCCGGAGAGTACGGTGGATGTCTTAGACATTCCAATTGAAGCTCCTCTAATTTGGTAGCCGTCTGTTGTGCAGTGTGTGGTCTAGCGTTATCATGAAGCAGCAGTGGCCTAGAGCGATTAACCAGCCTCGGTTGTTTAGCAGCTAGCTTTTCCATCATGGTTTGCAGTTGCTGACAATAGACATCTGCCGTAATCGTCTGGCCAGATTTAAGAAAGCTGTAGTGAACGACACCAGCACTAGTCCACCAAACGCTCACAAGTAACTTTTTTGGAGTCAATTTTCGCTTGGGGCATGGTTTGGCTGGTTCGGCAGGGTTCATCCATTGCGATGAGCGCTTCCGATTATCGTACAGGATCCACTTTTCATCACAGGTAATGATTCGATTTAAAATCCCTTCATTATTGTGCCGGTTGAGTAATGCCAACGCAGCAGTCAACGCGCGTTTGTTGATTTGCTTCACTCAATTCGTGAGGTACCCACCTTTCAAGCTTTTTCACCTTACCAATTTGCTTCAAGTGGATTAAAACAGTTTTATCACTAACACCGCAGCCTGCAGCTAACTCGGATGTGGTTTGCGATGGATCCGCTTCCACAATAGCCTTCAATTCTTCATTATCAACTTTGGTCTCCGGCCGTCCACGGGATTTGTTCTGCAGGTCGAAATTTCCAGAACGAAAACGTTGGAACCAAAAACGCACTGTGTTTTCTTTTGCGGCACCGTCGCCATACACATGATTAATCCTTTGAGCCGTTTCTGCAGCACTGGTGCCACGGTGGAACTCGTACTCGTAAATAACGCGATATTTAAAGTTTTTCATTTTGTAAACTGAGTGACGCAAAGAAAAAAACAATTGAGGAAAAAACAAATGAATTATTATTTTCAAAACACAAATACATGAATAAATAGCTGTATAAATTTGGATTTGGAATTCCTAACCAAAGAGAAGATATTTGAGATCAAATTTGCCAGTACGGCAAAACGCCAATTTCATATGTAAGGACCTAATATTTGTTTCCCAGAATCTTTACTAATGCACAGCTTTTTTACTTGTACGCGCTGCACGCCACTGCTAACTATCTAACCATCACGCCTTTTCTCCGCAGGGGTAGGCAGAGAGGATACAACGCCATATTCTTCTATCTTGGCACACCACTTTTGCTTCGGCTAGTTGAGGCTTTTAACAGGGCCATCCTTCAATATTTCTAGTATTTGATCATGCCAGGTCTTTCGCGGAAGTCCTCTATTCCTGTTGCCTTCAACACTCGCCCCATATATTTTCTGAACCATCCTTTCCTCACTCATACGTTCTACATGACCAAACCATCCCGGCATTTCTTTATTTATTATCTCGGCATTCCTTTCTTTCTTTATTATGTCTGTTTTAGAGGTCAAATTAACGTTACAAATACATATAAACACTTTGTGTGAATTTGAACATCACAATATCATTAAAACAATGCCTTAAGATTCAATTACTAATTTTACCGTTAATTATATATTTTTTTAAATCCTTTGATTATATTAAATACCGTTATCGTTAATTACACCATTTTACCTTCAATTATATTAAATTCGTAATGGACACATCCGTTAAATGGATTAGGCACAACGTCCAGACGTTGGCTATTAAGGTACTGATACACACGCTTATTAGTGGCACTTGAGCATGCGCAGTGTTGACCATGCTCAAAAATCAACCGCCGGTTGATTTATGAGCATGCTAATGTCATTCACCATGAGAAGGGGTATCTTTTGAGCATGTGTAAACAGGCTTGCTTATTATGAGCATACTTATGTAATTCGCGGTTAGTATCGATTATCAATGCGATCTTCTCGGTCCGCGACAGATGAAACAAATATGGCGCGTTGGGGAGATGATAAAACATTATCTTTCGTGACTTATTATAGGAATCACGAATGTCTGTGGAATAATCTGTGGAATGAGCAAGTGTGTACAGTTGTTAGGGCATGAAATTTTTGAGCATGCTAATGAGCATGCCAGTAATAAGCATGTGTATCTGTACCTTTATGTTGGATATTTACTTTATTTATCATGACACGAATAGTTCTACGGTAGACTGTCAAACCACTGTCTCCGGTTTTTCAGCCACAACGTTCCCCTTCTTCCAGGTCACCGATTTCCGGTTATCCTTACCTGCATTATCATAGGCGAGATCTCGTACTTCCCTAGGTGTTTCATCACATGTCCAAGGTATTGATATGTTCAGATTTTCATTGTATGAATTACTTATTTTTCTTTATTCATCCGAAATATAACATCTTCATTTGTTACTCTGTCCAACCAGCTTATTTTGAGTATTCTTCTCTACATCCCGATTGCTTTAAGTCACCTTATCAATTATTTGATAAGCATCTATGCTCCTATTCCATAAAACCTACGAAGGGGTAATACAAGAATCAATTACCGGTAATATCGAAAATAATAGTACTCTCTCGACTGCAGCTATTTGCAGTCCCTGTTTTATCTACCGAGCCTGTATTATAGAACTGTTTTGTCTATGTATTTTATTTCAAGCTGTCTATGCTGTACCAAACATTCAGTAAAAAATGCTGTCAGATTCCAAACAACAATCGAAAAAATTGTTTTATAATATTGGTAAACATGCTACGAATATTTACTGTGAATTTTTATTCGTTACGTTTGTTTTCATAACATTTTATGGAAGACTTTTAACGCACCTGATATGTATTCAATTTTCTGAATTATCGTTATGGGATCATTTATTTCAGATATTTTGTTAAAATTTAACCATAGGTAACCTGGTCAGTATGAAACTCAAAACAATTTTTATTTTGTTTTAATGTGCCGACATCTTAGATGTAGCGGATCTAGGCTCAACTTTCCTGCAGCGACAGGCAAAATCAGGACATTGCATAGATTTTGAACAAAATAATATTGTTCTCCTCCCATAAAAGATAAAAGGTTCATGTTTTCGTAAGCGTAAAGAACACACAATAAGGTTAAAGAAAATATATAGAAATAGGAATGTAGCTAAAAAACTCCACTGCAAAAAATTAAATATAGAGGTATCATTACTAGTTACGAAAACTGTGTACACTAACTTGTTAATGAGAAAAATATCAACAGATGTCTCTAGCAGAGACCATAGTAATACATGAAAGGTTCTTGATTCGAACATATATATAGAACTTTCAAAATTTGATAATGTGTGGATGTCCTTACAACGGAATTGGTGAACATTGCATTATGTAGAGTTATCACTTAAGCCAGCTCATACAGGTTGTAAGCACTGAGCCATCAAATAAGAGACTTCCGTTCACTTTTCTCATATATAAATTATTAGCTTCGTCTCTATGAGACTTCTATAATTTATCCTTCTTCTTCTTTTGTTAGATCCAGGTCAGTCCTGGTCTTGTGACGAGGACGTCCAGCTCTCTCTCCATTTCTTTGGTGGTCTCCCTGGCGGTTGGCGTCCCTCTGGGATCCCGCGCATAACGGCTCTGGGAGGTCTCGTCTGGTCCATTCTCTTGACATGGTCCCTCCAGAAACGTCTTCTCTGCCTGTTCCATCTTACAATATCTTGTATGTCGCAGGTTCTGCGGATTTCCGCATTGGGTACTCTGTCTCTGAGGGTTTTGCACGCAATGGGTCTTAGAGTCTTCATCTCGATAGTTCTGAGAAGGTGTTTAGTTCTCACCGTGTTCGCTCTTGCTTCGATACCGTATGTCATGATAGGTCTTATGCATGTTTTATTTATTCTGACTTTCCACTAGCATATGCTTATTGGCCCATACAGTGTCATTAAGCATTCGGAGATAACTACTGCTTTATTTGTCTGCTCTTTGACTTCGTTATACAGATCGCTGTAGCTGGATATCTCCACCCCAAGGAACTTCAATTTCATAACCTGTTCTATGGGTTTATTGTCTACGACCAATTAACGTCTTCGAGGTTGTCTAGATATTGTAAGACACTTATTTTCTCAACTGAAATGATCATGCTGTACTTCCTGCATGCAAGATTAATATAATTTATCCCTAATTAATTAATGTTTTTCTCCTAATTTAATGATGAAAAACCTTCGAATTGGGGACTACTATCCTTTTAGAATTCAATGAAAGGCCGTAATTCGTAAGGTCGTAATTCGAAATACGACTCTGATATACGGTCTGCGGTGTACATTACGTGACACTATATTTAATGTGATTACATACTGCGAGCGAATTAGGCTTACCCAATATCAGCTAATGTTTTGCGAAATACTAAAACCCATAAAATGTAACAAAAAGACCCGCAGTGAACACAAACAAACCCTGATTTAATAAAACGTTCACATTATTCGCCTTAAATCGACAACACATTGCTGACTGTGCGACTGGAAATATTTCCATCAAAAGTTTTATTAACTTTGTCGTTTTCTAAGCGTTAAATAACACGGTTTTGCTGCATAATTTTTCCCACTTTCGTATTTTATTTCATCGTTTTTATTTGAAAAAAAAAACATAACGTTTTATTGTTGAGTAAACTTTGTCGTCGAAATTGTGAAGTAATTTAGAGATTTGTATGATTTTTCTTTTAATGGAAATAAAATCAAATTATATTTTCACGTGTCGTGCCGATGACGAGTTAAAATTACCTTCGAGAGTGACAGACGGCTTAAATAGAAGATAACGATCCGAGAGGAGCGAAAATAGTATTCAAAAACATTTTGAATTAAACAATCAAATGCTATATAGTCAGCAATAAAAAGCAGGTGTAACAGAAATAATACTATTGAGATTACAGAAAAAAAGCAGCATAAGAGGTATATTAATTAGCTGGTTAAAAAACCTCCGACAATTAACCTCTGCCACGTATAAAAATAAATATTTTATTTAAGTTGTTAGTATTTATTAATCTAACCTAACGTAACCTAAAACCTAACTGAATAAAGTAAAATAAATTACCTAAATAAATGCAAATTACTTAATAAAATAACTCTAATGTCACTGAGTGAGTTTTACCTCTAAGGGGACAATATGTTTTATTAAGTATAACAGAGCGTCACAAAACGTGTTGAGTAATACCTATCTGTATTATCTTTGTACGTAGCGGGGGTTATCTCCGGGGGGTAATGTACACGGGGGGTTAATTTTTGGTGGGTCATTTGCACGGGGAGTTATTTGTACGGGGGGTTATTGTCCAGGGGGATTTTGACGGGGGGTTATTGTCCGGGGGGCTATATTTCCAAGGGGTATTTGTCCCGATATCATATTAGCTGCCATTCATGTTCCTTACTGGTGTGTATTGCTGTATCGTGACACAGAGTTGGAATCTTGCCCTGCAAAACTTTTAAAGATTATTCATAGAAAATACGTTACATGTAAATTTATTTTGCATGTATCATCCTTTATTTGAAGATATTTTCTATTTTCATGTGAATTCGTACGCATTGCCAGAGATTTTCTGAAAATTGCAGAAAAGGCGTCATGTTAAAGGCATCCGAAAACTGTAATATTGATACTGATTAAAACCGGGTCCCGCTCGGTAATATCGCACACCTTTACCCATAGAAACCAGAAGATTAAAAATGAATTTACTTAAACAATTTGAAATCAATAAACGCACAAATGATCCAAATATAACGCTATTAAACAGTCAACAATAAATTATCTACTCTCCACTTCTTAATATGTTTAAGAAACCCAAAATCAAGGCCATAAATTAAAATTTATTCTTTTAACATTATCTAACATTGAGAAAACTGCGACGTGAGACAAAATTAATATAATCAAAAACAAATTCCAATTTTATCGAATCTCCCGCCTTTTTAGACGTCATGTTTAGTTTTCAATGTTTGTCGTCAGAGTAGGTACGCGAAAGCTTCTCTTTCGGTCGCAGGGAGCGAATTTCATCAAAAACGTTCTAACTTTGAACGGTGAAATAAAACGGATTTTTATAAATCGCATTGGCTTACATCCCGAGTTCCACGCGGGCCGTCCAGTCCGTCCGTGTCGGCCAAGGTCTATTACAATCGGAGTATCTGCCAATGTTATTGCGAACTATCTAGAAATATTTGGCAGCGCTTAGAAAATAATAAAAAAATGACAACATTTTTCACTATTTCATCGTTGGAAATAGTGACACTGCCTGTATGAGAGATCAGTACGGATATATTTGTCATCCGCAATTCAAAATAATAGTTTGTGCAATTCGCTACTTGTTTACGGCGAATGGCGTGCGTGGGTGAGAGTTTATCGAGGAATTCGAACGAAAAGCATGACAGATTTCATTTTTAAATTACTGTTTTACAATTTTTTTAATATTTTACATACTTATACAGGGTTATTTGTAAAATTAACAACCTCTCAGGACTATATTCCTGTCTTGTTCACAAACAAAATCGAAAATGTTCAAGCTATTACGACCTAATAATACCAATAGTTATGGAGATATGCGACATCAAAGTTTGCATTTTTTTTCAATATTTCTGACCTATTTTTTGTAAAACGTTGGACTATCATTACAGTAACTTATATCGAATATGAAAAATGCATTTTCTTTAATACAAGTCTAATAAAATAATAAAAACCTTCGAATCCCAATTGGAAAACATTACAATTGGAATTTTTTCAGGGTTTTTACCATTTTATTTAACTTGTATTGAAACAAATGAATTTTTCGTAATCGATATGAGTTACGGTAATGATAGGCCAACGTTTTACAAAAATAAGTCAGAAATATTGAAAAAAAAAGTGCAAACTTTGATGTCGCATATCTCCATAACTAATTGATGTTAGATCATGATAGTTTGAGCATTTTCGACTCATAATCAAGGCAGGAATTTAGACGTGCGAGGTTATTAATGTTTTCAAAATAACCCTGAATATTGTACTTAACTTCACATATTTAAGGTTAAAAAAGTTAAAGTGTTTTTACTTACACGAAGTGCCCTTCGAAATGTGGTCATAAACAAGACTGTTGACTTTGAACTGTATAAATGTCATTCAGATAAATATTTTATTGACAAAATTTGCAGAGAAACTTTAAAACTTTATTAACTTCGTAATTTCGTCCGTGATATAAATATTATTTTATTTATCAAGGTATACTTTAGATGTCTCATAGAGACGAAATTATATTTTTTTAATAAGAAAGTAGGTATGGAAGTTATTTTATTTTTGGGTATTCATAGGACTTACGACCTATCGTACGGCTGGCTTACGTGATCACTTTACACAATGTAACATTCACCATTTCCACGCATGATAGAATACCACATCTATCATATTTTTGGAATTTGTATCATATAGATGGTTTGGTCATGTGGAACGTATGAACGAGGAAAGGGTGTTTAAGAAAATATATGAGGCGAGTGTTGAAGGCAACAGAAATAGAGGGCGTCCGCGAAAGACCTGGCATGATCAGATACAACAAGTGTTTGAGGATGGCCCTGTTAAAAGCCGCAACAACCGTAGAACTTGTATGAGAAGATGTATGAATGTGGCCGAAGCAAAAGTAGTGTGCCAGGATAGAAGAGTGTGGCGTTCAATCCTCTCTGCCTACCCCTGCGGGGAAACGGCGTGATGGTTAGTTAATTAGTTAGTATCCTATATTTAAGTTTTACAACCCGTTTCACATGTATGTTATAATTGTCACTAGCGCCACCGGCATCCAAAGCTTTTTCATTCCCCTAATCAAATACAGATGTCACTAAAGAGGTATCTATATTTTTTGATTTGGAATTTTTAAAGCAATATCATTAATACGTATTTGAGATTCTACCTTAAATTTATAATGAACCATATAACGAACCTGATTATTATTTTATTACTTAAATAATAGTGAGGTTTGTTATATGTACGTATGAATAAAATAAATGGAGCAAGACACTTCATACGTCAATATGATTCGCAATACCATAAAAATTGAAAGATTTATTTATAAACTATATTAAATTCAACTTCGTATGTGACAAGACTGGATATAATCTGCTGTCTTGTACTATCAAGAAGAGGGTACAATATATTGGCCTAGTAACGAAATAAAGCTGGGAATAATTGCTTAATCAGAACATAACATATTTATTTTTATAGAACAGAATGAAACGATTTTATTTTAATGATTTTCTTCAATGTATTATTATAAATATAATAAAAGAAAATCCCCAGATAGAAAAAGAATGCTGCTATAATGGAAATGAAAAACTATACACATCTACTTAATAACTATAATACAAAAGAAGCATACTCGTTTCTTCTTTGCATTCCAATTTATTCTTTTTTTCTTTCGTATACTTTTAGTTAGCTTCCCATTGCTTTTGTAGATCATTTGTAGAGATTTGAATATTGCTGCCTTTGCTTTTCTATCCCACATATAATCTCTCGCTCTTGTGTATCGATCTTGTGAGTTGATGGTATTATATATTATAATAAAAAGTTGTTAAATAAAAATCAAAATTAATTTGTTTGAATGTTCACCGCACACGTAACGACTGTGAAGAAATCAGGCGGAATCTTACCTTAATAGTTTCAACGCTGCTAAAAAATAAAAAAATAAACTGAAATTACATACGAAACAAACGGTCAATAATGATAAGAGCTCCGAGTACTTTATTGCGTGTCCACGAGCTCTACAATTACCCATCTAATTCACCTCATTCCCAAAAGTCTGAATCCGATATCAACGTCCGCCACTGGAGGAAGGAACATTTCCATGGTAATACGTGTAGGGTGGCACTTGCACCAATCACAGCAAATCCATATTTCGTCTTTTATTTTTTGAAAATTTAGGTTTTTATCAATCATTTATATCATAATATACAGGGTTGTTTGGAAAACATTAAAAACCTCGCAGGACCATATCCTCGCAGAACCTTCGAATTCCAATTGGAAAATTTTTTATCAATTTATTTAACTTGTACTGAAACGAATAATTTTTTCGTAATCGATATAAGTTACTGTACTTGTAGTCCAACGTTTTACAAAAAATAAGTCCGAAATATTGAAAAAAAATGCTAACTTTGATGTCGCATATCTCCATAAATATTGATACGAGGTCATGATAGCTTGAACATTTTCGACTCACAAACAAGGCAGGAACATAGTCCTGCGAGTTTAAAAATGTTTTCCAAACAACTCTGTATACGCTAAACTAAATATTTTAGGACTATAACTTAGATAGAACCTTTTTTCTTCTATAAAGGTAATAAACTGAACATTATTTATTATAATTAAGAAAATATACGCATTAATCGACAGACCGCTGCCAAAATTTCGTTTTCAGTGTGTAAGAAATAATTTCTGAATATTTTATATTTCCTTACGAGTATAAAGTTAGAATTATGATAATAAAACTATACTAAAATAATTATGAATATTAAATTAATTAATATTAATAAAGTTATAAATTGTTATTTGGAGATTTTGAAAGGCTTTTCTTTTATATAATTCGCCTGTAAAGTAATGTGGACTAGCTCTGTTACACCAGTATCACCCTGATTATGATGTGGCGGATACGTATCAGAAGATATATGCTATGCGGAGGGGACCTGCCTTTACCATTGGGGGTCTCTTCGGTGTTCAAAGTACCTATGAGTCGTTGATATCAATTGATTGAACGTAATAGAGTTTTCACCTTGCTAGGAGGTATTTTTGCAAAATCGTATAAAATTAAATTTATGCCACACCAGGACACTGCTTAATCCTAGTAATATCAAATGATGTATGCAACATTTTGTTCAGGCAGGGAAAGGGTGAGATGTATACTACTAGAAAAAGTGGGACGGCTGGAAGGTGTGGTGACGAGAACCTTGATCCAAAGGTGGTTCAGTTGCACTCTACGATTTTAGATCGCAGGGTCCTAGAGTGCAACTGAGCAAAATTTCAAAAGCGCTCAATATTACACGCTCGGTGGAATGGCCAAAGATAAGTTGCCAATGTATTACGCAGGGTTCTACATTGATGACATTCAATGCGAAATTGCAATCTTAGAACATAGTCTTCACGAATAAGACTAAAAACGAGCCGTCGATATCAGTAGCGGATTATGTTACAAAACCATTTTTTTAGTTTCGTATTTTCTTTAGGTATGAACGATAAATGTGCACAAAACCGGGCCATGTATAAATAAATCGTTTAACAAAATAATTTATCAAATAAATGCGCGCAGTGTCATTTTTATATAACCATTTCAAAAGGTGCAACGTCTAATTATTTGTTATGGTTTAATTTCCTATGGTGTGCAAATTCTCATTTTTTCTTTTGCAGGAGAGAGAATTTTAATTATGTTCGAAGCAAAGATAAATAAAGAATCCAATTAACGGAAGCGTTGATATTTGAGCTGCATATTTTCTATGGACGGAGAGGCCGAGAAAATAAAAGCGAGGTCGACCGCAGGTAAAGCAGTGAATAAAAACAGAGATTAATTCAGTCAAAAAGTCTTTGAACAGCCAGTGAACGGCAAAGAAATGTAGCCGGGCTTATAATTCGAGTGGCTTGTTTGTCTAGTGGTAAAGATACTCGCCTAGCGAGACCACCACTTAATCCTATTTAGTAAGGGTTGAAGGGTTGAATTTGGGAAGGATAGTTTGATAACTGTAAGCATATTTATGTGAATTGTATTCTGTGATCACATCTCTACAAAAAGGCATGCTCGTGTGTGATATCAGGGCACTAGCTCCTAACACCATTGCCCTCAAAATCAAAAACATTTCACTCCACTACTTCATCCCATGTATATATAATATAATGTAAAATAATTATATATATATATATATATATATATATATCGTAAAATAATTATATGTAACAATGCAAAGTACCTCGTCCGAGCACAAGAGCAATGTTCTTAAATGGAGAGGTACTATGTATAACACAATTGTATAAGTTATGTATTTTATTGTTTTAATTGAATAGAAAAAAATTGTAATAAACTGTAAAAAAATAGTGGAATAGTGAAAAAGGCCGGAATTTAGACCTGCGAGGTTATTATTTTTTTTCAAATAACCCTGTGTATTGTACTTAACTTCACATATTTAAGGTTAAAAAAGTTAAAGTGTTTGTTTGCTCTTCGAAATGCGGTCATAAACAAGACTGTTGACTTTGAACTGTATAAATGTCATTCAGATAAATATTTTATTGACAAAATTTGCAGAGAAACTTTAAAACTTTATTAACTTCGTAATTTCGTCCGTGATATAAATATTATTTTATTTATCAAGGTATACTATAGATGTCTCATAGAGACGAAATTATATTTTTTTAATAAGAAAGTAGGTATGGAAGTTATTTTATTTTTGGGTATTCATAGGACTTACGACCTATTGTACGGCTGGCTTACGTGATCACTTTACACAATATAACATTCACCATTTCCACGCATGATAGAATACCACATCTATCATATTTTTGGAATTTGTATCATATAGATGGTTTGGTCATGTGGAACGTATGAACGAGGAAAGGGTGTTTAAGAAAATATATGAGGCGAGTGTTGAAGGCAACAGAAATAGAGGGCGTCCGCGAAAGACCTGGCATGATCAGATACAACAAGTGTTTGAGGATGGCCCTGTAAAAACCGCAACAACCGTAGAACTTGTATGAGAAGATGTATGAATGTGGCCGAAGCAAAAGTAGTGTGCCAGGATAGAAGAGTGTGGCGTTCAATCCTCTCTGCCTACCCCTGCGGGGAAACGGCGTGATGGTTAGTTAGTTAGTATCCTATATTTAAGTTTTACAAACCGTTTCACATGTATGTTATAATTGTCACTAGCGCCACCGGCATCCAAAGCTTTTTCATTCCCCTAATCAAATACAGATGTCACTAATGAGGTATCTATTTTTTTTTATTTGGAATTTTTAAAGCAGTATCATTTATAAACACGTATACGAGATTCCACCTTAAATTTATGACGAACCATATAACGAACCTGATTATTATTTTATTACTTAAATAATAGTGAGGTTTGTTATATGTACGTATGAATAAAATGGATGGAGCAAGACACTTCATACGTCAATATGATTCGCAATACCATAAAAATTGAAATATTCATTTATAAACTATATTAAATTCAACTTTCAACTGGATATAATCTGCTATTTTGTACTGTCAAGAAGAGTGTACAATATATTGGCCTAGTAACGAAATAAAGCTGGGAAGAATTGCTTAATCAGAACATAACATATTTATTTTTACAGAACAGAAGGTAACGATTTTATTTTAATGATTTTCTTCAATGTATTATTATAAATATAGTAAAAGAAAATCCCCAGATAGAAAAAGAATGCTGCTATAATGGGAAATCAAAAACTGTACACATCTACTTAATAACTATAATACAAAAGAAGCATACTCGTTTCTTCTTTTTTTCTTTCGTATACTTTTAGTTAGCTTGCCATTGCTTTTGTAGATCATTTGTAGAGATTTGAATATTGCTGCCTTTGCTTTTCTATCCCACATATAATCTCTCGCTCTTGTGTATCGTGAGTTGATGGTATTATATATTATAATAAAAAGTTGTTAAATAAAAATCAAAATTAATTTGTTTGAATGTTCACCGCACACGTAACGATATGTGGCGACTGTGAAGAAATCAGGCGGAATCTCACATTAATAGTTTCAACGCTGCTAAAAAATAAAAAAATAAAATGAAATCACCTACGAAACAAACGGTCAATAATGATAAGAGCTCCGAGTACTTTATTGCGTGTCCACGAGCTCTACAATTACCCATCTAATTCACCTCATTCCCAAAAGTCTGAATCCGATATCAACGTCCGCCGCTGGAGGAAGGAACATTTCCATGGTAATACGTGTAGGGTGGCACTTGCACCAATCACAGCAAATCCATATTTCGTCTTTTATTTTTTGAAAATTTAGGTTTTTATCAATCATTTATATCATAATATACAGGGTTGTTTCGAAAGCAATAAAAACCTCGCAGGACCATATCCTCGCAGAACCTTCGAATTCCAATTGGAAAATTTTTTATCAATTTATTTAACTTGTACTGAAACGAATAATTTTTTCGTAATCGATATAAGTTACTGTACTTGTAGTCCAACGTTTTACAAAAAATAAGTCCGAAATATTGAAAAAAATGCTAACTTTCATGTCGCATATCTCCATAAATATTGATACGAGGTCATGATAGCTTGAACATTTTCGACTCACAAACAAGGCAAGAACATAGTCCTGCGAGTTTAAAAATGTTTTCCAAACAACTCTGTATACGCTAAACTAAATATTTTAGGACTATAACTTAGATAGAACCTTTTTTCTTCTATAAAGGTAATAAACTGAACATTATTTATTATAATTAAGAAAATATACGCATTAATCGACAGACCGCTGCCAAAATTTCGTTTTCAGTGTGTAAGAAATAATTTCTGAATATTTTATATTTCCTTACGAGTATAAAGTTAGAATTATGATAATAAAACTATACTAAAATAATTATGAATATTAAATTAATTAATATTAATAAAGTTATAAATTGTTATTTGGAGATTTTGAAAGGCTTTTCTTTTATATAATTCGCCTGTAAAGTAATGTGGACTAGCTCTGTTACACCAGTATCACCCTGATTATGATGTGGCGGATACGTATCAGAAGATATATGCTATGCGGAGGGGACCTGCCTTTACCATTGGGGGTCTCTTCGGTGTTCAAAGTACCTATGAGTCGTTGATATCAATTGATTGAACGTAATAGAGTTTTCACCTTGCTAGGAGGTATTTTTGCAAAATCGTATAAAATTAAATTTATGCCACACCAGGACACTGCTTAATCCTAGTAATATCAAATGATGTATGCAACATTTTGTTCAGGCAGGGAAAGGGTGAGATGTATACTACTAGAAAAAGTGGGACGGCTGGAAGGTGTGGTGACGAGAACCTTGATCCAAAGGTGGTTCAGTTGCACTCTACGATTTTAGATCGCAGGGTCCTAGAGTGCAACTGAGCAAAATTTCAAAAGCGCTCAATATTACACGCTCGGTGGAATGGCCAAAGATAAGTTGCCAATGTATTACGCAGGGTTCTACATTGATGACATTCAATGCGAAATTGCAATCTTAGAACATAGTCTTCACGAATAAGACTAAAAACGAGCCGTCGATATCAGTAGCGGATTATGTTACAAAACCATTTTTTTAGTTTCGTATTTTCTTTAGGTATGAACGATAAATGTGCACAAAACCGGGCCATGTATAAATAAATCGTTTAACAAAATAATTTATCAAATAAATGCGCGCAGTGCCATTTTTATATAACCATTTCAAAAGGTGCAACGTCTAATTATCTGTTATGGTTTAATTTCCTATGGTGTGCAAATTCTCATTTTTTCTTTTGCAGGAGAGAGAATTTTAATTATGTTCGAAGCAAAGATAAATAAAGAATCCAATTAACGGAAGCGTTGATATTTGAGCTGCATATTTTCTATGGACGGAGAGGCCGAGAAAATAAAAGCGAGGTCGACCGCAGGTAAAGCAGTGAATAAAAACAGAGATTAATTCAGTCAAAAAGTCTTTGAACAGCCAGTGAACGGCAAAGAAATGTAGCCGGGCTTATAATTCGAGTGGCTTGTTTGTCTGGTGGTTAAGATACTCGCCTAGCGAGACCACCAGTTAATCATATTTAGTAAGGGTTGAAGGGTTGAATTTGGGAAGGATAGTTTGATAACTGTAAGCATATTTATGTGAATTGTATTCTGTGATCACATCTCTACAAAAAGGCATGCTCGTGTGTGATATCAGGGCACTAGCTCCTAACACCATTGCCCTCAAAATCAAAAACATTTCACTCCACTACTTCATCCCATGTATATATAATATAATGTAAAATAATTATATATATATATATTATATATATATATATATATATATATATATATATCGTAAAATAATTATATGTAACAATGCAAAGTACCTCGTCCGAGCACAAGAGCAATGTTCTTAAATGGACAGGTACTATGTATAGCACAATTGTATAAGTTATGTATTTTATTGTTTTAATTGAATAGAAAAAAATTGTAATAAACTGTAAAAAAATAGTGGAGCCGTTTATAAAAATAAAATCAAATGATATTTGAATACAATAACGAGCTTTCTTATTTTATTAAAACTAAATTGAACTTTGTAACGCACACGCGTTGAGTTAATTTAACACGACTATAGTTTCGAGAGGAGCAGTCCCTCTCATCATCAGGTGTAATTTATAACTAACCTGAAAATACTTTATTAAAATATTTGAGTAGAGTAACGTGCCGCGGAGCAGTGGGAGTAATTTTTTGTGTGGTCTACTCAAATAATTTTATAATTTCTGTATTTAGGTTAGTTATAAATTACACCTGATGATAAGACGGACTGCTCCTCTCGAAAATATAGTCGTGTAATTAACTCAACGTGTGTGCGTTACAAAGTTGAATTTAGTTTAAATTAAAATAATTCTGTCGCACCATAAAGTAACTGCCATATAAATTAATAATATTAGGAGCTTTCTTTTTGAAATTTTATGTGCTTACCACCTTAGCACGAGAGAAGCCTCCTATTAAGCCAAATTAGAAATAATTGTACCTAAGAGAAAAATAAATTATTCGTATTAAACGTTAAAATAGTTGTGCCCTAATTAATGCATGGATCTAGCAAAATGCGGTATGTCTAATCTCTCAAGCTCGTATGGTAAATCAATTTAAAATAATGTCAACAAATTTTACTTTATAATTTTTACAAAGTTGATAAACAATAGACAGTGGAAATAATATATAAAAAAATACAAATGTGAAAATAAATTATTTAGAAACATAATCAAAACAATATAAATGTAGATTTAAAGGAGACAATAAAACAATAACAGTAATTCGATGAAATTAGAAATATAAATAATAATTCTACACAATATATCTCAATGAAATTACTATGCAAAGAAGTAGAATCATTTTTGAAAGCATCCAAATGATTCAAGAATATGTTGTCATACTTAATGCTATGTAAAATTTAGTTGGTGACATAACATATACGAAAATTATTGAAGTTCTTCAGAAATATCGAAAAGATCATTAATACATTGGCGAATTCTACAGATCTCTCAGTATATTTTAATTCTTGCATACTTGAAGTACCTACGAAGGAATATAAATGATCGATTTATAAAATAATATTACATAAATGTATCGATTTTTCTTCACGACTACGTAAGATTGCTTTCGCTGTATATATTCGTATACTGAGAAATTCCATTTACCAGTTAACAACCCTCTGTCTAGAAAGTGTCGCAACTTTAATGAAATTTATTACAATTTCTTACAGCTTTTCAAAACGCTGTCACAACTCACTACACTCAAGTGTCTGATCTGCATGTGATGTTTAATCATTAATACTATATGAGTATTATATGTCAATTTTTATGTACACGTACTAGCTGTTCGTACCCGGCGTTGCTCGGGTTAACGATTCAGTTAAAAATAAGTTCGTGGGGGAACAAAAACGTTCAATTGTTTTGCAATGTGTCCAATAAAAACAATTTCCATTTAATCTAGGCTGGCATGGATGGGATGTCCCGGCGGGAAATGTCGCCTATGTTACATGCCGAGTCTTAAAGAACAAATATGCAAAATTTGGGTCAGATCGGACAAACGGTACAGATTATAGTATAGATACAGAAATAGACAAACAGTCAGACATTGAGTTTTATAGGTATAGATGTTGGGGCCACATGAGGGCAAGTACTATCTTATGGTGGAGAAAGTCCAAAAGAAGTTTCTGAGATATCTCTACATGAGAGAGTACGGGCATTATCCTTGGCTTTAACCAACCGAGTTTCTCCAGGGTATGCTTGGCTACAATAGTTTAGAGACTAGAAGGAATGTGTATTTGATTACACATTTTTATCGATTGTTGCGCGGTATGATCGATAATCCTGAAATTATGCAGAGCATTGGTTTGTATGTTCCTGATAATTACACTAGACATCGTCAGCATAGATTGTTTCACATTCCAATATACAGGACCAACCTGCCGATGGTTATGCCTGTTGGAAGAGCCACAGCTATGCTGAACAAAATCGCTTTGGGTATTGATATATTCCACGTGTCTGAGGGGGTTTTCCGAAGCGGGATTCCCCTACACCTTTGACCAGATTTTATGTTATTTTTAATTTATTAAATATTTTCATTTTTGATATATACTTCCTAATATGTATGCCTTAAACATTTTGTTTGTCATGTACATATTATCATGAAATAAATTGAATTGAATTGAATTGAATTGAGTTACGGAAATTAGATTTTTATTTTCCTTTTTTTTTTAAAGTTTTTTACGGATTGTTTTGCTAACATTTAAACGGTTTTTTAAGAATTATATTTTTTACGTTTTTCATTTTTTATCGTGGCACTAGAAACAGATGACGTGCAAGAAATAATAATGCAAAATACAAATTTCAAATGACTCTACAATCAAGTGTACATGAGAAGATAAAGATTGCGGATAAGGCCAGAATTATAAGCAGCATCCAATCTTCTCCTCTTTTGTAAGAGACCCTTCAGTGGCGTGCATTAGACTTGGAGGTTACATCGCTAATTAAGATAATTAGCTATGTAAGTACGATGCTGTATCACCACGAGAGGCTGCATTCATCTGATGTCGCATTGTCTGGAAAGATATACAAATATTCTTTCGCTGGCGTTTTTTGCATGCATACAATAATTTGAAATTTATTTACTGGTCTTTAAAATTCAATAGGTATTGATACTATTTCTGTAGGAAAATTCATCACAATATTGTTTTATATTATATTTTTAATGTATGTACCTACTTTTATATGGAATGTGTGGGATTGCACGAACCTCCCCACATTCTGGAATAAAGTTATATTTATTTATTTATTTATTTGTTTATTGTCACGGAATCCTTAGATTTTGCGAAGATCTATGCAAAACACGTTATCCCATTTTTATAGTAAATTTTTTTTAAATTGTTCTTTGTCCGTCCGTCTGTCTGTCTGTAACTTCGTGTAACATTCGTAATTTCGTTCGAATTCACGACTAAAAAACAAATTAAAAGACCGGAGATGGGGCTTAAACTCAAAGGCGGCAACGATAGCGGTGTTGCTATCACCGAGCCCGCATTATCCGTCAAAAATACAGTACGCACAGGACTTAGCAAAGGCGCGAACCGCTTCATGTTCATGTTCGCCCAATCCCCAGGGTTTAGAATAGTACATTTAACTGCCGGCAGGGGAAATATAAAAAAATGTTGAAATATTTTGATAAAAGTCGCTATTACCATTTCACGGGTTTCGGCTACAATAAGTAAAATACTTATTCTTTACGAAACGGGATCTAAAATTACCGTCATTTTTGACGGGTTACAGCTAGTTTTCTATTTTATTTTTTATTTCTTAATATAACTTACAGTTTATTAATTATCATATTTTTCTAGTCTGTTAATGTATTTTTTTGCTGTACCTCTCCAAAAAGAGACTAGTTCTTGCGCTAGGTGAGGGATATCATTTATAAGTTCTTTCGCTTGTATTTTGCGCTCGGACTTACACGTACAAATTGAACACATAATATATCGCGTAAATAATTTAAAATTATTATATTTAATATTAATCGAGGTAATTAGAGTAACACACCACTTTTTATGTGCATATTCACGATTTCGCGACAACCGATTTGTGTTTATCTAAGTCTGTCATTATGCATTCTATCAACGATGATAATATTAGCTTATTCTTGGTTTATTGTGAGGCATATCTGTATACTCACTGTTTTCAGAATGAAGAGAAGCTCTTCGATATCTTTCAACGCTGTATGGCGTAAGGGTAGTACCATTATAAAAGGTTAGAAATCCGTTTGATAAAGGCCAATCCATTTCTGCACGTAGTACCAGAAAGCATCCCTTTCTTATCGCATCACGTCTCAACCTAATTTACGTTAGACCTTGTTTCTTCACTTTCTTTGATAAAAAAAGGTTATGAAAGGTGTGGAACTATATAAAACGATAATATTATATTCCTTTGAAGTAAGTATTGTACCTATTTATTACAAGTTATATCTGGCGTATATTTAGCAATTTTTTTAAATAAATAAATCATTCAATAAATTGTTTTATTATGACTGCAAGTTATATTCTGACAATAGATTTTCTATTACGTTCATCAATATCGGTAAATTTCTATCCCCGGTTAAATGAATTCAATCCCCTTTTGTGTCTCGCGATTTTCGATATATTTCATATATTCGATTTCGATATATTTCATTGAATTCATCAGTTCTGCAAGTTCTACAAGTTGTCTATCCTCCCAGGTATATACTATTAGGTGTACCCATTAGTAATCAATTATTTAAGTGGCAACAAAAAAAGAATTTAACTACATTTAATTTAATTTTTAATCGATGTAATCTCCATCGTATCTAGGACCTTTTTCCATCTTGTTGGTAGACTTTTAAGAAAAATATGCTTCCAGGTGTTTTAAAGCGTCATTATCAATCCCTACTGAGTGCCCACCTCGATCGCTATCAGACAAGTCAAAATCACTATCGGAAAATTTTCTAAACAAACGATGGCACTTATTTATTTTGAATACGTCTCCATATACATCACAAATTCTTTTTTGTTTAAACCATTGCATTAACATCCGATAGAACATGAAACAGCATGCAATGACGTAAATTTTCTAAGTTAGTTGATTGTCCGTCATTTTACAACAGAGTAATAAAAAAAATTAATTTAATTGTCACAAGTCACAAGACCACAGATTATAATATTGCGTATAAAACACCTCTTTACACGTTCACTTTACTGAGCTTGACTGAAGCAAACATTCCACACCAAAAATAATTGATTACTTATGGTTACACCTATTATACTACTACTGAATTATAATCTGTTTTCTTATTAATGCGTTTCATTTTTCATCCCCCCTGTGTCACCCGTCAAGTTTTTGTACCTACCTCTTTTCTTTTTTAATTCGTGCAATCATGCACTAGAACATTGGAAGATCACTTAATCCACAAAATTATTTTTAGGCATCCGAATGCCAACGAAGCCATTTTTTGCGATTAATATGCGATTCGGATATGCCTCCTTTTATAGAAATTTGTCATCCTAGGTAGACATAATTACCTACTTGTTCAAGCTGAGTTTCATGAAATTAATGTGTTTAGATACGAAATAGAACGCAAGGACTAGTACAACTAGAGTAAATAATCAATTACTTCATCAAACTACAGTTCTGCCAAATAAAAATATTTTTCTTCAATAACTGCAAATGACTTCATGGTAACATTAACACTTTGTATAAACCACACATTTTTTTAATTATCAACATGTTTCGGGGCCAATGGTCCCTTTATCGGGATACAACGTATACTAAATATTAAAAATTAAAGTACAGACACTAATAAAATCAAACCAGAAATATATGGGATGTGAATAACTAAATAAGAACTATTGGAAAAATAAATTTAAAGTAACTATTTGCAAAAAATTACCTGGTTATTTTTAATATTTAGTTTGATACTTTTTCGAATTTCTAATGTTTCTAATTTATCTAACTGAAATCCTTTGTTATTTATATGTAAAAATTTCCAACCCTTATTAATATCACATGAATGGTTTGTTTCATGTGAATGAAACAAACCATTCATGTGATTTTGTCATGAATATGATTAGAAAATTTAGAATTTTTATTGCTATTTAAACATCTTAAGTACTCCTTAATTACAATATCAAATATTTTTACAAGTTTAAAACCCCCGATTTCTTAAAATAAAATCCTTATCCTTGTATTTACCATATATATTTTAATTTATTATTAGATTAGAATGATAGTTGTAAAGAGTTTAGGTATATATAATATTGGTACTTAATTAGTTATTCTTTTCCCAAATACTTATTTTTTGTTTCTTCTTCAAAAACAGCAAAATAATTTTGTGGTGACATTATTAATATAATTAAGAAAAATAAACTTACTTTTCACCACTTTTGTATTGAAAACGTCAACACGTTTCAGAGCCCATCTTTTGGCTATGGATCATTCTTTTGATATTAATAAGGGTTTACAAATTTTACATACAAATTATACAGAATCTATAGAAATTATAGAAATTTTGGAAATAAGAAAAAGTGTTAATAGTAAATTGAATATTACCAGAACCTTTTTACAAATATTAGGTCCTTACATATGAAATTGGCGTTTTGCCGTACAGGCAAATTTGATCTCAAATATCTTCTCTTTGGTTAGGAATTCCAAATCCAAATTTATACAGCTATTTACTCATGTATTTGTGTTTTGAAAATTGTAATTCATTTGTTTTTTCCTCAATTGTTTTTTTCTTTGCGTCACTCAGTTTACAAAATGAAAAACTTGAAATATCGCGTTATTTACGAGTACGAGTTCCACCGTGGCACCAGTGCTGCAGAAACGGCTCGAAGGATTAATGATGTGTATGGCGACGGTGCCGCAAAAGGAAACACAGTGCGTTTTTGGTTCCAACGTTTTCGTTCTGGAAATTTCGACCTGTAGAACAAACCCCGTGGACGGCCGGAGACCAAAGTTGATAATGAAGAATTGAAGGCTATTGTGGAAGCGGATCCATCGCAAACCATAACCGAGTTAGCTGCAGGCTGCGGTGTTAGTGATAAAACTATTTTAATCCACTTGAAGCAAATTGGTAAGGAGAAAAAGCTTGAAAGGTGGGTACCTCACGAATTGAGTGAAGCAAATCAACAAACGCGCGTTGACTGCTGCGTTGCATTACTCAACCGGCACAATAATGAAGGGATTTTAAATCGAATCATTACCTGTGATGAAGAGTGGATTCTGTACGATAATCGGAAGTGCTCATCGCAATGGCTGAACCCTGCCGAACCAGCCAAACCATGCCCCAAGCGAAAATTGACTACAAAAAAGTTACTTGTGAGCGTTTGGTGGACTAGTGCTGGTGTCGTTCACTACAGCTTTCTTAAATCTGGCCAGACGATTACGGCAGATGTCTATGTCAGCAACTGCAAACCATGATGGAAAAGCTAGCTGCTAAACAACCGAGGCTGGTTAATCGCTCTAGGCCACTGCTGCTTCATGATAACGCTAGACCACACACTGCACAACAGACAGCTACCAAATTAGAGGAGCTTCAATTGGAATGTCTAAGACATTCACCGTACTCTCCGGACCTTGCCCCAACAGATTACCATTTTTTTCGAAATTTGGATAACTTCTTGCAAAGGAAAAAATTCAACTCCGATGGCGCAGTCCAAACCGCCTTCAAAGATTTTATTGATTCCCGTTCGAATGGTTTTTTTAGTAAAGGGATCGATGAACTACCTATGAGATGGCAAAAGTGCATAGATAGCAATGGTACATAGTTTGATTAAATAAATATATTATAATAAAAAAAAATCGGCTTTATGTTCCTCCCATACTAAACGCCAATTTCATATGTAAGGACCTAATAGTTATCTTTTGAATTTATTTTCATGTTAAGTAGGTACTTTATTATTATTCATTTTCCATATAGGTTTAACGTTAACATTTTGATCGTCTATACTTCGATTTTAGAATTTAATATTGTTAGAGTACAATTGTATCCTGACGAAGGGGTTCTGAAACATGTCGATATTTTCAATACGAAGTGGTGAAAACCAAGATTATTTTTACTAATTATACTTATTTTTTGATTTAGTTAATAGCTATATATACCTTGATTTTAAATGTTTAGTATACTTTTTATGCTGATGAAGGGACCGACTATTGGCTTCAAAACTGTTGATAATTCAATGAATTTATTTTAATAATTATAAAATTTAACTAATTTAATATAACATTCTCAGATAACGATATTTCAAATGAATTTATATGATTTTGAAATAAAATAATTCTCTATTATAAGTGTGTTCAAGCGGTTTTATTCAAATGGCGTCCATGGATAGTCTCATCTCTTTGAGATGATGGAAGATGAAGATACGGGTGCCCACCCGTGCCACGGAAGAACTGCAACCACTTTTCTCCTCCCCTATCTGATGCATTCCAATGGAGCAGTTCCGCTATTCAGGACATTTATGGTCCACGAGAGAAAAATGAGATGAGACGCGAAATGCGAAAAGAGATCATCTGCCGTTTCAAGCATTTCATCCGCCAGTTACGTAATTTTTCATACATCATACGATTTTTAAAAGAATTGCTTTCACAGCGAGTTTCACGGAAATTTATTAAAATATTTGGATCAACAAGTAATTAAGAAAGTTAATTATATTTTTGAGGTGTCGTAACGTAATTACTTGTTTTTCAACAGTTAATTAAAATCAAACATGTTTTCTGGGATATTTTTCCGTGTGTAAACAATCATTCTAACCGACGTTTCTGATCCAATTGCAAATACCATCAAGGAACATGATATTTTACTGTGAGTGTTGAGGCTTGCAATACCGCGTCGAAATTATTATTAGTACTATTTTGCTGTAAAATCTGTAAGTATTGTAGACTATGTAACTTTGTTAATCTTTACATACATAGCAGAATATCCCAAAATACTATAGAATCATCATCATCATTCTTGGGACTACAACCCTTGGTGGGTCTTGGCCTCCTCAATAATTTTCCTCCACTCATCTCGGTCTAGTGCCAGCTCTCTCCAGTTTCGAAGGTCATCAGAGATATCTTTGAGGACGTTGTCACTCCATCTTAGTTTTGGCCTTCCTAAGCTCCTTCGCCCTGTTGGCCTTGAGTTTAGCAGGGATTTTGGTGCTTGATACTCGGACATTCTCTCCACGTGACCCAGCCAAGTCTTCCCAGTTTTATAAATTTTGTGACGTTCGGCTCCTTAAATAGAGTATAGAGCTCATTGTTGTAACGTCTGCGCCAAAGTCCATTTTCTAAAACCGGTCCGAAGATACGCCTCAAAAATCGCAAAAAACGCAAAAAAAAAAAAAGAATATTCAAACAAAATAATTCAAGGATTGTTAATTAAAAAATTATTTGCTCATACAACTTTCCAATTAAAATTATTTGAAAGGAACTCCAAACACTGTAATATCCATTGTCAAAAAATTTTAGTAAAGGTAGCTATATAATATTTTTTGTCGTGAATTATGACGCTTATATAATCTAAAAAATATGAATAAATATTTTCAGGTTTTCATAGCGCGTCATGTTTCCACTTTTCTAAGCTATTCTGCCGTCTGTTTATCTCGAAAAACGTTTAACCCAGACGATTAATATAAATGAGACGGCCAATTCGGTTTATATAATAATTACGTTTTAAAATAAATTTCCCAGTTTCCACACCGAAATACAAACTTTGGAATTTTCTTTTCGTGACGATGATTTAAATATTGCAGAATTTATGAGATTTATATTGGCGTTAGAAAAAAGTGATCATTAGTATTTTTTAATATTTACGATACTTTGATCCAAAGTGTTATGAATGTTTATATTAGGTTTGTTGACTCTTGTTAGGCGAATTGGCTCTGCCAGCCTCCAGAATGGATGATTTGTAGTTTATCTAACAACCTCATATATGTGTTATTTTATCACTTATTTTAACATTTCAAAAATGATATAACGCGCTTATTTATTTTGATTTATACACTTTCGAGAATTCCAAAATAAACGAAAATACACAGCGATATTTTTCCTCTGGCAGTCTCTAAGAAGTGATCTACGAGTAGGAATGTTAAAATAAAACACAACAATTTTGCTGTTTATAACTTGGAAAATTAATTCAAACGGATTTTTTATTAATCAATCAGAAAAGGCATAATATATACTGCTACCGGGATTCGAACCAACGGAACTCCATTCTATGGCTCGTTATCCAATTTCATCACGGCAGTCTAAGTTAACGAAAATTTTTCGACCTTATATGTCTCTTTTTAATTTATTAATATTTGATTTAATTTATTATAAAAAAAACATTATTATGTATTTACTGTAAATATATAAATAAAATAAATATTAATTTATCAAAAAAGAGTAGGTACTACGACAGTATGATATATGAAATAAAATATGAAACTAACGATCAGACGTGATCACTTTACACATCGTAATGTTTACCAATTTCTCTACCAAATCTATCAAACTATCTATGTACCAGACATCTGTACTGGTTTATGGGACAAATTTTCGACCACCAAGTGGCGGTAGTAATGATACAACTCACGTATGAAACAAGGTGTGTAATTTAAACATATATACAACTCCCAAATATGTGGTAGTCTATCACGTGGGGAATTGGTGAACGTTACATTGTGTAAGGTGATCACATAAGCCAGCCGTACGATAGGTCGAAAGCCCTATGAACACCCAAAGAGACTTCCATACCTTCTTTCACATATAAAAGTAGCTTCGTATCTATGAGACACCTATAATACATATCTTGATAAATTATGTCCCCTGGGAATTAAATCCAGCATCGTGTTCTTGAAAAATTTTAACATACTCATAACATTTTGAATAAGTTTTAAGTTAGTATAAACCACTACCAGGTTTTAGGTCTACCGGTTTCGCATGCTAGTACTTGACAAGATTAACACGCATGTGATAAACATTGATCTAAGGTTAAAAATACTATGGCTGTGGTGTACAGTGTTGTGAACATATTAGTGTGGTGTTGGTCCTGACGAAGAGACGGCCACGTCTCGAAACCGGTAGACCTAAAATCTGATAGCGGTTTATACTAATTTAACTAACACTCTGTTATAAGGTCTAATCACAAAGTTTATGCTTCAAATATTAAAAATATTAATAACATTTATACAGGGTTATTTGGTAAACGTTAATAACCTCGCAGGACTATATTCCTGCCTCGATTGTGAGTCGAAAATGTTCAAGCTATCATGACCTAATATTAATAGTTATGGAGATATGCGACATAAAAGTTTGCATTTTTTTCTCAATATTTCTGACTTATTTTTTGTAAAACGTTGGACTATCGTTACAATAACTTTTACCAAATATGAAAAATAATTCCCTTTAATACAAGTCAAATAAAATAATAAAAACCTTTAAATTCCAATTGGAAGCATTCCAATTGGAACATTTTGAAGGTTTTTATCATTTTATTTAACTTGTATTAAAATGAATGAATTTTTCGAAATCGTTATAAGTTACTGTAATGATAGTCCAACGTTTTACCAAAAATAATTCAGAAATATTTATAAAAATGCAAACTTTGACGGCGCATATCTCCATAACTATTGATATTAGGTCACAATAGCCTGAACATTTTCGACTCACAATCAAGGCAGGAATATAGTCCTGCGGGGTTATTAATGTTTTCCATTTAACCCTGTATATATATTTTTATATATTGCATTATCGCCTCGCTATTATTCGTGGAATGCGATGGACGGAAAATATAAAAATATGACTGACCTTCCGCCTACTCCTGGACGTGGTGGCCATTCCCTGAAAATGATCACATCGGTTATTACATCGCCCCCAGCAGAATATCGGTCACATGACGCCAGCTCGCTATTATGGCTCCCTCGCGGCAGACGTATGTCACATCTCTTCAAAAAGAACGAATAAATCGCGATAAAAGTGTAAAAATTATGTACTTTTTTTGGACACCCGATGTCAAAAGTCACATTTAAGAAAAATCGCAATGACATTTATTAGACAGAGCTAGAAACATATTACAATACATATTCGTACATCATAAGTAATATCTACTGACATTTAAATGCCATTCCTTTCGGGTGATAAATTATCTGAACTCATTAAAATTTTAAAATAAATAAAAAATTGTCGTTTTTTACCTATTTCAGGGCGTGCAGTGGGAACATCGCAGCATGACTTTTACGTAACCAATTGTTTAGAAAAAAAATCGAAATACTACGCATATTTCGTAATATTTCTATCACAATTGTTGCCATTGTATTCATTTTTTGATATATCATAAAAATCTGTAGCGTGAATATTTGATATCTATTTTTTTTTTCAAAATATACGTTTACAAAAAAGTCATGCTTCGATGTTCCCACTGCACGCGCCTGCTATTTACATAATTTATTACGTGTGTTTACGCATGTACAATATTCTCAATTTATCTCAATATTCGGACCACGGCTTATTCTTGTCGTACGATACACAACCTTGACCTTGGAACCCACGAATTCCGCACTTGTGAGGCGATATTGTGTCTCGTATAACTCATCGATCCACGATACATTTCTAGATAATCACTGAACGGATTTGTATGCGGTTTATACTGTTAAGGTAAAAACTTATAGAATCAGACCGTTACAACACTATGTAATATTTTCCACTCCTAGTATGCACTCCGCGAAAATACCTGAATTATTCTATCTTTAAATGTTTTATAGTTTTTAGATTTTTAAAGCTTTAAACTTTTAAATGTTAATTCCATTTTTGCTTGTCGTCTAGTGAATAAGTATGTTATAGTAAATTAGTGTTAGTCAGTAAGTTGTTGTGTGTATGAGTGTTAGTCAGTAAGTTGTTGTGCGTGAAGCGCCCTTGAGGTGAGAGTACTCACGAAAACGGCGCTATACAAATGATCTAACTATTATTATTTCTCTAGAAAGATTTTTGTGTATAAAAAATTACCCTTCATATATAGGAGCTGAGCATTAACGGTATTAGTGAATCAAGTAGGGAAAAAATTTGCCGCTAGAGCGCTCTCGTGTAAAACGATGCCTAATCCGTTAGAGAAAGAAGAAAAACGTCTGGGAAAGAATTATGTAAAATTAAATAATCAACAAAAAATTTAAAGGTAGTATAATATATCTATATTTTAAGGATAACTTACACCAACCATTCTCTTTAAAATTTCATCCAATGTACAACTAAGATAATACCTACAATGGCTAACTTTCCACAAATTTTGACCAATTCAGTATTAATCCTTAATTAATTTTCTGATTTACCTTAAGCATTTACCCAGATCAAATTCGCTGTTTACAATAAATCTTTAAATTAAAATCTTAGGAGATATGAGTTAAAAAAATAAGACGTGGACAAAACTGTACCGGGCGAAGCCGGGCCGGGTTGATAGTATTTGATAAAAAAGTAACCCATAAAAACCAAGTTTTTACAATACTCCCTTTCTCATTTTCGGGTTTCGTGTCTACTACATGCGTCGGAATCTCCATACAACTTGTATGAAAAAACAATTAAAAATTTGAAAAACCAAAATTTACTATAATTATTATTTTTTTACGAAAATTTGATAGATCTTCTTGATCGTCACCACGAGTCTACTTGCAAAGTTTCAGCTCGATTGGATCACGGAAAAAGGGTTAAAAATCGATCCAAAGTTTTTTCGTCAAGCAAGCAAGCAGACGCCACGAGTTAAAAGAAAGGAAGTAAAAAAGTAACACATAAAAACAGTTTTAAACCGTAAAAAAGTTTTTATTGTACTCCCTTTCTCATTTACTAGTTGAAATTTTTTTTTCGCTTAAGCTACGCGTTGGGCTTCGGTTGGGCGAAGCTACGAAAGGAAGTAATAAAAAAATTCCAAAAATCCAAAATTATACTATAATCAGGTTTCGCGTCTACCAGACACGCTGAAATATTTTCATATAACTTGATAAGTTGTATAAAAAACCATTCGAAATTTGAAAAATCCAAACATTTATTAATTATTTTTAACGAAAATTTGATAGATCTTCTTGATCGTCGCCACGAGTCTGCTTGCAAAGTTTCAGCTCGATTGAATCACGGGAAAGGGGTTTAAAATGGATCCAAAGTTTTTTCGTCAGACAAGAAGATAAGCAGGCGCCACGAGTTAATATAAAGGGAGTAAAAATAAAAATATATATTCGTAGCAGCATACGAGTAATACAAACATGTTATTTTGACAGCTGTTCTTATCGCATCGTCACATAACATAGACAATATCTTCTTTTAATCCTATCACAAAATAAAGTAAATTAGGAAAGAGGAAGAGATCATTGACCTCGAAAAATTGAGGATTTGTATGTAATAAAATGGTGTAAACTAAATTGTTTGAGTTTAATTCATTAAGTCTTCACAAATTTAAAACCTACCTGTTCACTAATCCGACATCTGCATTTAATTTTGGAAGGTATCGCAATTTTGGTATAATGCAAATTTTCACCGCTCTGCTCGTAAAAAGGAAAAATATAAAATTTAGATCTTAGATTTTTTGTAACTTTTTATCATATTTTATCAATTATGTATAAACCTTAACTTAAGACTTAAGTCGTCGCGGACTTTTTTACAGAACTTGAGTTCTACAACTTCTTTATAAAAATTATATCTCTTACCGTTAAGGCAGCGTTCGTAAAAAAACCTATCGCTCTATCATTTTTTCTTCGACTTTAGTAGTGAAATAGGTCACCACGAAATGTCCTTTTATTTTAACGGGATAATATATAGCCTATGTCCACTCTAAAAGTTCATTATAAATATTGGTGAAAGAATTTTTGAAATCGTATAAGTAGTTTTGGAAATTACCTCCTACGTCCACACTTGCAAACATACAAACTTTAATCTGTTTTTAAGAAATTAAAATTAACAACGTTGTTTCCTTCTCACTGTAACACTTTAATTTAAAAAGTTTTAATTATAACGTTTTCGACGCTTACTGCGTCATCTTCAGTAATAAACTAAACTAAATCTTGAGACTAATGACTACTTGTCGGGTCTGGTGTAGGAGTGGAGTGGTTGGCTAATATGGACAAGAGGGGGTATGATATACACTCAACGTTCAAACACCCTATATTACATCCCCCCTCTTGTCCATATTAGCCCCGCCCCGCAAATCTACCCCTTCCCACCACTCCACCTCCACACCAGACCCGACAAGTAGTCATTAGTCTTAAGATTTAGTTTAGTTTATTAATGAAGATGACGCAGTAAACATCGAAAACGTTATAATTAAAACTTTTTAAATTAAAGTGTTATAGTGAGAAGAAAACAACGTTGTTATTTGTAATTTCTTAAAAATATATTACGATGAACTTCCACAAAGTTTGTCACGATAATTTCGAAATATTACAAACTTATTTTTTCAATTGATTCAGCAACATTGTAGATTGACATTCTTCTAAATATTGATTGTATTATTTGTATAAATCTACTTATATTATTTGATTAATTACACCTACATGTTTCGGAAATACCTTTCCATCGAGCAATTACAAACTTTACCTCTTTATATATAAGTATAGATTTACTAGCTGCACCGTTTTTGTAAGCCCGAGTGACAAGTCTTCTATTTTAGAATTCTCACTATGAAGAATTATTATTCGATGGAAAAAAATTCAATAGGTGGGTTTTGCTCCGCCTTCGTTACGTTCCCACACATTTGAAATAATGTGAATATACCTGCTCCGTCATTGAATATTCTATGCATGTCCTCTACCCTCTAGAATTCTGTTAATGAATAACCCCTTTTATATCCTTGTACGCAAATACAAATAAACTAAGAACTTTCCTTTTTAAAATCGCTTAGTAAAAACCAGTAGAGGAGGTCGTTTTAGAGTTGTTTTCACAAGTGTGTCTTCTAACACATTAATTAAATATAATAAATTATTATAGCCCACGTCATGAAATGTTAAGAAAATTTGAGTAGTTCGATATTTAAATTGCCAAGAGTCACATGCTCTACTGTTTTAACTCAGTGTTATAAATCAAGATATAGATGTCTCAATATAGATACCTCATTATCAATAGTGACATCTGTATTGTATTATGGGAATGTAAAAGCTTTGTACTGCAGGTGGCGGTTGTAAAAATACGACTCACATACGAAAAAAATTGTGTGAGTTAAACATATATACAACTTCCAAAAACTAGATAGGTTTGATTGTGTTGATAGTCTATCATGGGTGGAAATGATGAACGTTACATTGTGTAAAGTCACTTAAACCAGCCGTACGATAGGTCGTAAGCCCTTGAACACCCAAAAAGCCTTCCGTACCTACTTTAACATACAAAAATATAGCTTCGTCTCTGTGAGACATCTATAATATATTCGAGCTGGGGTTAAAATCCAGTATTGGTTCTTGAAAAATGTTTTTACTTTGAAAAATGATATGCACGTACTCCGAACGCGTCTAAAATGAAGCTTATAAAATCATTGGATCCAAAATTACTGAAATAATTGTAGCGCCTAATTCCAAAACCCCCTAGAACGTTTTTATGTGTTTTCTGATTTTATGTTTTGTTTATGGAGGAAGAACGTATATTTTGGAAAGCTTCTTTGCGGTATTTTTGAACAAACCCCGATTTTGAACGTGCAATTTCAATGCATTAAATTGATTTTTGTAAGAATCAAATGTGTTCTGCATGTTGCCGACAAAAAATCTGCAAAACTGCATATAGCATTCATTTAAGTTATGGAATTAGGCACTACAATTATACACGCAAAAATTTGCATGTTAAACCAATTTCACGTAAATTCGGCAAGGTCAAAAGAGAATTAAGTGTGCATTTAAGTTAGCAATTCGGTGTTGGACCGGCCGAAAGATAAACCGAACGATGTTGTAAGATTATAAGGGTAACGCGCCTGATCAAAGAAGCAATTGAAATATACAAGCACCCGGTAAACATTAATAGAGATGACGGTCTTAAGTTAAAAACATCGTGGTGTCCGGCGCTGCAGGATAAATCAAATCGACGATCCGCACAGTCCGACATCCGTTAGTAGATACACAACACACTACATCAAGACACACACACCCTGCTTTCGACACGGTACTGCAATCCAGTACTTAACCTAACACAAACTTGGACACACCCTGACTTCGGTACGGTATTGCAAGGCAATACTTAACCTACACTTCAACACACACTCATCACATCGGCTCTGATGATGGGCCCTACAATGGGATCCGAAACGTTGGCCAGAGAGGTCACATATACACGGCAGAAAATCCCAGAACACTATACACATAAGATTATAAGGGTGGTGAGTGGTAAGGCTGGTGTGTGGCAAGTGGCATCCTTGTTTATAGAAAATTGAGTCACATGCCGTAAAGAATTTACATACGATGTGGTATATTTATTTCTCATTTCTAGCGAAATAATTTCATTTTTAGTTTTTTTTTTTTCACATAAAAAGAAAATAAATGTACCAGAATATTTTTTGTTAAATATTTCAGTATATACCTTTGTTCAGGGTGTAACAGAGCTAGTCCACAATACTTTATAGGTGCATTCCCGTCTTCATTTGGAGTCAAAAATGTTTGAGTAACCATGACCTAATTAATATCGATAGTTACGGAGATATGCAATATCAAAATTTACATTTTTTTTCAATATTTCTGACTTATTTATTGCAAAATGATAAACTTTCATTACAGTTACTTATATCGATTATGAATTATAATACATTTGTTTCAATACACGTCAAATAAAATGATAAAAACCCTGCAATAAGGTGTTGGGTACAAAAGCAAAGGCAGCAGTTTTGAATGCAGTCACCGAGGATTACTGATTAGACGTAGTCATGCATAAAGCAACCAACCCACAAAATGCTAAAAATGATTTTTATACTGTTTTGGATAGCTCACTACTATATCGCTATGTGCTGAAAACGTCCAAGCTCTAAGTGCTATAGTTTTTTATAAATTCAATATTTTTCAACTCACACCACGGCCATCACCGTTAAATTAATTATTAAATTAAAAAAAGTGGTTTGGCTGTTTTTTGCGGCTTCAAATTTATAAGTCCTTGACAAACAATAATATAGGTTAAAAACGTGGTATGGACGCATAATGCATTTTTTTAATTTTAGTGTTACTACTCCATAATAACTTTTTAGAAAACATCTAATGAGGTTGAACGTTTCTACGCCTCAGAAAATAATTTTATCTTGATGTTTTATCAAATTCATAGAACATAGAACCCACATAAAAAACACTGTTTTTTGCAGATTTTGACATTTTATAGAAAGTATCCAACATGTGAGACGTGTCATATTTTCGTAAATAACTTTTTTCTTATAAATACATTAAATAACATAAAAAGAACACCTCTACAATGATCCCAATGTAAAAATATGCAATAATGAATAATATATTCACGTATTAGGTGTCTGTAGGTTCAAACTTTTAGAAGCCATTTTCTGAGTTCAATGTTCTTTGGGTTGGATGCTTTCTGCATAACTATGTCCAATATAAAATGTACCGAATTATAGATTTTAGATATCTTTCCCTTTTTCCACATCCACAAATTTAATTTGAATTTATTAAATTATTAAATAGATACATTTTTTTAATTTAAACCTTTCCCTGAATTTTGTTTGGTTACAAGTAACTACGCAATTAATTTTACTCGATAAAATAATAAAATCCAAGTTCGCGAATCTTCTGGAAGAGTTGTTCGAATTGATTATTAACTCGAGCCGTGTCACGTTCGCGGTTTAATTGCCGGTGATGTGGGATGCTGCTGGACCACTCGGAATTGAGTGATCAGATTTTGCGATAAATATCGTTGTTTGCGCTCCACAACAATGTAACATCACGTTTGCTCCTGCCTGATCCCGGCAATTAGCGGGCTGCGACGGCTCTATCACCGCAGAGATCAATACTGTTATTAAATTGCTAATCTACCTTCGTTATAAATTTTATATTATAAACCAGCGACGTGTTTTAAACTGTGAAATCGTTAACCACAATACGTGAGTTGGCGAAGGGCTATATTTATATCACAGACCACAAAATATGTAGACATGAACTAGCGTAAATTTCTTGGCTGGTTCTAGTAGAATCGACTTGTTTAAAAAACTACTAACTAACTAACTTACCATCACGCCGTTTCCCCGTGGGGGTAGGCAGAGAGGATAGAGCGCCATACTCTTCTGTCCTGACATAAAACTTTCGCTTCATCTACATTCATACATCTTCGCATGCAACCTCGACGGTCGTTGAGGCTTCTAACAGGATCATCTTCCAGTATCTGGTTAATCTGGTCATGCCACGTCTTCCGTAGTCGCCCTCTCTTTCTGGCGCAGTCAACACTTGCAATATATATCTTTCTCATTCATTCGCTCAACATGCCCAAACCACCTGAGCGACCCTATTTTTATTCTATGTAATATGCTACGATCAGCTTAACATTCATTCCTAAAATCTTCATTCTTTATATATTACTCTATCATACATGGATCCGTCTAAGGGATCTCATCTCCACTGCATTCAATACTACTAGTTTGTAAATTTCGGAACTAACTAACAAACTAACCATCACGCCGTTTCCCCGCAGGGGTAGGCAAAGAGGATAGAACGCCATATTCTTCTATCTTGACACACCACTTTTGCCTTGGCTACATTCATACATCTTTTCATATACGTTCTACGGTTGTTGAAGCTTTTAAAAGAGCTATCCTCCAATACTTGTAGTATCTGATCGTGCCAGATCTTTCTCGGACGTCCCCTATTCCTGCTGTCTTCAACACTCATGATAGATATTTACCATAATATTTTCTTAACCATCCTTTCCTCACTCATGCATTCTACGTGACCAAACCATCTCAGCTCTCCTTTCTTTATTCTCTCATACTACAGCCAGCATAATATTCACTTCTAATTAGTTTATTCACCACTCTATCGACCAAAGATTTTCCACACAAGTGTCTTACTGATCGAATTAACCGCATTCAGTTTACTTTCATTCCTTTTTTGCCACTTCCAGACATCACTTCCATACATCAGAGTTGGCACTAGAACGCAATTATTTACAGCTAATCTTGCTTCCTTTGACAGATTCTTATTGTCCATAATGGCATTTAGAGCACCATTTACTTTGTTACCCGCAGTCACTCTCCTTTCTATATCGTTCTCAGCCTTACCGTCTCTACTAAACATACTTTCCAAATACCTGAACTTGTTCACTTGTTCTAAGCATTCGTTGTTTACAATTACATCACACTTATTCACTCTTTCGTCTCTCTCGAATACCGTAACATTCAGAAGTTCACTTTGCATGCATACATGGAGATCCTGGATACCAGGCACTCTGCATGCAAACATTGGACATCCTGGATACAGATCAGCTTCCCTGTTAGCCACTCTTACTGCATCGTCTGCATATTCCTAGTAGGCAAGATATGGTGAGTCCGTCCATTATCGCTCCTACTTCTAGTTCCTTCACTTCTTTCATACAATTGTCCGCATACAGGTAGAAAAGTCATGGTGACATTACGCATCTCTGTCTGACACCTTTTCTAACATCAAACCATGATGTGAATGCCCCATTAATTCTCACGCAAGCACTACTTCCTTCATACAGCGATGCAATTGCCCGTACAGTAATGCAATATGAGTTTACTGTTCACTCCGTATTCAGACGAAAACTTCCATAACGTTCGTCTTATCACTCTGCCATGCGCTTTTTGGAGATCCACAAAGGCAAAAAATTTTTTTTGGTTCTTTGCAAAAAACTTTTCCGTCATCTGGCGCAGTGAGAAAATCTGGCCCATCCATCCTATTCCACTTATGAAGGCTCCTGGGATGTACAATATCCCACACTTTTTCCTTCGTTATCATCCTCACTCTTTCTATCAAAATTCTCGCATACAGTTTGCCAAACAGAGCTTAACAGGCCAATGGCCCAATAACTTGCGCAGTCCGTTCGCGACCCTTTTCCTTTGTATAGAGGCATGATAACAGCTCTTTTCCAATCCATTGGATTGTGGCTGTCCTCTAGACATTGGTTGAAGAGTCTATGAAGCCACGTGAGAATTACTGGACCACCACCCTTAATGTACTTGGCAGCAACATTGTCATAACCCACAGCCTTGCCATTCTTCATGTGCTTCAATGCTCTTTTTATTTCTTCCACAGTTATCTTATTCACACTGTCGTCACCATTCAAAAATGCATTGGACGCCTCGAAGGAATCCTCACTCACATTCTCGTCGCTCTCATTTTGAAACAATTACGAGTAAATTAGTAGTGTAGTTGATGTAATGGTCCTGAAACTCGCCTAGTGGATCTAGCGGTCGGTGGTTCGAGCCCCATTCCAGGACACTAGCAAGTTATTCCTATTTTGCATAGCACAAGCCTTTAGCTTAGTTTGAAAATAGTAATAATATTGATGGGACAGTATTCGCATCTCTATTTTTTTTAAATATAGATCAAACTAATGGTTCTTTAAAAGTATAATGAACAAGTAAGTAAGCTCGTACAGCATTATTATTCAGATAATCCTTAATCACTTTTTTACTTCTTGATAGAGACAAACATTCAATACTTCTCTTTTACTGATTTTGTATTAACTTTAATCGGCCTCTGATCTATTTTATTTCACGCTCCTCTAAATGACAATAGTTCTTGATTTCGGGCGGCTTTGACATGAACACAATGTTTAAATGCTGTAATCTAAAATACTTAAAATATTTACCTAAATTAATGGAATTCAAACACAATTAACGCTTTCAATAAAACAATATCGAACAAATTTGTACAAAAATCACACAATACGTGACAAAGTATAAGATTTTGAATCGTAGACCTTAATATCCTATTCAAGGTAATTAGATTTTTGGGGGACTGATTGTATTTATACAATACGTAAAGGAAGTAATACTAAGATATTCGTATACAGAGGTGAATTGATAATCTTGAACCGGTCCCGTAAATTTTCAAGCTGTACAACCTATCTATGTACGTAATATTTTTTTGAATCTTTAACATGAAAAAAATATTTAGTATATTTTTTAAACATATTTGATTATAGCACACGTATATAGAGAAAAATAATATTTTTATATTAATCATGAAATATATATTAGTCTGTCTTCATTGTCTGTCTGTCCATCTGTCTGTCGTAAAGTCCGTAAATTGCTGGAATTAAAAAAATTGATAATTAGAGTTTGACACTCAATCAGCGCATGGCGTGTGTTGCGCGGTCATACAAGTCAAGTCGTTATTATTATTTCCCATGATTAAGGTGTAAATTCTCGTATTATTAAAAATTCCGAAGCGATATTTATTAGCTTAAAATCTTACCATACTCAAACAAATTGTTCTCTATAAAAATAACGTAGGTACTCTTGGCCAATTATGTAGATCGATAATAAGGTTATCGTGAATCTCTCGCTGTTGACATAATTAACCGAACTTCAACATTTTGAATATTATTTTATTGATTTCTTTTTTGGAATTTGGTTCATTGCCCATCAGGCGAGAAATGTACAAAAAGGTTTCTAAATAATTAAGGGCCGTTTGTTTGATCAGTAGCAGGAGCGTGCAGTGGGAACTAGAAGCGTGACTTTTTCCTAAGCATATATTTTGAAAATAAACCGAAATAAGAGATACCTATATCTGGTAACATAATAGTAATAATTCACATATTATTCACATTTTAATATTTCACAATATTCTGCCAGATAAATATTCAATTTCGATTTTTTTTCCCCAAATATACGGTTAAATAAAAGTCATGCCTCTTGTTCCCACCCCACGCGCCTGATCAGTAGTTATAATAATAGTTAAGCATAAAGCATAGATGGTGTTTTGATTGGTAAACGCAAAAATTTATGATTTTTTCTTAACTATTACTCTTACTCTTGATCAAAAAACTACCCCTAAGGGTAATACACGAAACTAATTGCTGATTTCGGGTACGATACAAATGTAATATTTTTTATATTTAATTTTTATTTTTTAGGCATCACAACAGTACAATTTATTATAATGACAAAATGTATTGAATAGTTGGTAGACCAATTATAGAGATCCACGGCATAAGATATTAAGTCTATAATATCTTATGCTGTACAAATAAAATAAAATATAACATTTTATTTTATTTGTACACAGTGGTTACTAAAATATAACTTTCTTTTCATGTTATCTTTTTTATATTATCTTATTGTTTATTAATAACATTGACATTGATATACTTGCAGTTTCGTTAACAATATTTAAAAACCACGTAGGTACTGAATATCTAAGATACAGTTATCTTTATATTTTTATGATTTCCTTTTTTTCAATTGTTTTTTATCTGCCCAATATCTATATGAAATATATGCCTGGGTTTTGTTATTTATCATATCGCACATTTTTGTCCATACTTTGTATCTGTTTTATTTCCACAAATGAAAAGTCTATAGGCACATATATATATATATATATATATGTATATATATATTTTTACAGACATCTAAGAAAAACTATATATTGTGCAGTTTGTGCGCAAGAATTGCATTACAGTTTATATTATGTTAATAATACATTAATTACTTAATAGTCCTAATAAAATATACAGGGTGTAAAAGATCTAGTCCAAAATACTTTACAGGTAGATTCCTGCTTTGATATATGTTCAGGCAACCATGACCATGATCAATAGTTAAGGAGTTATGCAATATCCAAATTGGCATTTTTTTCAAAATTCCTGACTTATATTCTACAAAATGTTGAACTATCATTACAGTAACTTACATCGATTACGAAAAATTCACTTGTTTCAATACAAGCCAAACAAAATGATAAAAACCCTGCAGAAATTCCAATCGAAATGTTTTCCAACTGGAATTGGAAGGTTTTTCTCATTATAAAGGGAATAAATTTGTCTTATTCCATATATATCCATATAAAAACCCTGCAGAAATTCCAATCGAAATGTTTGCAACTGGAATTGAAAAGTTTTTCTCATTTTATTAGACTTATATTAAAGGGAATAAATTTATCTTATTCCATATAAGTCACTGTAATGATACAAAAAATAAATGAAAAAAATGCAAACTACAACGATCGTATATCTCCATAACTATTGGTAGGATGTTACATAGATCATGGTTTCTGGAATATTGTAGACTCATAACTAAAGCAGGAATCTAACTGTAAAGCATTGTGGACTAGCTCTGTTACACCCTGTATATTGATTTACATAACTTTTGCTCAAATTTTCTTAAAAATTATTAATTTTCTCTTGATCTGAAATATTTTTTTAAAAGTTTATAACATACCAGTAGTTTATTTAATAGTTTCGAAATTAAGTACTGTTTGGTCTGATCTCGGTAAAATTTGTTTATTTTATTTTCATTTAATGTTTTTATTCGTTACTTTTCGTGTCATATTTTGTGTTGTATTTACATATATTTTAAATCTGTCATTCGCGTATTCTTCCGTCATCTCCCAAAGTATTAGAAAACAGTACATATTTTAAGACAGTTTTAAGTAACAACTCATTTTCAAAAATTTTGACCTAAATGTTAGGTGACACCTCACTCCAAGGCCGTCAAGAGCTTCTAGCCTACAGCCGCTAATAATACTTGGCAATCTATTTGTTACCTAACCAAACAGGTCGCTGTTCTCTGCACATAGAGTATTTTAGAAAAAAAAAATTGCAAGATGCTATTCAAGATAATGCTTATGGAGGATTCCTCCAGGTCTCGCCGAAAATATCCGCATGGTACGCAGGAAAGTAAAATAAAAAATTAATACAGAAGTAAACTGTTTGATTTATGTGATCATATTGCAATCCTGTTTCGCAAGATGTGTATGAAGTTTCGCTTATCTTAATGTGTTTTTATTTGACACTGTCACATATTTTATAATTTTTTTATTTACAATTGTCTATTATTTCTTACTAGCTGTGCACTTACCAGCAGCTTCGCCCAAGCCGAATTTAGTTTGAGACTATAAGAGTATCAGTAAAAAATCAATATAATCTAAACTACTTGTCCAAACAATGTTGTGTAAAAGGCAATTTTTATCTACGTTAAAGTTCCGTGAGTATAAGCAAATTTATTTTGACAAGAATATAACATTACCTACTTAAATACCACCGAAAGCTTAAAACTAATTATAAATATATATTTTATTCATATTTTATCAATTTGGAAATAAACCTTAACATAAAGATATATCGTCAAGGACTTTTTTGCAGGCCTTTTTAAGCTTTACAATTTTTTTTATAAAAAGCATTCATATTATCGTTAAGCAGCGTTCGTAAGAAACGCATTCGCTCGACCGTTTTTTCGTCGACTTACGTTGCAAAATAGGTCTCCACGAAAAGCCCTTTTATTTTAACGTGATAATATAATATTTTAATAACCTATGTTGTAGGTTCATTATAAATATTGAAGAAAGAATTTTTGACATCGGATGAGTAGTTTCTGAGATTACCTCCCACATCTAAACTTACAAACTTTACCTCTTAATAATATTAGTATAGATTAACTTATGTTAATGTTATGTGCACTTCACAATTGTTGTCTATGTGAAATATGCTAGGGTATACATATATTAGGTCCTTACATATGAAATTGGCGTTTAGTATGGAAGGAACATAAAGGCGATTTTTTTTATTAGAATATATTTATTTAATCAAAGTATGTACCATTGCTATCTATGCACTTTTGCCATCTCATAGGTAGTTCATCGATCCCTTTACTAAAAAAACCATTCGGACGGGAATCAATAAAATCTTTGAAGGCGGTTTGGACTGCCCCATCGGAGTTGAATTTTTTCCTTTGCAAGAAGTTATCCAAATTTCGAAAAAAATGGTAATCTGTTGGGGCAAGGTCCGGAGAGTACGGTGGATGTCTTAGACATTCCAATTGAAGCTCCTCTAATTTGGTAGCCGTCTGTTGTGCAGTGTGTGGTCTAGCGTTATCATGAAGCAGCAGTGGCCTAGAGCGATTAACCAGCCTCGGTTGTTTAGCAGCTAGCTTTTCCATCATGGTTTGCAGTTGCTGACAATAGACATCTGCCGTAATCGTCTGGCCAGATTTAAGAAAGCTGTAGTGAACGACACCAGCACTAGTCCACCAAACGCTCACAAGTAACTTTTTTGGAGTTAATTTTCGCTTGGAGCACGGTTGGCAAAGAGAAGATATTTGAGATCAAATTTGCCAGTACGGCAAAACGCCAATTTCATATGTCAGGACCTAATATTAACATGTTCGATTCTCGCAATATTCATTTTTAGTGTGTTTTAAGAGCATAATTACTGGATTTTGTCCACAGAGGGATAATCAACAATTAAGAAAACTATAGAATCACTTAAGTCAGTCTTAAGACAGATCGTAAGCCCCTTGTAAATGCCCAATAAGAACTTCCATACATACTTTCCCATATAAATAGATTCGTCTCTGCGAAACATCTATCATTTATCTTAATTAACGTTCGATGATTAACCGGTCTTAATTATTTTATTAAATTGTATTTTTTTTATTATCTAATATACGCAAATATGCATATAATTTTTTACATATATTCTTTTTACTTTCGCAATTGCTTTTGTATTCATATCAATAATATCTACTTGTTTTTACTACATATATTTTATATTTATATCCACAATCAATTGATTAATTTTATAGTAAAATAGTATTTTGTTTAATATTTATATTATTTCCTTCTCACTATATTTTAAGGTGATCATCTCGGCACAGGTTTTCCCTAGTGAGATGAGTGGCACTGTTCTAACCGACATGTATTTAGATCAAGATAAAAAAATGCTGTTTGTTTATACTCTTATACAGGGCTATTTGGAAAACATTAATAACCTCACAGGACTATATTCCTGCCTTGATTATGAGTCGAAAATCTTCAAGCTATTATGACCTAATTTCAATACTTAAGGAGATATGCGACATCAAAGTTTGCATTTCGTTTCAATATTTCTGACTTATTTTTTGCAAAAAATTGGACTATCATTACAGTTAATTATATCAAACATGAAAAATTCATTCACTTTAACACAAGTCAAATAAAAAGATAAATAGCTTCCAATTCCAATTGGAAAATATTCCAATTGGAATTTTTCAGGGTTTATAATTTTATAAACAAATGAATAAATTTTTCATATTCGATATAAGTTACTGTAATGATAGTCCAACAAAGTAAAAGTCAGAAATATTGAAAAAAAATGCGAACTTTGATGTCGCATATCTCCATAACTATTGATATTAGGTCATGATAGCTTGAACATTTTCGACTTATAATCAAGGCAGGAATATAGTCCTGCGAGGTTTTTAATGTTTTACAAATAACCCTGTATATAACTGGCTTGTATTTGTTTTATTTTCAAACAAATTGAGGATGCTTTTTCGGCGAAGATCTACCAATTCACACTGTAAAGAAGAGGGTGTCGGAGCAGGGTGGGGAGGCAGGGAAGGGGGATTTTGCGTGAGTACCGAGTGAACTACACCGAAGGTGAAATTCCCAATTCCTCTCGGCGGAGTATGGCAAGAATTTTCAAGTTATGAACGAAACTGCTGGCGGTTTTCCCGGGGTCACGCCCCTGAATAAATTATCTGAAAAGTCTCGGGTAGTTAGTAGATGAACGAGAAGGGAGAACACGGTGTTAGCGAAGTGTACCCACGCGAAGAAGTGGCAGAACACGCGTAGTCTCATTTTCATATATGCAAAGAAGACCGCGAAGTTATTTATTTCAGCACGTGCAAGATACTAAACAACATTAAAAACGGAACATAATTAAAAATAGTGTACCGTAAAGTGGTCGGATAGTATATCGGAACATTTTATCATCATAACATAACATAAGAGCTGGTTTAAAATACTTTATAGAGAGGTTTCTGTTTTAATTATGAGTCGAATATGTTCAAGCAACGAAATCGACAGTTATGGAGATATGCGACATCAAATTTTTCTTTTTCAATATTTCTTACTTATTTTTTGTAAAACGTTAGTCTATCATTACAGTAACTTATATCTAATATAATATGAAAAATTAATTTCCTATAATACAAGTTTAAAAAAATGATGAAAAAAAAATGACCTTTCAATTCCCATTGTATTTTTTATCATTTTATTTAACATGTACTGGAACGAATTAATTTTTCGTAATAGATATAAGTTAGTGTAATGAAAGTTCAACGTTTTGTTAAAAATAAGTTAGAAATATTGAAAAAAAATACAAACTTTGATATTGCATAACACCATAACTAATAATGTTAGGTCATAGTTGTTTGGACATTTTCGACTCATAATCGAGACAGGAACCCACCTGCCAACTATTGTGGATTTGATACGTTACATTCTTCATAAATCCTTTGCCTACTATTTGCGTAAAATTTTAGAAAATAACACATTTGAATAGATAATGCCTTATGACTTGATATGTATGAATTGATATGAAGAAAATGTACGTTTTGAAGAAATTGAAATATAAAGAATAAATATAAATAATGTAAAAAAATAAAATTTAATTAAAAATATATTTGTATCTTCTAGTATAATGGGTATTATTATTATTATCATTAATATTTAAAGCATTAACTTTGTGGTTAGACATAATAACAGAATGTTAGTAAACTTAGTAAAAACCACTACCAGATTTACGGTCTACCGGTTTCCAGACGTACCCGTCTCTTCGTCAGGACTAAGAATACACTACTTTATTCACAACACTATACACCCCAACCATAGTATTATTAAACTGTCACCAATATTGATCACATGCTTGCTAATCTTGTCAGAGAGTGCATGCTTGTCTCTGACAAGATTAACAATCATATGATCGATATTGGTGATAGTTTAACAATACTATGGTTGGGGTGTATAGTGTTGTGAATATAGTAGTGTAGTGTTGGTCCTGACGAAGAGACGGGTACGTCTCGAAACCGGTAGACCGTAAATCTGGTAGTGGATTTTACTAAGTTTACTAACATTCTGTTATAATGAGGTATTAAATTCTGTTATAAAAGGTATTAAAGGTGTAAAATGTGTTGCATATAAAATTTAATTTTCTTTGTGAATATTAATTAAAAATTATTTTATAAATATTTTGTAATAATTATTTAATAATTATTTAACTATAATAAGTGAAATATAAAGAAACAAGCAAAGCTAGTAACTTAACACTCTGTCGTAATTGTACTGTAAAAGCCTAGTCAGTGTTATAAGGCTCGATTTAAAATTAGCCCTTGTTTTAGTTACAATGTAAGACAACGCCATAATGTCATTTCCGTCGGGTAACCGGTTCCAGGGCGCGCCGGGGGTGGGTTCCCGCCAGTCAACCGGAAGTGGCGGCCAAGGTCAGCGGGACCGGAAATCCGATCATTTAGATCGGCCCGCGATACATATTTAATCATCGCCTCGCCGGCAGATAAGGGTGGATTCATTAACCACGAAGGCCGTGTTTGGAGTTTGTCACGACGCGTGTAGATGGCGATCTGCCGCTCGCGCACTTCCTCGACCAACCTGGGCCGGAGCCACGCTACGCGGCTCTCCCGCCGCGTCTCTTCGGTCGCGGAACGCCGGTACATTTCTTTCCATGCAAAATGCGCACATCAAACGCACTACGCGGATGATCGGTCGATCAATTTGCTTTGCCGATTTGACGCGACGGATCATCCCAGCAGTGTGGCGCCGGTCTTAAGGAGTAATGCTGGGATGGGCAAATCATGCTGGGAGACTGAAATTTAGTTAAATTGGGTGATTTTCTACAAGGAGAATTTTTTCTATTTATTTTATTAGCACTTATTGAGGTTATAATAAAACTATTATTTTACAAGCTGTAACCCGTCAAAAATGACGGGTTTTTTTACACATCAGTTCCTAAGGAAGAAAAAAAATTGTAAGGTGGTGTTATGGTATATACTATGTTTTTATGGTAGTAAGATCTACAATAATTATGGCGACAGTTTCAATTTGCAATCTCGCGATTATGTTGGCAATCCCGTGGTCTGGCTGGCGCGACCCTGGATTCTCGTACCGCGAAGTCTGGGTTCGATTGCTGGTGAGATAACAGCAATACCTTGCTTAGGGTCGGTTGCATCAACTTAGATTATAGTAATCTTTGCAAAAATCGATTTTTACGAATGTGTAAATAGGTAAATAGAACTATAACGCAAATTGATACAACCAGCCTACAAGGTTGCGATCAGACCGAATTTACTATAGTCGAATTAAAATTTTTTTAGACAAACAAAATTTTAACACATAAAAAATTTTGGTTTTTTTATTTTTTACAAAATTATTTTTTAATGCATAAATGATCGGTTTTTCCCATTACACAGCCAGATCTCTTTTGTGCAGTATGTTTTTATGTGATTTGAAAGTTATGCACAGCCTGGTTTAGTGAATAAGATTCCGTCAACGTCATTGAGTGCATTAGATGCACTACTGAACTAGATAATTAAACACTTGCGTATCAACAATGTAGATGAACAACGGGCTTATGAAGAACGGGAAGATTTAAGCAATGATGACTTGTTTTAGTGCATACACGTGAATTACCCTGAATGACCTAAATGTTTCATGTTAATTTTATTCTTCCATGTTTTTTTTTTCAAAAAAAAAACCGCATGGTTTTGTTTTTTTCAATAATCGTTTTCTCTTTCTTTGTAATTAGTAATCTTTATAAATTTAAGTTTTTTAGTCTTTAAGAAAATATTTTGGAAACATATAAATGAATGAAAGATACATTTTATTACTATCTTTCTTTATACCTAGGAGAATCTTGATTATTGTTATTATAATTTTATTGTGTTCCTAAAATATATATATCATACACATCATAACAATCGTACAGATCTGAACATGCATTACTTAGTTACATTTTACAACCCTGAAGAAAATATAGTCACTCCACTCTACTCTCTCGGATATCCCACCCACTTCCTCCCCGTATCAAATGGAAACATTGTTTTATTCAGAGGCTTTGCAAATCAATGGCACCTTCCCCCCATAAACTTATTTTTAACTAAATCCTTAACCCGGACAACGTCGCATACGGACCGCTATTCTAATATAAATATATTTTCAGAGATAAAACGGTCCACCTCATTCAAAAGAGTAAAATGGTATGATCTTGAGTAATAATTTAATAAAGAATATCGCATATTTCAGCGACGCGCAACAACGCGAAATAGATTGAAAACACGTGCAAGAAATAATTTCCTACAAACTTGGCTCGCATTTATGAAAATAATGACTTCAGGTCCTTATTTAAGGATTAGTTTTAATAATAAATTATCACGTAATGACTAGATAAACTTTTAAACGTAGCGTACATTCGAGATCTCTGCTTGTGATAAAAAAGGTTACATTGAAATTTTCTGGTAGTGTTTGAATCCCTCTGCAATTGGTAGTATGTATGCGAATGTTTAGAATGCTTAGAACAGGTGAATGAGTTTGTGTATTTGGGAAGTATGTTTCGTAGAGACGGCAAGGCTGAGAACGATATCGAAAGGAGAGTGACTGCGGGTAACAAAATAAATGGTGCTCTGAATGAAATTATGACCAATAAGAACCTGTCAAAGTAAGCAAGATTAGCGTTACATAATGGCGTTCAAGTGGCAACTCTGGAATTGGCAAAAAAGGAATGAAAATAGACTGAATGCAGTGAAAATACGATCACTAAGGCGCTCGTGTGGCAAACCTTTGGTCGATAGAGTGACGAATAAACAAATTAGAAGTGCTGGCTGTAGTGTGGTAGATAGAATAAAGAAAGGAGTGCTAAAATGGTTCGGTCATGTAGAACGTATGAGCGAGGAAAGCATGGTTAAGAAAATATATAGGGCAAATGTTGAAGGTAACAAGTATTAGAGGATGGCCCTGTTAAAAGCCTCAGCAAACGTAGAGCATGCATGAGAAGATGTATAATGTAGCCGAAGCAAAAGTAGTGTGCCAAGATAGAGGAATACGGCGTTATATCCTTTCTGCGTGGAAACGGCGTAATGTTTAGTTATTTAATTTAATGGAAATCAACTGTGTTGAAGTATTTAAGATGTACTACACTCATGGTTTTCCTAAGTTTACTGCTCTTCTTACAAGGCTGCGTTACAAAAATTCACTGTCCCATCGCAGAAATCTTTATTATCAGAATGAAAATACAAGAAATATTACATCAAAATACATTAGTTAGACAAAAGTATAATACAGGAAATGATTTCGCGACGGCGGCAGTGGAGCTAAGTTGTTAGCTTAAATGAAAAAATATATCTGAGTATGTTCCTTCCCCTTACTGGGGAAAAGAAAGAAATTTACAAGACGGCACAGAAATAAAAACCAAAATAAATTGGTCCAGTCCGAGGAACTCGACCGAAGTCACCCAAAGAACAGAAGAATACACCCAGTGGCAGGAGAGTACCACAGCCAACACTTCTCCCATCGGGAGACCCACAATGGTTTATACGATCGGAGTGGGGGTGCAGGGTTTGTGTTGTTAGCTTATAAAAATGTCAACCTGGCGACGATTGAGTAGGACCGATAAGGAAGCTTTTGCTCTTATAACGGTTCTGGAAAAGTGGTGAGTCAATTCACTGTTCTTCTTATATTCCTTTCAAAAACAATCGATCGGACTTCATATGGGTATTGTATTGATGGTACCCTAGCAAACTTGAAATACGAAACATGCCAAAGAGAACCCAGGGAAAATCGCCAAGGGAATCAGGCGAAATTCACCCATAACTCGAAGTAAATGGAAAAGATACGACGGATCAGCAGGCTCCGAAGAAAGAAAACAAATCTCTGTTTATTTTCAGACAGATTTAAGATGTCCCGAGGCTTGTGTGGCAGGGCGATAGAAGAATTTATCTTTTATATGTCACGTGGCCCGGCCTGCAAATTGGCCCGAGCCACTGAATACATCACGAGGTGTCCCGAGCGGGAGATTTGTCAGCTGTCGAAATAAAACCCGGTAAAATGTGTCGAAGAGTCTACGAGGCGAGGAGGCGACGTGAGACATGACATGGCATTCGTCACTATCGTGAAACCATTCATCGCATGCGGTACAATGGAACTGGTTACTGGAACTAAAACCGGAGAGCCTTAATTTTATGCGGGTTGCCAATTAAGAGTCATACATAACTGTAACTGGTTGCGGATATTTATACGAACCGTACGTTTTTCCAAGAAACCATCCTCGACGTTTTGTTGAATTCTTATTCGACGTCATCAGGAGTGTGAAAGTTAACACACCGTTCGAGTCTCCAGGTGTATACAGAGTGCCATGCGATTGTAGAGCGTTCTACATAGGACAAACCAAATGCAATATCGCTACACGATTGAAGGAACATATTGGAGCAATTAAAAACAACAACTCCAATGTATCGGCAATCTACGAACAAGCATCCAATGTCTCTGTCACTTCATCAGATTTGACAAGACAAAAATCTTATCAACAGAACCGAATCTTATACCCAGATTAGTGAGGGAGTCCATTGAAATATACAAACATACCAATTTCAATACAGACAACAGTTCCAAACTATCAAGTATTTGGCACTCTGTTCTTACGACATTGATTCAACCCTTGACAGACGTCGCAGTAAAGTCCGCCGACATAACTAGTACATATTGCACACTGGCGACCTCTATTGTAGAAGAAGTGAACATATATTTTACGCCCTCAAAAGCAGTAATAAGTCTGCCCTCTACCTCCGCGGGTAAAAGTTGTCCTCCTGATGTGATTGGATAAGAATTCAACGAAACGTCGAGAATCGTTTCTCGGAAAACATACGGTTCGTATAAAGTATCCGCAACCAGTTACAGTTAAATATGTCTAACGACCGTAATATAACAACCTTAACTCTTTAAGAGTCATACTTTAGGAATTCTACAGATCCACTGGAGCGACCTTACATCTAACATTACAGTTTTGCGTCGCTCTAAATGTCGGCCAATTGAAGACATGATCGTGGAAGCGAGTGCAACAAATATCGTTGTTAAAAAAATTACGAAAAAACATTTTTAGATTATTTATTATATTTAAGATATTTTCTAAAAAGAATGACATATAGGGAGTGTTTTGTCGATGAAATTGATCATATCATTGAAAGATTTGGCAGATGCTTCGTGGTGCAACATTATAATTTAAAATATGTTTTACTTTACTTTGTAATACACACACACAATATGAGCTATTAAATTACAACTATAGTTCCGAGAGGAGCAGTCCCTCTCATCATTAGGTATAGATAATAACTAGTTATAATAAGTAGTAATGCATATTTTTCATCAACGTCTTTAACTATACATATTTAATATTGTATGGTCGGTGTTGTATGGTTAGAAAATTTTATCTTCAAGATTCCCCCGAAATAATCTTAAAATTTCGCGACACTTCTAGAAACTAGCTTTCCGAAGCGTCTATTATTTTTTCAATTACTTAGCAACTCAATGCACCAGTCCTCCACTCCCATATTTATCTCTCTCTCTCTCTCTCTCTCTCTCTCTCTCTCTCAATTGTTCCACTGCTGAACATAGGCCTCTTCTAAAACCTTCTAATGTTTTCTATCTTGGGCTATTTGTTGCCATCTTCGACCCACGAGATGGACAATGTCATCTGCCCACCTTTTGGTCTCCCTACTCTTCTTTTATTGTTCCAGGGTCTCCATACCATATTTATCTAAATATAATAATTTCGTTGCATGTCCGTCCGCCTATATGTCTACCTGTCCCCGTAACTTAGTGAAACGTCCGTAATTTCGTTCGAATCCACGGCTGAAAAAAAAAACAAATTAAATGGCTGGAGATAGGGCTTGAACCCCGAGCCAGCAAACCCGATACATAATTTACAAATATTTGCAAAAGTATCGAAAGTTACAAATCTCGTACGAAGATTCTATATAAGAACAATATTTTTGGAAGATTGATGGGGAGTTTTTTTTTTTTTTTTTAAATAAAGATGCGAACACGGAATACGTGTCACATTCTTGCTATTTTCAAACTAAGCTAAACGCTTGTGCTATGAAAATAGGACTAACTTGCTGGTCTGGAGTGAGATTCGAACCCGCGACCTTTGGATCACGAGGCGAGAGTCCTAACCACAAGACCAGCAAGCTACTCCTTTTTTTTTTTACACCTACAAGTTTACCATTCACTTTTATTATTCCTCCTTCTCGTCGAATACCTACTGCAGTGATGCTTATTAATGTCTTATTGGTCATCCACATATTATAGATTATTATACCGAATGGTGTATATCTACCTAAAATCTATCGAATAACATAATAACACAATCTGCTTTTACCACGCCCCATTGTCGACACTGCCAGTCTTCGCCCATTGATCTGCTTTCTAAAGATCGCCTTTGCAGCACAAAGAATGGAGCTCTAAGTTCGTTTAGTGACCTTTAAGACATTTAATGACCCACTAAGCGAAAGCTCTCCATTGGTTCGCCTTGCAGTGGAGTACCTGCCAATATTCGTATAGATAAATAAACATTCTCACCTGCAGTCGCTGAACCATGGTGAAATTTTTTAAATTCTTAAAGTCAAACGCCAACTAGGATATTTATTTATAAACATGTTAGTGTAGCAGATATCTGCGTACTTTTTAAGACTTTGTTTTGTTAAATGAAATCTCTCGAGGCAATTGAAATTATGAACACGCGGAGTCCGTGGCCCAATAACGTAATAACTATAATGAAAATTTACCCTTATATAAATAAAGCCCTTTATCCTGTACCCCCTAAGTACGGACAGTCAGATAATATCAAAGTGAAGAAGTTATAAAGCAAAACAGGAAGACCAAAGTCCACGAGATAAAGAGCTAGAATATAAAACTGACGGTGTAAGAAAGCTTTTCAACATTGGAGCAGAGCACGTATAATTGACCCTAAAGAGAGAAGGGTGATTCCGAAACCGGCTGATGTTAACAAAATTATAGTGGTTTCAATTAGGTGAATTTGTGTTTAATTTTATGTGATTTTTTTTAAACCTTAAAAATCAGATTAAGAACGGATAAAAATACTACAACTGGATCGCCCACATTGAATTATGAAGTGGTTTTCTCAATTTAAATAAATTTCTCAAAGCAAAATAGACTTTCTTAAATTTATTATAAATAAAATAAAATATAATAAAAAAAAATACATTCTTATCTAAGAGGTAGGTACTAAGTTATTAGGAGAGACGGCACGGCAAAAATGATAGAAAATTAATATGATTTCAGTATTTTTTTATCAAAACACTTCTTATCTTCATATCCAAAAAGCAGCCAGTCAATTTATTTATTTTTTATTATTTTATAATTGACCAGGGTAGCCAATCGGCATTCAAAATAAAACATTGTTTCATGCATTTCAACACATATTAAACTTGGAGTAGTAAATTTGTATAACATACCTTCAGAACAAAATAGATATCACATTTCCACCCAATTCATATATCAAAGTATCCCCCATCCAATTCGCTCACAATAAGATAAAATTTATGTTAATATTTTTTAAAAGGAAATTTTTTATTCTATTCAGAAATTATTTCACTTTGTGAACACCTACAAACCAAAAGCTATAAGTAAACTATTGATACATGAAGTGTGCGCACTCAGTAGCACAACTAGTCATAAAATTTATATTTAGAAAGGAAAATAAAATACCCTATGATTAATTATTATTTCGATTAGACGGACACAACCATATATTTACACTGTCATTTTGGCAACTGTTTGGAATCTATTGGCAACAGAAAATTGTAAATATTATGATGCACTTAGTTTGAACGTACCTAACAAAGTAAGTGATTTTGAGAACTAATATAACTTTTTCAAAAAGTGTGGTGACATTATTAATTCTTCTTCTTCCTCTCCTACCCCTTATCCTATTGAGTCGGGGTCCCAGCACCACATAGGAGGTTCCAACTCTTCCTATCTTGGGCTTCGCTCTCCACGTCAGTCCAATTTAGTTGCAACCTCTAGCTACAAGGCTACAGGCCGCCGAGATGGGATTTCTACGAGGACTAGTAGGAGTTACCAGAAGGGACAGAATAAAAAATACGCAAATAAGATAATGTCTCGAAGTGGAACCCCTATGGACATCTATCGATAAATCACTGCTACGGTGGCTGAGACATATCTTGTGGATACCGGCAAATCCAAAAGGCATAAGACCAAGGGTAAAAAATATCAAAAATATAACAACATGTTAGAGCCAATGGTCCCTTCCCCAGGATACAATGTATACTAACAAATAAAAATTAAAAAAACGAGGTAGGTATAGACGATAAAAAAATATGGTTAGTAACTAAAATAATTATAGCTAGACCGCATTCAAAAGAATGTGCGCAAAAAATATGTGTGTTGTTACGATGCTAAAAATGAACACAAAATAAGTTTTTCTAGTAAGTAAGTAAGTAACCTTTTTTAAACAAAAAAATATATATTTATTTGGAATATCATATTGAGGCTTGTAATACGGGCTTGCCAGGCAACATTCCCCCGCTTTCTTCTTACTGGAAAAAGCTAGGGAATGGTCTTTTGATTGTGGTCGACCTATTAGTACTGACATGAAAACATATTTGTTTTTAAATTTGTTTTCATATTAGTACTTAATTATTGATTTATTTCCCATAAATTGTTTTTATTTATTTTTTCGGTATTTTATTTTTAATTTGTTAGTACAGATTATATCCTGTCAAAGCGACCATTGGTCCTGAAACATTTTGATATTTTCAATAAATAAGTGGTGAAAACAAGTATATTTTTGTTAATTATATGTCGCAATATTTTTTTTTCTGTCAGTCACAGTCATTCAGCCACTTACTCCCACGCACGTCCACTGTACCTCGTATTCATAGTCATCAAATGAGTTTATATATATATTGCGTGCTGATATTTTCAATGCTAAAGTAATGAGATTTTTTTTCAAGGCGCAATGAAAATATTTGAACGGCTTTAGATGTCCAACGGTTGAAGTCGCTTTTCTTTTATTTATTGATATTATGACATTGATGTCATAATATTTTCGACTCATAATTTAGTAAGGAATCTACCTGCTCCAGTAGTAATGCATAGCTCTATTAAATCCTAAAAATAAACTATATTTAGTACTTGGTTGAATGAGAAAATATCAAAGTAAATTGTAATGTCCTATGTAACATCGACTCAAGTGTGGAATCCGCAGAAAATTGCATACATTGCGAGACTGGAAGAGATACAAAAAATAATTCTTCGCCAAACGCTAGATGTAACGTATCTTTTGACTCAATATAAAAATAAATTAAAATAAAAACATTACAATAAGAACTTATTTACCGCCATCAAATAATTTAATATATTATCCCCGCAAGAAGAGCCAGAGAGGATGAAGCCCCTCACTCTTCTATGCTGACACACAATTCTCACCTCATCCAAATTCATACAATTTTTAATGCAAGCTCGTCGATTGCTGAGGTTTCTAAAGGATCCAACCATCTTCCAGTGTCTAGTTTATCTAGTCATGCCACGTCTTTCGCGGATGTCTTCTTTCTTTGGTGCCATCAACACACGCGTCATATACAGGGTGTCTCGAATGTAGAAAAAACTTCGTAGGAGTCTTTCACTCTTTCCTCTACAACCCCTGGTGGGTCTTGGCCTCCTCAAAAGTCTTCCTCCACTCATCTCGGCTCAGTGCCAGCTCTCCCCAGTTCGGAAGCTCCAAGGTAGAAATGTCTTTGAGGACGTTGTCGCTCCATCTCAATTTTGGCCTTCCTAAGCTCCTTCGCCCTATCGGCCTTGAGTTCAGCAGAAACTTTGGTGCTTGATGCTCGGTCATTCTCTCCACATGACCCAGCCACCGAAGTCTTCCCAGTTTATATTTCTGACTTATATTTTGTAAAACGTTAGATTATTGTGAAAGTTTAATTTATTTTATTTAGTTTAACACAGGCATGACATAAGTTTTGTGCATGACGGTATAACAAATGTCATCTGTATAATATAATGTTACGTTACATCATTATATAACAAAGGTATAATCAGACAAAGAAGTTGTTTTATCTGTTGCATCAATGATTTGATGATTATTATATTATTATTTGATTCGATTATTAAAAATTCATTCGCTTTGATACAAGTCAAATAAAATGATTCATTCGTTCCGCAAAACCCAACTAAATGAGCGACCCTTTTTGAATCCTATTTATAAAAAATCCCCAAAAATAATAATTTCGAATGTCCTTCCGTAACTTCCTATTCAATGACTGATCTCATTCAGTTTCAAAATTAGTATAATTTTAAAATTGTTATTAAGTATAATGAAAACATTGATTTTTCAATAAAATACTCCGAATTAGATTTTTTTTAATATTTATTTTTTCAATATTTCAGTTTAATGAAAATTAGAACTAATAAATGCATACCTTACTATATCTCGTATGTCATTGGTATTAATCGTTAATCAAAAAATATAATTCTCTTTGTAACAACGTCCGTCACTAACCACTTGATGGCTCAAATAATAATGAGGTATAATATGATTATGAGGTACAACAAAACAAAAAAGCTTATTTTTTTATTTATTAATGTCCATCACTAACGTTATCATATTATCGTGATAGCACTTTTCTCACAGTCTCAACTGGCGGCCGAAATATGTAATGAGAGTACGTCGTTTTTGACGGGTTATAGCTAGTATAGAAATATTTCCTTTAATCGTGTATAATTAATTTATATAAAAAACTTTAAGCACTCGTGTGATTTAAAGTAAATGCTTATCGTAATAATTTTCTTCAAAAAGAGCAAAATGATTTCGTGGTGACATTAGTAATATAATAAATAAAATGATACTTTAATAATAAATAAGTGGTAAAAACGAAGTGTATTTATATTTATTATACTAATAATTTTCATTATGCCGATTCATTATATCGCACTAAAGATGTAAAAAACGTATTTATACTTTAATTATAAGTGTTGAAAACAAAGCGTATTTTTATTAATCCTAATTATAATAATTTCGTTGTCTGTCCGACCGTCCTTCGTAACTTCGTGTAACGTCCGGAACTTCTTTGTAGTATAAAAACTTTTTTATTTTCTTTTTTTTATAAATAAATACTTTTCTTTAGGTATCGACATGTAAATTTACTGTCATTTTTGAGGGGTTACAGCTAATTATACTAATAATTTTCGTTACAACGATTCATTATATCGCATTAAAGACGTAAAAAACGCATTTATCGTCGTCATAAAATTGCGGTCAACAAAATTTTTTTTTTCAATGTTATTTTGTATTCGCATTCGAAGATATAAATATTTTTAAATTTAGAAATATTAACATGATACTTTATCATTGAAACTCGTCGTTTCATAGAGCTATGAACAGAATTTATGATTTTGATAAATACGACTGAATTTGTTGGACTCATTTTCTTCAAATGTCATCCGCACGTGTGTTAAATCCGTTCGGATGTTTTTGCGCGGAACTCGAATTTGCGACATACTTTATTATTCAAGATCACGCCATTCTCCTGTTGAATCTAGACAGCTTAAACATTCAAAACAAATTTATAACGGATAGACTTTATAACTCCTCCAAACATTCAAATCAAGGACTATCCCATTTTAACGGAGAAAGAGCGAGAGAATGTGTTATGACACGAATATTTAATAAGCTAATAAAAAAACTCAAAGCCGTGGAAACTGCAGCTACTAACTATATCTTTAATTCCCCAAAGGCTTCCTAGACTAGCAAACAGATACGAGCAACTGGACGTTTTTGCCAATAACTGTATATTATTCAAACATTTATTAAAAGGTGTATTGAAAGATTACTAGTATTTGTCGAATTGGACTTAAATAATTGATTTTTATTTGTATATATATTTTTTTATTATAATATGACTTTCAAAGCTTGTTCTATATCTTTTCACTCGACATTATTACTTTTTTTGTTTTTAAATTTCTTTTATATTATGTTTTTCTTGTGCTTCTGCTATTTACTTTATATTATATTTATCTTTATATATTTGTATCTGTCTTTTAAGTACTTTCTTTTCTCTTTATGTCATTATTACATTTTTTTTTTTTACATGTTATTATTGTTTTTTCTCTTTGAACTCTATATTATGTTAATGTACACTCACCTATCTGTTGTAAATGCCCTATAGGGCGTTAAAAAATAAATAAAATAAAAAAGCATTGAAAGACTTAATAACAAAATTGAATTTTCGTTTCAAAAAAGCAAGTATTAAAGGAAAATTAAATATTTTTTAACATTATTCGAAAATTTAAGATAGTAAAATGAAAATCGAATTTTCTCAGATTAGGACAGTCGATATTTTTGTAACTAGGTGCTTCAAGGACTTTTGTTTTATTTGAAGGAGGTGAGTATTCTTATTACAATAACAGAAGAAGAATATGTCTACTGTTGTCCCACCGAGTAAATCATCTTCGAGTTTTTAGCAGATTATATCTCTTTTCCGATACAAAAAACTTGGGAAGATCCCAAATATTCGTTGTTACCTCCCTTGACCTCCTAGGATCACCTTGAATAAGAAGCTAATCCAAGACTGTAATATCTGTCGGACATCATCCGTGTTGCGGATATATTATATGTTATTCTCGATCGCGTTCGCATCCACTACGGCGTAGAATCTATTTATTCTTGGTGGCCATTAAAGATGTCATATTCAAATTCTAAATATTTCGCAGTTTCGAATATAAACTGACAACATCTATCCGCCCAAGTTCCACTTCATACGGCAATCAAAAGAAACTATTTTACTTTGAGTGCGAGATGAAATATGTAATAAAAGTATTTGTATATCTTTGTTGTATGAATATTGACCGAACCACGAATTCAATGAAAAATGAATGAAAGAGATAAAATCCTCTCAATTATTAAAAATTCCGACGTTTATAAACGTAATCGAATTTTTTATTTTTCTCTCTTCTTTGTCAAAACAAATAAATGATTTTAATTTACTAATTTAATTACTTACTGTATTTTTTCTCAATATATATATTTTTTAAAAACTTGTTTATATATTTTTATTTTGTATATACAACATACAACATTAAAAAGAAATAACTTGTAACTAGACACATATGAATTAATATCTGATTGTATAACTATTTTGTAAACTTAAAATGATCATATTATTGATTAAAAAAGTTATTTTCTATTTAACATTTAAGCAATGTTGATTTTAATTCGTGTGTGATTTAGAATCTTTATAAATAAGTAAAGCGTATAAAAATAACTTAAATAACTCCCAGTTTAAAAAAATCTAATGATTTTGGATCATTAAGATCACTTGCCCACATTATTCATGATACTAACTTTTAATTTTATACATTTGGGCACTAGAATAATTATTATTGTTATTAAAAAAATAGTTTTTTTAATCAAAAGATGTTTTTAATCTAGACCAAATTAATTGTAAGAATATTTTTTCTTCTGAATTTCACAAACAATCCTGATGAAGAGAACATTGTTCTCGAAACATGTAGATTGTATAATCTAATAAAGTGGTGAAAACAAAGTGATTTGTGTTTTATTTTAACCAAATTAATGTTTGGAATGTACACGCGTTGGGTTATTTTGTTAGTACTAAAAGTGGTCCTATAAATTCAGTTGTTAATTACACCTTATGATGTGAGGGACTGCTCCTCTCGAAACTTCGATAGGGACAAAATAACTCAACATGTGTATAGTACAAAGTATAATCTAGTGTTTATTAAAATAATCATTTCGCACATAGTAAGCCATATCAATCAATAATAGTCCAATAGATAATTAATTACTCGATTTTTACATTTAGTTTTTATTACCCTGACGTACCACTACACACAATAACCATAGTATTGTATACACACTGTGTGAATATACTATGGTGTGGTGTGTAGTGGTATTTACTTGCTAGTGTAGTGGTTGTCCTGACGAAGAGACAGGTAGGTAGGTACGTCTCGAAACCGGTAGACTAAAAATCTCGGTAAATGCTTATATACTAACATATAATGATGTCACAAAGTTATTTTATGATTTAAGAAGAAGGAAATATATTTAGATGCATATTTTAAAAGTTGACAAATGTAACAATGTAAAAAGTAGGCAGGTACACGTTATTGTTTCAAAATGTTTGACATTTATTTTTCAAATTGAAATCGCCTTAAGAATGAGGCGTGTTTTCCGGCAGATTAGGTTAGGTTAGGTTAATTCGAAAGACTTGGCACTATCAGATACCACAAGTATTTGGGGATGGCCCCGTTAAAACCCGCAACAACCGTAGAAATTGTATGAGAAGATGTATGAATGTGGCCGAAGCAAAAGTGGTGTTCCGGGATAGAAGAGTGTGGCGTTCAATCATCTCAGCCTACCCCTGCGTGGAATCGGCGTGATGGTTAGTTAGTTAGGTTAATTCGAAATTTTCTAAATATTACGTAAGAAGCCATTCAGCCCTGTGCTTCATGTTGTGATATAGAGCGCAGTGGATACCATCAAAGGTCTACAGCACACTTTCCCGCGCAATTTCGGAAAACCAAAAGGGGCCACGAAAGGATTAATGAGCGCATTTTACACAGTACACGATTTTCGTATTTGCTCTCGATGTTGCTAAATTTAACGTAAACTTATTAAATCATTTTGCAAAACCCATAGCTCAACAGGCTTATAATCAATTTTATTATGATAGATCCATTTACTCTTGAAGCATTTCTTTAAAAAAATATGAACAAATATATTGTTATATCATCAAAAAAATTATAACCCCGAAACGCTATTTTAGTTTTCACGCAATAGAGTTATCTTTGGTACACTAATCTCGTATATTTTCAAATAAAGACCATATATTTTACTGACAAATTGATTGTATAAAGTTTTAAAAAGAAGTGGTGCTATTCAGACATTAATATTTTTCAACAAGTTGTTAAATATATCGTTTTAAAAAAGACAAAAATTAAACGTTTTATACGTATATTGCAGTATCCATAAAACCATTAAAACATCGATTATTTTAATTAAATTGTACATGAATACTAGGAAAATTTCACTGTCATTAATATAAAAATATTCAAATAAGCCTGTTTAGCTATGGGTTTGCAAAATGATTTAATAAGTTTACGTTAAATTTAGCAAAATCGAGAGCAAATACGAAAATCGTGTACTGGGGCCTCTTAAACCACACCCCGAGAACATTCGCAGAGAGATGTTTTGTGAATGGACCGAGTGCCGAGAATAAAAACAAGCTCAGTGACAGCTCTCAAAATTTGCAGTCAATAAGACCTTAGGGGCCATTGAAATATTACGTAAGCAGAAAGGGGAGTGGGGGGTCTTTACCGATTTTTTTGCAAAATTTGGAAACTATCAAGTCGAACATGTAAAACGTGCGGTCTTTATCATGCCTCTGTCAAGTCGTTAAATCGTCACATCAAGGAGATCCATAAAAAAAAAAACGCGCATCGAAACGAGAGTGAGACCTACAAGAGTAGCTGTTCGTCGTGCTAATGAATTAATGTGCATAGTACAAACTTGGGAGGAATACCAAGATGTTGAATGGCTCGAAGAGAACGGTGCCGATATCCCGAAAGAACACAAAAGTGAGCAGACACACAACATCAATGTCATCAAGTCATGGATTCAAGTGTCATGGACTAAGGACGATTACATATAATACAACAAAATAAATTAATGTATTTTGTAAATTAAGAATATAATATTTAAATACGATGCTTGAATGAATATTAAATATGCATTAAATTCCTTTATAGTCTATAAATTCTTTATTTCTAGACTTAATAACTGCTGCTCATGAATAACAATAAAGATATCTGAACAGATTTCAAAAAATATATAGCAATGTTTACCTAAGCATAAGAGGGGGGAGTAAGAGCTTTGCTTACTTATGCTGACAAGGGGGACAGGGGGGTTGAAAGTTACTAAAATTCTGCTTACGTAATACTTTAATGGCCCCTTGTGAGCGGATTTAACTATTAGGTTAGATAGGTTAGGTTAACCTAACCTAACTAAGCTAATAGTTAGGTTACATAGGTGGTAAAATATGCAATCATGATCTCAAACTAGGATTACGAATTCGAATGGTCAGATGCTACGTGTTTTCGGTATTATTCTATGGAATGGAAGCATGGACGCTTACCGAACAACTTTAACAAACAAGAAAGAAAAACAAGCTACAAGGAAGACAGCATCTTATTTTTTTAAAGATACGCATCAACTTTTAAAATAACTATAGATTCATACAATAACGTAGTCACTCTCGTATTTCTCGAAACAACTGTCCATGAATATTCAAAAATGGATCGCAGAAAGTTTCCTCAGATATTAGAATCACAAAATTTATCGAGAATTATTAACATGTCAGAGTACCTGCTTACCCTTCTGCGTCGTAATAAAATAGACGAATAATCACATCCTTAATTTGAATATTGTCATGTTCCGATGACAGCTATAGCGGCTCATCTAAAAATTGAGATCGGTTGCCAAATTTTTTATACACAGGTTTATCTCTAAATTATGGGTGCTTCAAAAAAGTGTTCGTCTAGTCTTGTTTTGATTCCAATATTTTAGTCTGTTAATGTAACTAATTATCTTTCAACTATAATAATTAAGCATTTCCCAAAAATTGTGTTAAAAACAATTTCAAATAAATCATTTTTGTTATAACATGGATTTTTATATAACAACATTAAGTAATAATTTATTTTAGAAACCAATTTAAAATATTGACCATTTCATCCACGAAGAAACGATCAATATTTTAAGTTTCATTATTTTTTTACTCAATAATGTTTTTGTAATAATAAGTTCTTTATAATGTACCTACCTTCTTCGTATATAAATAAGTGTCTTCGTATATAAATAAGTGTCTTCGTATATAAATAAGTTTTATACTCTAAATTGCATTAACAAACACAAAAACAACAAATTATTTATTTAATGTTATGTATTTTAAATGCATTGCCGATAATTTTATAAACATATAAAGAAAATTTTTGATTTTAGAAAAAATTCGTTTGACGATTGACTAGTGACATACGTATGCATTTTAATATTTTCGTGAGTGAGCCATAATATCGTATATAAAAATAAGATTCAAAGAATTGCATTGTACACATTAAACAGAACAATTGCTTTAAATGCAAACGCCAGATCATATCTGAAAACTTTGCAACATTTCCAAATAAAGCAATTCAATATACTCCATTATTAAAATGCGATTCAACGAGCCAACCAATACTCACTTTTTCACAACTTTCCACAGAAACCACTAAACAAAACGTCAACAAACGTTTGACCCTAAATGCTCCGGAAAAAGTTTGACGGTGTTCGAAAAGAACGCGCGGGCGTTCGCGAAAGCGCGCGGAAGCTCGCAAAGGTGCGGAGCGCTCTGGCGGCACCCGGCACACTGGGGACTGGGACGGCTGGCCGCGTCCGCGGGCACTGATCCACCCACGCGGCCGGAGGCGCCTCTAGCGGGAAGAGCTCGAACTGCGCGTGAATTTTCGCACCAACACCGTGACAGGCGGGTAGCGAAGGGAAAAACTACATTTCAAAATGAAGACCACAACACACACACGTTCACCAGTTTGAAGACTGCAAAGTGTACACTACGTTTGTAGTAAAAACCACATAAAGTGAAGTAATTGTAGTACTAATGAAGTGAAGTAATGAAATGAAGTAATTGCACTACATAATTGTGGTACTAGTGAAGTAGTTATACTTTTTCCCAAATAAGTCGCCGGAAAAATAGATGGATATATCCAAATATTTCGGTAAAATAATATTTGGATATATCCATCTATTTTTATATAAAAAAAAAGGTCGCCATCCAGATTTCTTCATTCAATCCAAAAAATTTCAAACCAGGGGAGGGGGGGGTTATTTCAGTTTCCAGAAATTTCTTCGACCACTCCCAAAATTTTTCAAACCATGGGAGGGGGTTGTTCTTCGTTCGTCCCAAAAAAATTTCAAAACATGGGGAGGGGTTGTTTCGATTTCCAAAAATTTCTTCATTTATCTACATCGAATTCCCAAAAATTTCACATAAAAAGTACGTGCTCGTACTTTCGATAACTACTTTGAAGTGTGTTTACTTTGTAGTGTTCGCTTTGAAATGAAGTGTACTATTTGAAGTATATACTTTCAATAACTTTGAGGTATGTGTAGTTTGTAGTGTGCACTACACTTCAAAAGATGTGAAGTGTACACTTCAATGTAATGTAGTACTACATTGTAGTAGTGAGTACAGAGCGGACCCATCACTACAGGCGGGTGGAGGGCGCAGGCTTGAATTGATACACGTATTTGTGTGCGTGAACGCATCTCGGCAATTCTCACAAACATAATTAAACTTTATTTGTCAAAACTAGCTCACACATAACAGTTACCTTTTATTCATTTTATTCATTTATTCATAATGCGAGAATGCATATTAAATGCATTTCTATTATTATTATGTAGGGTTATTTGGAAAACATTAATAACCTAGCCGGAATGTATTCCTGCCTTGATTATGAGTCGAAAATGTTCAAGCTATTATGACCTAATATCAATAGTTAGGGAGATATGCGACATCAAAGTTTGCATATTTTTTACAATATTTCTGACTTATGTTTTGTAAAACGCTGGACTATCATTATAGTAACTTATATCGAATATGAAAAATTCATTCCCTTTAATACAAGTCAAATAAAATAATAAAAACCTTCGAATTCCAAATGGAATGTTTTCTTTGTATTTTCCAATTTTGGAAAGCATTACAATTGGAATTGTTTCAGGGTTTTAATCATTTTATTTAACTTGTATTGAAACGAATTAATTTTTCATAATCGATATAAGTTACTGTAATGATAGTTCAGCGTTTTACAAAAAAAAATGTCAGAAATATTGAAAAAAAATGCAAACTTTGATGTCGCGTATCTCCATACCTATTGATATTAGGTCATAATAGCTTGAACATTTTCGACGTTCGGGCAAGGAGCGAGGTTATTAATGTTTTACAAACAACCCTATATGACCATCACGCTGTTTCAGTAAGTACAGAAAGCCACATTCTTCTATCTTGATACCAACATTGCTTCGGACACATTCATACTTATTCATATCATACAGTCTTCTCATGCATGCTCTTTGGTTTTATAATAATTATTTTGAAGCTTTTAATGGGGCCATCATCCAATATTCGTTGTATCTTATCATGCCAGGTCTTTCGCGGACTGCTGGATTTTCTTTTTGTTCGTGCTGCCTTCTTTACTCGCCTCATATACTTTCTTAACCATCCTCGCTCGTGGTAGATCGAACGAAGAAAGAATCGCTGAGATAGTTATGTCAGAAAGGATCGAAATGAAGAAAGACTCGTTCGTGTTTGTGTCACTACACAATCCATATATTATATAGAAAATCAATATCAAAATTAGAAAATACCCAAAAAATTCTAAAGAAAAAAATGTCTACCCAAGTGCCCAACTATATAAAGAATTCAAAGTACCATAAATAATAGATTTATACAAAAAAAATTCAAAAATCTAAATTTTTAAAATTAAAAATACATTAAACACAAGAAGCGGTTTTCGATCTACAAGATTTAGAGATACCTACACTTAAAATACCAAAATTTAATTTTACCGCTACCCAAAATCATTTTAGTTTTCTTGGTATTGAATTTGTTAATAATCTCCCCCAAACGATCAGAAAAATAACAAAAAATTTATAATTGAAACAAAAATAATGAAACATACATACAAACACCGTCTAGACACATCAGGGAACTGTTTTAAATGTATATTTATGCCTTGTACCTGTACTCCTCTATACACGAGTCTTCTGACTCTCATACAGATAGTAAAATATATATTTCCCATCTTTGAAATGTTAAATGATATATTTAATATGTAAAAAGAACAAAATGTAAAATTAATTTTAAAAAACTGAATGTCTGTCCGTTCTCAATACAATCAATTTGACCAATGTATACCAAATTTTGAATAGTTACTCTGGATATAACATATAAACACCATCCCCTTCCTTTCCCCGTCTTCCTCTTTCTCCCTCTTCCTCAATCCCTCCTACACGTGTTTTACATGAATGCCATCCATGTTGCATATTTAATTACTCTTTAGGAATCTACGTTATACATACATATATTCATATCTCTCATATCTTTTTTCCAAATAAAAATATAAATGTGTATTATATTGATTTCCATCTGTTCCATATTTGCACTCTAAGGCCTTGGAGAAAATCTAATCACCCTGCTATCCTATTTCCCGGACCTTACCGCTTCCTGTGTGCGAATCAAATATTGCGCATAGTGTTACCAATAGAGCATGCGCAAAAGAAAAGCACCACGCTTCTCCCTTTCTCTAAAAACCTACTTTAAACCTATATATTTTATATTTTATAGAAATAAACTTTGTTTATACCACTTTTTTGTTGAAAAAAATTCGACATGTTTCACAGCCCATGGCCCCTTCGTCAGGATAACAAATGTATACGAACAAAATTAAATTTAAAAATCGAAGTATAGATAAACAAAATATTAAAAAGTTATATATGGAAAATGAATAATAATAAAGTACCTACTTAACATGAAAATAAATTTAAAAGATAACTATTTGTTAAAAGGACCTGGTTATTTATAATATTAAATTTACTATCAATACCTTTTCTTATTTCCAAAATTTCTAATTTATCAAACTGTGATTCTGTATAATTTGTATGTAAAATTCGTAAACCCTTATTAATATCAACAGAATGACCCATAGCCAAAAGATGATTAGCAAATTCAGAATAATTTTTTGCAATTTAAACATCTTAAGTGTTCCTTAACTCTAATTTCAAAATTTTTACACGTTATTCCTGTATAAAAATAATCACAATCATTACAAATCAATTTAATTTTGACTAAAGAAGATAATTCTGTCCAAAATAAATGTGAAGTTTTAAAAAAAAATTAAAAAATAATTTGATAATTACAAAAGCTGATAAAGGTAATAAATACTTTGATTATCATGGACAAAGTAGACTACGTTAAGAAGACTATGGATTTTTTTTAAAGTGATAAATTTGAAAAAGTGGAAAAAAATCCTTTTAATAAATGTCAAGAAAAAATAAAAGATGTTTTGAAAACTTGTAAAAGTGAAACTATTATTGAATTGTTTACAAAAAATAGATCTATGTTAAAAAACCCACAAGTTCCTAAATGATATAGTCCATTAAAAATTCATTAAATTGATCGACCAATTAGACCAGTTGTACCTAATTGTAATAAATTTCTATAAAATATAATCATAATGTCACCACAAAATAATTTTGCTGTGTTTGAAGAAGCTATATATTTTAAATTATAATTAAACTTTGCTTTCTTTTATTCCTTTCTTAATAAAACTTTATTTATTTTAAAACGATTTTATAATTATCAGAGATATTTAGCCGGTATTCTTTGTAATTCTCATAAATATCCCAAAGAATACAACACCCAAATAAAATTAAATAATAATGTTAACAACACAGTCAAAAGTAGAAAAAAAAATTCCATAGACAATCGTCAATATTCTATACTATAAGCTTACTTCATTCTGCTTGCACGGATTCTATCAGTTGGGCACGTGTGAGTAGGGAATGCAATCCCGATCCCGTGAGATCGGGATCCCGCGAGATCTCGAGGCATTTTATGAGATCAATCGGACGAGATTATCGGGACTGATTAGCATTTTTCATGTGTTGGATGTTTAATTGTATATGTCTATAGAGCTTTTTGTAAGTTTTCATGTCACATTCCAATAGCTTTGAATAATATTTGGTGTATTTTATCAACCTAACATAGTAATAAAAACTACTACTAGTTAGTAGTTTTTACTCTACTACATTGACAGATTGATGCTTGGAAAAACGCCTACAAAAACTTTAATGCAATGATTAATAATGAACATTTTATTAAAATAGCTGATATAAAAAATGCAACGCTTGTCGCTAATTGCTATTCAGCTCTATAAACAAAAAAAAACACAAAAGTATTAAGTAAGTTTACGGACCCTGGAAGTCAGTATGCAAGCATTCATTCATTCACTCAGGTATACGAATTCGGACATCAAAGATGTAAACGCCTTTGGGCCGGTTGTTTCAAGTTGGATCAAAGTAAGCGGTCGATCAAAGCATAGATTTTTACGAAAACGGATCGTCTGATTGGTGGAGAACGTAAAAATCTATGCTTTAAAAGAACGCTTACTTTGATCGAACTTGAAACAACCGGGCCTTTGTCGGACATCTTGTGCTTATGTTTGTGGCTTTATGACAACATGTTTTATTACATTGCTTTGTCAACTTGTATTTAGTTTTCATAAATACTTGCCGACAAACAAGAAGTTATATGCAACATAATGAAAAAAAAGCTTGCACGTGGGGTGTGAGATAAACGTATCAATTCAACATTATTTTTCAATATATTTTTTGTTGTTTTTTTAGAACATATATTTTTAAAAATTAAAATAATTATATTCTCTACAATTATTGTGTTTTTATTTTACATATATATATATATATATAAACAATTACATGTCGAGTTGGGTTGTAGTTCCCAGCGGAGTACCCCAGGGATCACTGCTGGGGGCATTGTTGTTTATAATCTTCATTTCCGATATTCACGATTGCTTTCGTCACTCTAATGTCCTAATTTTTGCTGACGATATGAAACTTTTTAAACCTATTTCTAGTATTTACGATTCGTTCTATCTACAAGATGATTTGCTACGGTAAGACAATTATTGTAAATTAAATAAACTTGATTTGAATCCCTCAAAATGTTCTTGTGTAGTTTTCACACGCAAAAAGAATATAATACCATTTAACTATATACTAAAAGGAGAACAATTAGAAACAGCTACATCAATCAGAGATTTAGGGGTGATCAATGATAGAAAATTATTATACGATGAACATATCGATTCTATTATAAGTAAGGCTTATAGGGCTTTAGGTTTCATCATGAGAATGTCTAAAGATTTTAAGTGTGTAAAGACATTGAAAGTACTTTACTGCACTTTTGTCAGAAGCAAACTCGAGTATGCAACGCAAGTATGGAACCCCCAGTATATGATCTATGTAAATCGCTTGGAACAAATTCAAAAAAAATTTATTCGCTTTCTCAACTTTAAATTCAATTGCGTTTCTGACGATTATGACAGTTCATGCAAAAAATATCACATCCTACCGTTATACAAACGTCGGGAAATAGGTGATTTGATGTACCTACTAAAAATTGTATCAGGCAACGTCGACTGTCCTGAACTATTAAATAGACTAAAATTCCATGTTCCCTGTAGATCTCGTAGACACAACCCAGTCTTTCACATTGATTTTACCTCATCCAACTATCGTCGTAATTCATATTTCTTGAGGGTATGCGATGCATTCAATAAACTGATAAGATTATTGGATATTGATCTGTTCGAGTGCAGCCACACAAGATTAAGAAAAATTTTGAGTGCTGAATTTTTTTCCACGTAATAATTAAGTTTCTTTGTCTTTTGTTTAAATTTTTTATTCTTTCTTTCTATATAATTTTTAATATGCCTTAGTCATTCATAAATATTTATCATTACTGACATATTTCTAAATGTGGAGACCTGTAATTGGCCATCTATATTGTATCAATGTTTTCTATGCTTTTTTTTGTGCTGTTGGTCCTCCATAAACATTAAATAAATAAATATATATATATATAATTATTTATCTGTATTTATCATCCAAAGTAAATTATTCCTTTCTTAAAAATATTATAAATATATTCGAATATTCGAATATATTATCATTAACTATTCGATATTCGAATAGTTGGAATCACGAATATTTAGAGGCTCTAGTAAGCATCCAATATTGCACTGTCACCAATGTCAAAATGCGACAGGAACAAGTGTACCAAAACAACAACAAAAAATTGATAATCGGACTTCACAGCGCGCGAAAATCAATAATGTCGCGTATTTTTTTATAAACCCTTGTATTTCATCATCTTTTCCGAGTTTAGTAAATTCAAATTAATTCTAATCAATCACAAACGTAAGTCTTCATGTTTATGTCAATTCTTTTTCAAACATAAAATTTTTGCATATTAATAATACACTGCCACAGACCACACGACGAAAATTTCTAAAGTAATGATAATATTATGTTAAATGATCTTGAAAACAATTTTCAGTTATACGGCAGAACAAAGAAACCTATTGAAGTGATGCCAGCTGATTATTTCTGACAACTATAATTCTTCTAGTTCATTATGTGTAGACTTGAATTATTAGACACATTTTTCTAAAAAAAAAATAAGACAAAAAACTTCTACGATCTACTCAGATGTATTTATAAAAATACATTTGTCTTTATTTGTGTGAGGATAATTGGTAGCCAAACACGAAAATTTGGATCGAACACGATTGAGAGGAATGTGCGAAAAGACTGATGAGTAAGAAACAAATGAAGAATTGAAAAACGAAGATATATAATTAATGTAAAGCTAGGGTGGGATTAATAATATATTTCAAAATACGGTACAGAAGTACATATTACATAATAATAAGTACAAGAAATCCAAAGAGAAAACCAAAAGTAGAAAAGCAAAAATTACAGAATTGACATAGTATAGAGCGTTGTTTAAAGTTATAACAGTAATTTAGAAAAAGGATATGTGAAATATACACAAGGTTGAACTAATAGGTATAATAGTTTGTGATAGCATTATGAATTCAGAACGGCAGGGTGTAGAGCTTTTTGTAGCGAATCTTTATATTACGCTAAACTGGAATTAAAAATATCAGAGATATGCGCATAGGTGTTACCTAGCCTATGAAGTCTGTGTACAATAGAGTTAAAATATGAGTTGATTCTAGTGTTGTCACAATAAAATAGTGTAGGTATTCGTGTAGCTCTTTCAGGAGCATGAAACATAAACAAACGCAACATATCAGGGGTGCCAAAATGCGAGTTAATAATTTTGTAGAGTAAAATCAAATCGGATAAAACTGCCGGATAATGGTAATAATCCAGTAAAAAATTGTAATCTTGTGTAGTTGATATTTTCAATTGCGATGTGAAGTCGATAGTTAGTGTAACGTAGAAATTTGTGATGGATGCGTTCAAGTGTCTATATGGGCATTGTAATGAGGACTCCAGACAGATGAGTTGTATTCAACCTGACTCCTGACAAGGGAACAGTGCAATAGTTTGATTGTGTAAATATTTGAAGAAGAATTGCATGAACGTAAAACAAATAATAATATAAAATAATAATAATATGTATAAAAGAAAGTTGACGGAGTCAAATAATTTTCCTTTAAAAAAGTTTAGGCTATAAAGTGGAAAATATTTACAGAGATGAATTTAACTTGTTCCTTAAGAGAGGGCAATATAGATGTCCAATCGTTCAAAAAAAATCCAACAGTTTAAGACACATTTATACTGAAGTCAAAGTATTCATCCTTGTATAATTAATTTCCCTAGCAAACAATTTGTACTTTATTACAATAGATGAATTTTTGAATGTTTTGTTCCAAACGTCTCTTAAACGTCTTCTTGTCATAAAGCGCGACTCGTTTACTAAGATATTGTAACTAGATGCTAAAAATAATTTACGCAATGTCCGAATACCTGGTAATATGACACTTGGAACAACACTATAGAAACATCGAGAACGGTCTACAGAAATATAGGATTATTTATAGCACTCGAAAAGCACATGCGAACACATGGAACAGTGTAGAAGCGTCGGGAACCTTCTCTTAAACACTAGAGTAACCTAGAAGGTTCGGTAATCTAGCGTTTGGCTATAAAAAAATGCGCGTATCTAAGCCGCCGCGAGAGTCGTGTTTCAACAGATTGTTCAGTGCGAAGTACGCGCGAAACGACGGCCAGGTATGCCCAGTCGTGAAGTTTACCTGCCCGGGGTTCAAGCCCATCTCCGGCCGTTTTTTTGCTGTGAATTACGAAGTTACAGGGAGAGACAGACGGACGGACGGACAGACAACGAAATTATTATGTCGCATATAATTGGGCGGACAATACATAGAGGCGTACATTGCCTGCGGGCATCTGGTGTATTTTTATAAAACGGTTGGCTTTTGTTAAAATAAAATGATTTTTGACGCTCTTGCGAAATTTATCGGAGATCGCGTGGGCGCTTTCATAATATTTTTCAAAAAAAATTTCAGTCATGACATTTGCAAAGAGCGGATGTACTTTTATATAATATTTTTGCTGGCTTATGATTGGTGAAAGAAGATACACTTATGTGTATAATAATGAATAAGGGCGCATACACACGGAGGAGACATCTCTGAGACTGGTTTCAAGCCACGTAAAATACAGTACGGGGTTAAGCGCGGTATGTGCGTATACAGTGGCGTTATTCAGACTAGAATAGCACAACGGGTTAAGAAATCTACGAATCTCTAAAAAGAGAGTTCAAAGTCTCATTCATGCACACCACGAGGGAGATAGGTCTGTCGATATATAAATTAATACAATCGGAAAGAATGCAAGCAATATTTTTCTACGAAAACTTAATACTGTCATGAGACAAACTTAAATAAAGTTTTGATTTATCACCAAAGTCACGAAGTTAGTTGGAACAATGTTCTTTAATCTACAATAATTTCCTACTAATCACTCGTCTATGGTGACACTTATTCACTATTGAGCGCTCGGTAGATACTCTCTTAATTTATCGCCGCTGGTCACAACGAATCGCCGTATGTCACTTATTTATCTATGGTTTCGCTGAACTGTCACAATAAACTGTTGCAGCCGTGCGTAATGCGCGCACTTCTAGACTCGATTTTCGAGAGGTTTCGAGAGGGATACGATTTAGTCCCGTGTATTCCAGGCTCTACCAGTACTTTCCAATTCATTGTAAAACGTCCATAGTGCCCTAAATTTCTCGATTACGATCACAATCAAACATAATAATTTTGTTATTTGTCTATCTGTCTTTCTGTCCGTCTGTTTGTTACTTCCTGTAACGTCGGTAATTTCATTCGAATTCACGGCTAAAAAAAGAAGAAGAAAAATTACACCTCTGGGCGCAAAAGCCAGCGCGGAACGCTACCAATGTTCTCACCATCCGCGACCCGGACTATATGCGGGGTATAAAAGCAAAGGCAGCAATATCGAAAAACAATTTAATGCAGTCTTCTAGGATTACTAATTAAAAATTCACTGATTTCGACATTTTATAGGAAACATAATGTATCAATTTATAGATAACGTGATTTTGGAAGTACAGTAGGTACATTTTAAATTAGTAATTCTCGTTGACTGCATTCAAAACATTTTTTACTTTTTTTTGGATATTGTTGCCTTTGTTTTTATACCCCGCATATTACGTATACACAAGGGCTTAGTAATGACGCGAACCATGTTTCGTGATTTTTCACGGATATAAGGCTAGTCTTATATACAGGGTTATTTGGAAAACATTAATAACCTCGCAGGACTATATTCCTGCCTTGATTATGAGCCGAAAATGTTCAAGCAGCTATGACCATCAATACTTATGTAGATATGCATTTTATTTAACTTGTATTGAAACGAATGAATTTTTCGTAATCGATGTAAGTTACTGTAATGATAGTCCAACGTTTGACAAAAAATAAGTCAGAAATATTGGAAAAAAAAATACAAACCTTGATGTCGCATATCTCCATAACCATTGATATTAGGTCATGATAGCTTGAACATTTTCGACTCACAATCAAGGCAGGAATATAGTACTGCGAGGTTATTAATGTTTCACAAATAACCCTGTATATTTGCACGCGGTGCCTGGCGATATGAAAGGCTCCAGGAGTCAGGAAAAAAACGCGTAACAGGAATATAATTTCACGGCGGATAACATGGGCACATCAGAAGTGGTGCTGGTGGGTGGGGGTGGAAGCTATTAGGGGACGCGGGTAGGGGGATTACTACCCTCGCAAGGCCCGGCATGTCAGCTAGTTTCTATATAAATATAATTTGCGTCTCACAGATGGCGTTGTAGAAAAACCGTGATGTGTTGGCTCATAAAAATGATATTAATTGGACGTAGTTTTGCAGAAAGCATCTACAGCACCCAAAAAATGCTAAAATTAAGTTATGTATGGGGGGACAGCTCAATGTGATATATTTATGTGCTGAAAACGTCGGAGCTCTAAGTGATGCAGTTTTTTGTAAATTCAATATTTTTCTTACTCGCGTCACGACCACCATCGTTAAATTAACTCGTTAACTCAAAAAAGTGGATTGACTGTTTTCTATGGCTTCAAATTTACAAATCTACGCCTTCAAATTTACAAGACTAACAAAAACATTAGTTAAAAACATCCATGTGGTATGGACGCGTTATACAACTTTTATCGACAGTAATTTTGTAGAATACATCTAAGGGGTTGAACGTTTTCTACGCGTCATATAATACTTTTCATTTCATGCTTTATCAAATTCATGGAACATAGAACCCACATATAAAAAAGTAACCCATAAAAACTAAGTTTTTACTATACTCCCTTTCTTTGTAAAATATAACAATAATTAAAGACGAATTAAAACATATAACATAACATTAAACTTACAGAAATTTAATATATTTCTAAAATGTCAGATGTTTTGAGATGTCGAGATTTTGATAGATTCAATTATCATCAATATCGTACCTTATGAATTTCCAGCGTCAAATGATTTAGTCAGAATCAGATTTGAGTAATGTAGAATTATTCAAAACTAAGCAAAAATCTAAAAGAAATAAATTATTATTTGATTTTTTCCCAAAAAACCCAATTTTGCTGTCATCTGTGAACCAATTGTTTTGTAAATTTTCCAAATTCGTAGTGATGTACCTATTATACCGACGGAGTAATTCAAATTTAGAAAATATTCCGCGACGTTATCGGGCCGCCGCTCCTTTGCTAATATCAAACTTTTCTAATGATTCGAATTCGAAAAAACCAATAAAATTTCTAAAAAGCCGAAATTATGCTATAATTATTAATTTTTTTTTAACGAAAATTTGATAGATCTTCTTGATCGTCGCCACGAGTCTGCTTGCCAAGTTTCAGCTCGACTGGATCACGGGAAAAGGGTCAAAAATCGATCCAAAGTTTTTGTTGACGGCAAGCAAGCAGACGCCACGAGTTAATATAAAGGGAGTAAAAATAAGCACTGTTTTTCGTATTCGAAAGAATCTAACCTGTAATATGCGTCATATATTTCTAAATAAAGGTTTTTTTTTAAATTACATTTAAAAAAACATAAAATAACGCTCTACTTTAAGCCGTATGCAAAAATATTCAATAATGTATTAAAAATCCACGTAGGTATTAAGGTTTTGTGGGGTCAAATTTTTAGAAGCCATTTTCTCAGTTCCATTTTTTTGAGCTGGATGATTTCCGCGTAACTACGTCCAATTTTAATTAATTTCAGATTACGAATATAATATTCTATCTACCATAAAAATCGATTCCACTACACTACTTATAATAAAATAAAGGTCGAACCTTGGTACGCACAAATAATTTGAGCAAATATATTAAAATCTTTAACTTGTCGACATTGAGTAGCTGTAATAAATGTGAAGGCAGGTCACTTTACAAACGGATGGAACGACCTCTATAAAGGTTTGATAGGGAGGGATGAATATATACAACACGATTGAGAACTCATCAAATATTATTTTGTGCATTTAAGAGTGTGCACTCGCTCTGCTCTCTGTAGACAACTCTAACTAGACCAGCCCCCCCCCAATAACTAACCCCCACCGCTCGCAAGTCTTCTTTGAGAAGACAACACACACTGTTAAAATTTTCGTAATTTTCGAAAAGATATTTCTTACTGACTTACAAAAGAAATGCCCTTAAAAAATACGAATGAAATCAATTCGTAAAATTAATACATTTATAGCGTTAATATTTTTGATGGATTTGGCGTTAACATTGTAGACATAATTCATGATATATATTCAAGAACACATTCATATTTGTGAAGTTGTAATTTTTCAGAACAAAGTTCTGTGAAATTTTTAAAACCAAATTAATTAACAATTACAAAGACATACAGAAAAATCTAATTCACGAAAAAATATTAGGCTACTACTGGAATTCGAACCCAGGTCACCCCCAGACCACTAAGCTATAGCAACCCTCTAAGTTTCCGTGAATATATCGACCTTATATGTAGTTCTCATATTTATTAATTGATTAATTTTTATTTTTGTCCATAGAGCAATCCACTTTTTTGATACGGTAGTTCAAATTACTTTGCAATGCCACCGCTAGATGAAACAACGAAACGTGCATTTATTGAAAAATCATATACAGCGTGTAACAAAGCTAGTCCACAAATCTACCTACCTAAATAATGAAAATAATGAGTAAATCTTTAATCAACCAAGATCTAACTTCAATAGTTATAGTGATATGCGACATCAAATTTTGCATTTTTTTTCAACATTTCTGACTTGTTTTCTGTAAAACATGGGATTTTTATTAAAATAACCTTATAAAATATGAAAAATTCAGTCCCTTCAAGACAAGCTATATAAAATTGAGTAGCTTGTTGGTCTTGTGGTTAGGACACTGGCCTCGTGATCCAAAGGTTGCGGGTTCGATCCTCACTCCAGACTAGCAAGTTAGTCCTATTTTCATAGTACAAGCGCTTAGCTTAGTTTGAAAATAGTAAGAATATTGATGTGACACGTATTTCCGTGTTCACATCTCTATTTTAAAAAAAAAAAAAAAAAAAAAAAAAAAAAAAAAAAAAAAAAAAAAAAAAAAAAAAAAAAAAAAAAAAAAAAAAAAAAAAAAAAAAAAAAAAAAAAAAAAAAAAAAAAAAAAAAAAAAAAAATGATAAAAATCTTGCATTTATTTAAATAAAATTGTTTTTAAAAATTTGACTTTTACTGAAGTGAATGATATTTCCATAAAAGTTACTCTAATGGTATTCCAACAATTTAATGAAAAAAGTCAGAAATATTATCTCATATCTCCATAATTATTATATAACTATTAATATTACTTCATGGTTGCCTGGTATTTTCGACTCATTCATTATCCACCTGCAAAGTATTGTGGACATATTCTGTTACACCTGTATGATTGAATTGAATGTAAAATTAAATCTTAATGAAAAACATATAAACATTAAGGTAATGATACACATGCTTATTTTTGAGTATGCTCATTGGCATGCTTATGAATGAGCATGCTCAAAGCTAACAATTGAACACATATGCTTATTACTGGCATGCTCTTGTCATAGAATAGAGACGCTCTTGTTCAAAATGGAAACATTGCTAACTGAAACAAGAAATTCAAGTGAACTAATAAATCAAAACAGTTCCCGAGTTTACATCTGCACATTTTTGATTTTAGTTTTTATATTTTTTATTGTAAGATTTGAATCATTCACGTCTTTTAATAAAGTTTCATAAACATTATTTCTTGTCCTGCTGTATTATTTTTACATAGCGGTGACCGAGTATTCCACAGACATTCGTGATTCCTATAATAAATCTCGAAAAGTAATGTTTTGTCATCTCCCCAACGCGCCATATTTGTTTCATCTGTCGCGGACTGAGAAGATCGCATTGATAATCGATACTAGCCGCGAATTACATTAGCATGCTCATAAGCAAGCCTGTTCACACATGCCCAAAAGATATTCTCATGGTGAATGAATCAACCGGCGGTTGATTTTTGAGCGTGCTAGTAATGAGCATGCTCATTACTAGCAATGTGCGTACACACATGCTACTAAGTAGCAATGGCTCAAGAAGCTCAATACTGCGCACGCTCACATGCCACCAATGAGCATGTTTATCAGTACCTTTAAACAGTGTGATTAAAATAACTTGTTTACTAGTACATGTCTATATATACGCATGACCTTTGAAAATATTACTCCCAAATCGACCATATTAGGGAACGCGAATCAATATCCGTATGACCAAAGTCTACCATCACCTGCCAAGATAGATAAATTAATTAATCATCACATTAGAGTGGGGCAGCATTTGGAAATCTAGAGCACATCCTCATAACCAAAATACCACACATCTCTACAGTCCAAAGCAACAAAGGCCAAAAACATGTGTGCCCCCAGTAGGTACTTAACCGGTCGGGTGCCGAAGCGCAGATCTGCGCAAAAACTTTTGGACCCTCTACGTGCCGGAGCGCAATCTGCGCTCCCTGGACACGTATTCAAATTCGGCCGTAATTTATGGGTTTTTAAAGCTTATCATTGGTTGTATCTCAAGTCTTTGAATGAATGAACGAGTTCTATTTGTCAAGTAACCTCATTTGCCGCGCAAACCGGACAAAAATATCATTCCAAATGTCGTCTTAGAACCGCGCATTAATTGTGTTATTTATCTATTAAAAAAAGTGATTTTTTTAATAAAAAAGTGGTATAATTAAGTATTTTTATATTCTTTGATATATTTAGAACGAAAATATTAAAATACAATATCTTTAGTGTTATTGCTTCCATGGTTTTATTCATGTTTTATCACATTTTAAACATGTGCGTACATTTCTGACAGTAAATTTAGTTACTTATTTTCATAATTAATGATAAGTAATTATTGCACAAGTAATTATTGAAATATAAGTATTTATTGAAGTCTAGAAATTGCGCGGCCTACGACCGGTTTATACATATGAAATCGACTGTGAACTCTGCTCTCAACATCAGACAATGGAAAAGGCTGTGTTAGAATATATAGGGTGTCTCGTAACTAGTATCAAAAACTTCGGGGTGTCTTCTACATTTAATTTTGAATAGAAATTATTCTCTGCGATTTGGGTGAAAAATCGATAGTTACGGAGATAAATGACATCAAAATTTGCATTTGTAACTAATACGGAATATAAAAAATTCATTCACTTTAAAATAAAAGTCAAATAAAATTATTAAGAGATATAAAAAAAAAACTTTTTTCATTTTTTTTAACTTTCATTAAGGGGTTACGTGTAGTCAGGATTTTTAAAAGATTGTTTTTTTTTTTGGTATTTTTTTAAAGCAAAATGTTTCAAAAATATTGTGTGAAAATATCAACTCGATCCGGTTATTAGTTTTAAAGATATCCAACGATAACTGTAGGGCCCTCCGCTGCCGCCCATACTGATACGCGGACGGTACTAGAGCCGGCCGGGCTGACAAACGGGGCGACTGCTACAGAACGCGGTTTTTACCTATTTAATTCTAAGAATAATGTACAAAATTTGTTTTATACTTCTACTTTTAGACATAAGACCCATTTTAGGCTAACTGAGATTTGATTTAGTGTTAGTATTTCAGTAGCAGTGAAATCCAGCAGTCGATAGGTATTGTGCGTGTATTATAATCATTTTCAAAAATTTATAATGAGACGTCATGAAGATATGAAAGGAATATTAATGATTGCCAATGCAACGGATTACATTATGAACCTAATGCATACCGGTATGCTGAAAAACTCGATATAGAACGCATAAAGATTGCTGACCAACGTGCAAATCAGGTCACTCGAGAAGGCAAAATGAGACGTAGATAAAAAAAATCGACATCTTGGAGGCTTACACATCGGCAGAAGATGTATTATATGTACCAGAAATAGATGACTCTACGTAAGTAATTTTTTAAATTGTATTTGTATTAATTATTTATGCATAAAACTTTAAACGCGTTTTTCTCAAAATAACGTTTTCAAAAACGGTGTCCAAAAACTACTCTACAGATTTAAATGAAATTTAAATATCATATTTTAGGCATTAAAAACTTGTGCTTAATCGAAGGATTTTTTTTTTTGACTTAAACTTTTTTTTTATAAATAATAAATGAGTGATTTTTTCCCTCAAAATTCATAATTCAGCTTTCAAACACCGCCATTTTGCTAAATATGAAAAAAAATAAAAAAGCTTCGATTAAGCACAAGATTAACTACTAATTTCTTTTTGTTTCATTAAATTTAGATAAACCACTAAGAAGCACTGATGGACGCCGCGAGGTACTACTTGCAAAACAGGGGTCAAGAATCGAGATTCTATCGTGGTCCAGTATTAATAATTTTATTTGAAATTTTCGGTATAGTTACTTAAAATATAGTGTAAAACGTTGGTATTATGTATTGAATCAAAACATTAAACAACCATTCAAAAAATTTTTTTGAAAATGTCTATTTTTTTGCGCCTCTGACTACACGTAACCAACCCCTTAAAGCGAATGAATTTTTAATATTCAATTTAAATTATTGTAGCAATAATCCAACATTTTACAGAGAATAGGTCAGAAATATTGGGAAAAAATGCAAACTTTGATGTAGCCTACCTCTGTAACTGTCGACATTTTACCCAAAGTGGAAAAATATTTTATATTCAAAATTAAATAAAGAATACTCCCCCAATAATAAATCAGAAAGATGGAATTATTAACGATATTATGGAAACAGAAGGAATTATAGGTAATATATATATGTAGGTATATAAAGTATATAATAGTAATAAAGTAATATATATGTATATAAAGTAATCTGAACGTTTTACAGTAAATTTCAAATTATTTATTTTTAATATAACATTTACATTAAAAACATTAATTTAATTCGTAAACGTTATAAATAAGTTAAAAATTTATAAACAACTAAAACAAATATTAAACATATATAAAATCATTCATATCGAAGGCGTGGGAGAATGCCCTATGTAAAGGGCGACGTGATCATTATTGTAATCGTAATCGTAATCGTAATCATTATTGTATACTTGTATTAAAGGGAATGAATTTTTCATATTCGATGTAAGTTACTGTAATGATAGTCCGTTTTACAAAAAATAAGTCGGAATCATTGAAAAAAATGCGAACTTAGATATCGCATATCTCCATAACTATTGATATTATAGGTCATAGTTGCGTGAACATTTTCGACTCACAAATAAATGTTTTCCAAATAACCCTGTATAACCATGTCTCGTCTATTTTGTGTTAGGATATTATAAAGTCTTTGTTATCCTGAGAATAAGGGAGAAATTAATTTATGTGCAAAATTTTTTTACGACCAACCGTGGTAATTGGTAACCAATATAGTGAATTAATTAGCACATTTTTTAAAAGAGCGCATTAAGGATGGGCCCAAATAATTCGCGAAAGACCGGAGCCGGCACTGTCCATTGTGACTAAGTGGTTGTCGTGTGGAAGAAAATGGGAACACAGCATTTTAGCATGAAAATTGCAATAATTAATCATTCAAATCTTAAATATAAGCTATAAACAAAAGAGGTTCGCTAATCTTTTAAGACACAGGGTTGATTGGCCGGTTTTGGCCACTTGGACATTCAAAGGTGTATAAATAAGACAATGAAAATATATTAGTTATTTTATCTGTGTCGATCAATTCTTTAAACAGTGTTTTGTTTTTATAAATAACAGCGGTAGGTACCGCCATTTTCTTTCTTTGAGTATCGGTTAAACTTCTTGGTCACATTTATAAAAAAATATTAAATTCTTAGCTAAAACAATAAAGGCCCGTGGATGAGTAGGTAATGTGAAAATAACTTTTTTAACCACTTATGTTTGTGTACGTGAATCAATTTAGCCTATTGAATGAAAATCCTAGGTTTAACTACAAGCAGAAAATTCTTTCTTATCTTTTCAAATTGATCTGTCCGGCTATAGTGTGGCATCAAAATTTAACTCATTCTTTAGCTATAGGCACGACAAAATCATAATTATAATAAAACTCATAATTTTCCTATAGTTACTTACATATCTTATTTTATTTTTATTCAAAATATTAAGAAACCTTATAAAAATTGAAGTGGCCAGAACTGGCACAATAACATGGCCAAAACTAGGTAAGAGTGGCCAGAACTGGCCCATTTGGACACGTTTTCTACATTTTGAAAAAAGTAATTAATGTGCTATATGGAGAAATTTTAAAAAATCGATTCTGACTATTTTTGAGTTCGTAGAGATGTACAGTTGACAAAAAATATCTAAAAGTTTGCAAAGCCCCTCAACCCTACATTACTATCAAATACGATTTTTCTAACTATCAACGGTATAATTAACAAGTGCTCAATAAACGATAAAACAACAAATGGATGGGAATATGTTTTACCGCATATGAAATCATGATTTTCGTACATTTATGTCTTATATTTTCACACAAAAAATGTAACATATTGGCTTATTAAAAAAATATACATATTTAAATTAATTGTGAAATGACTTATTTCAGTGTAAATATTCCTTGCTCCTCTATAGAAAACTTTCATATAACATAATTATTCCATGATTACACCTCTTTCCATTTAAGAAGGACAATCAAATTAGTATGTGTAAGCCGTGCCTACGAGGCACTTTGTTTCGTTGTGTTAGTATTAAAATCAACACAACGTCGGTCGTACGCTCGGCATACTAATTCGATTAATGAAAAGAAGGCTACACCACGTTTTGAAAACATATTCACAAGTAAATATTATTAAAAAATAATAAATAAATATCATGCTTGCATCTTGCAACTTGCAACACTGTGACAGTGTGACATTTGCAAAATGTATGTAAGTATGCATATACAATCGCAATTTTCTCCAAAAGTTCTGTAAATTTTCTTTTAGGTACTCTTAATTGCGCTGTCTCGAATAAATTATTTTTCTTGTATTAAGAAATACAACGATCGGTACTTCAATATAATAATAAGTCCATAAAAAATGATAAGATAAATAAATTATATTACACACCGTACGTAGATACTTAATAATTGATAATAAAATTAATTAACAAAATTGAATATTACAATGGACAAATAATGCATCAAAAATATATTTATTATGATAATATAAGCTACCTTCTTTCTACGTCTATTTTATAAATATAAAATTATGTTAGGAAAGAGTACAATAAATGTGTCAAAAAACGAAAATTATTAGAAAACATATCTCCCGAGTTTTGACGTTTAACTACTTCACATCCATCTCCTGTCAATGGAAAGCGCATAAGAATAAAATACTGTTTACGAAGACGTTTCCAGCGAGACGCAGTAAAATCTATTTAAAGTTTATCGTGCCTCGATAGTTTCGTTCTTACTACACGTCTATTTTCGTAAACACGCATTTCGACGGAACGTTTTAGTTTCGCAGAAAATCTGTCGGACGAGTCGCAGATTGGACAAACTTTCACGGAGCTTCGTCAAATCGCCGCTAGATGTCAAACGATGCTGGAATAAACATAAATATGCGGTCTAGAATGGAAAACATTTGCAAAAAAGCAAATCTTTCACAGCGACAATAAAAAATAAAACAACAAAAATTATGTCACAATAAAAAATAAGTATATTAAATCAAAGTTGTGTCATGTTATATAATCTGAAAATTAATTATATTGCGTGAAAGCAGTTCGTATATTTATCATAGTAGGTATATTTGTTTACACACTTGGACTTTGTTTATATTAAATTATCACAATAAAAACAAATTATAAAAATAAAAGTCTTTGATCTTAGTGAGTAATACACACAATCGGTAAATTTCGTAACATTTGTTTCGAGAGTGAAAGTTTTATGAATCTGTTTTTACAATTTGAATTAAATTTAATTTCTTGTCTTCTGAGAAAACTCAAACCAACCCGTGAGTTTTGAAAGATGTATCTCTTCATTTGTAAAATATAACAAATTATAGTATTTGGGTTGCAGCAAATAAATCATAATATTTACACATTTTTCTGCAATGATTGATTGAGTAACACGCATGATTAAAGTAAAAAGTGTTCAAGCTACTGTAAGCAGCGGACGAAGAGCGATGTATGTATTAAAAAGATACAAAATGCAATATAGATACATGAGACATTATAATGTTAATATGAATATATAAGCAAAGCCTTACTTTCGGCTTGGATATGTGGAAGCACCAACACACGCACATGCTCGCCGTCGCTAGATCAGAAACATAATATTCGATTCGCACGTGTCGAAACTACAATAAAATTAGAAAAGCACAGAGCGTGTACGTACTTCGAACTTGTTGAAAAGCGCCGAATATATCATTAGGGAAGTGGGGGCAGGTCGGAGCGGAAAGCGCGGACGGCCGAGCGGTACTGAGCGGCCGCCGCCCGCGCCGCCTCGGCCGACCGGGCCACACGCGGATGACGAACTCCCTATCACTCGCGTCCCTAAACCACAATCACCGGCGGCGATCGAGCACCCCAAAATATCGCGATATTTAACGAAAATATTGGCTTTAAAGATGTAAAATCGCATTATTAGTACTATTAATATTTAAAGCATTAACTTTGTGGTTAGACATAATAACAGAATGTTAGCAAACATAGTAAAAACCACTACCAGATTTACGGTCTACTCTCACTCTCTCTCGTTAGATTCCTGAATTGTTGAGTAGGCTATAGTCAGTGCATGCTCGTCTCTGACAAGATTAACACGCATGTGATCAATAGTGGTGATAGTTTAACAATACTATGGTTGGGGTGTAAGGTGTTGTGAATATAGTAGTGTAGTGTTGGTCCTGACGAAGAGACAGGTACATCTCGAAACCGGTAGACCGTAAATCTGGTAGTGGTTTTTACTAAGTTTACTAACATTCTGTTATGTAAAATCACAATATAATGTACAATATATAATTATACAATATAAGCAACGAAGTAATGCTACCTAAAGAAACTACAAATCGTACGAAACAGAGCAATGCGCACAACACTGAACTGTAATAGGAGAACTAAAATAAAAAAAATGTTGAATACCCTAAGACTAGAAATCGTAAATCAAAGAATGATATATAATGTAATGTTTCAAATATTTAAAATTACACATGGATTAGTACCCGAATAATTTGATGACAGGATGAAGCTGAATAAGGATTTTCATTCCTACAATACAAGAGGAAGCGATAACATAAGCGATACCAAAGAAAACTACGATTACAAAGAAGTGAAATGTTGCGATTAAATCTGGAGTTCAATCACTTAGGGCCGGTTGTTTCAAGTTGGATTAAAGTAAGCGTTCTCTTAAAGCATAGATTTTTACGTTCTCCACCAATCAGACGATCCGTTTTCGTAAAAATCTATGCTTTTATCGACCGCTTACTTTGATCGAACTTGAAACAACCGGGCCTTGGATATCGACCAGTTTCGACACCTCTCAGTCAAGTGTGGGACATACAGCGTACAGATACTTGTTCAGATACAGATGCCGTAGATCTAAGTTAGCGAAGTGTAGATAATAAAAACATAATTTTAAATTAATTACCTACGTATGAGGTGTTTTTATAGAGGTACAGAACTTACGTATGTTCAAAGTGCAAAGAAATAAAGCAATGGATAACATCAGAAATCCAATGCCGGCCTAAAGAGCTAAAACAAAGTAAAACAAGTCAAATCATACAAACAAAACATTATATTTGTAACAGTAGTGAAGAGCGACCCACCGCATTTCTAAATTAATTAAGCAATATTATTTATTTTTATTTATTATATATTTATTTATACAATAGATACATGATGTTTTTTTATAATAAATTGATTCTATATTATAACATTTTTACAGACATTATACTCCCCATAATATGAGCCAAAGCTCGAGCTTATGGGAGGAGTATTTACTTACTTACTTACTTACTTACTTGCCATCACGCCGTTTTCCCGTGGGGGTAGGCAGAGAGGATAGAGCGCCACACTCTTCTGTCCTGACATACTTTCTCGCCTCATCTACATTCATACATCTTCGCATGCAAGCTCGCCGGTTGCTGAGGCTTCTAACGGGACTATCTTCCAGTATCTAGTTGATCTGGTCATGCCACGTCTTCCGCGGTCGCCCTCTCTTTCTGGCGCCATCAACGCTTGCATTATATATCTTTCTTACCATTCTTTCCTCATTCATTCGCTCAACATGCCCAAACCATCTGAGCGACCCTTTGTTAATTCTATTAAGGAGTATTTACAAGCTAAATTAAAGTATAAAAGCAGAAACCATTTAGAAGTAGTAATTTTTTATTATACAGAAACCATTTGAGACATGTGGGCAATGTTACAATACATCGTTGTCCAAAATCTTCAAAGACTTCCTTCTTAAACTGTGCGTATTTTGGAATGTTCCTTTCTTGAAATTTGTTTTGCGACAACAATGTATTGTACCATAACGTGAAATGTGACGTATATCTAGCATAACAATATAAAAAGAAAAGGCATAGATAAGCATAATAACACAAGTTGGAGTACATAACACAGTCTCCCCTGGGAGAAAAAATTAAATACCTAAAATAACAAGCACAAACTTAAAAGGACTCGCCAGTCCAGAGAACCATTGCCAGCAGCCACGGTAATGATCCAAACTAAATACAAAAAGACGAAAATAAAGACTTCGCCATGACGGAAGTCGCTTGTGGAAAAGAAAAACCAGTACAGAAAAACAGTCACACTCCAGAATGAGACCTAGCCTAAGGGAGCGAACATAAACCACGTAGCCTAATCAAGGGAGGGGGAGTTAGGTAGATGCTACGCTGGGCTACGTGAGGAGATAGAATCAGATTCGAGCTACATAATTTTTTTCATTTTTTTATTTGGCACATAATCAATAATTTAATAATTATTTGGGTAAGAGAAAACAGCACGTGCCAGAACAGACGCCTAAAACAGGTAAACAGCTTCAAATACCTCGGTGTAATAACATCTCAGGATGGAAAGCAAGAAAGTGAATTGGATAGGAGGATAGAAACCGCAAGCCAGGTAGCTCAATCCCTGTATTATCCCATACTTAGAAAAGCGGAGCTCAGCCGGCGAGCAAAATTGGCAGTATTCAAATCAGTTTTCAGGCCAACCCTAGTGTGCGGCCACGAGCACTCGATCTCGACCGAAAGAACCCGCTCAAGGCTACAGGCCGCCGAGATGAAATGTAAGAGTTACCACAAAAGACAGAATCAGAAATACTCAAATAAGATAATGTCTCGGAATTTATCGACATTTATCTTGATAGACTTCCAATGCGGATATTCCAGGCAAGACCAGATGGCAGAAGACCAAGGGACCGTCCTGGGAGGGGCTGGCAGAAACAGTTGGAGGACTGCTGCTAAGCGAGATTGCAACTAAGTTGGGCTGACGTGGAGAGCAAATCCTAACACAGGAAAAGTTGGAACCTTTAATGCGGTGCAGAGACCCCGACCCAATAGGATAAGGGGTAGAAGAAGGTGGAGAGAACAGCACAAAATGTCTTCTGGAATTAATAGGAAAAAATTACGTTGCACTCGGGGGGCGGGAGGGTTCAAAGCAAAATCCACGTTACGGGGGTGGGGGGGTTCAAAATGGAACCACGTGACTTATGGAAGCTCCCTAATAAAGCCCGGTCACCGAAAAGAGAGAATTCCGTACATTGACCCTGCGCTACGTATCCTTGTCGCTCGCGCACAAATATGTTGCTGTCACGCTCACACAGGCTCAATATTTCTGACTTATTTTTTTGTAAAACGTTAGACTATTATGACAGTAACTTATATCGATTAAGAAAAATTCATTCGTTTCAATACAAGTTAAATAAAATGATAAAAACCCTATAAATTTTCCAATTTGAATGTTTTCCAATTGGAATTCGGAGGTTTTTATTATTTTATTTGACTTGTTTTAAAGGGAATGAATTTTTCATATTCGATATGAGTTACTGTCATGATAGTCCAAAGTGTTACAAAAAAATAAGTCAGAAATATTGAGCCTGTGTGAGCGTGACAGCAACATATTTGTGCGCGAGCGACAAGGATACGTAGCGCAGGGTCAATGTACGAATTTCTCTCTTTTCGGCGACCGGACTTTTAACATACGACAGTATGACAACTGGCCCCGGGCGCCCGGGATGGCCGCGCCCGCCCCGCCGCGCCCGCCAACCGGTGCAAATAGCTCCGCGCCATTGTCCCCGTCGCCCTATCGCAGCCGCCTCCTTTCTCCGTTGTTGTCCTCACGTGACTCGATCGGTTAATAATACCCGCCGATATTGATAGCGCGCCCGTTGGACCGCGTCGCATTTAGATCCGACGGACGGGCGGCATCTAGCCGTCGCGTCGGAAATAGTTCGGCGCACTCGGCGGGAGAGCCAAAACCCGACCGCCGGCCTTTTCGGCAAACCGGGCAAAGACTCGCGAGGTAAACAGGAGCACGCGCGGGGTGCATTTCGAAAACAAATACAGGGTGCATAGCTTGCCTAACGTAAATTGGCGTGCGGCGACTTTGGAACTAAAGACATGTATTCACTAGGGGACAAATAGCGCAACATTCCGCGCGGCACGTCGCATCAACATCTACGCTCATGTTTCGGGGACAATGACGCGGTCGTTTGACGTGTACACACCGGGACTCGCGCATCACTTGTCGCGGAAATGTCGCCCGATGAGGTTATGATGACAGCTGCGTATCTATTTATCTTAACGAGTTTATCGAAACGTAAGAGGAGAAGAAGGTGGTGGCTGCGAAATTATTTACTGCGAAGAGAAAGAAGGATGGATATTCTATGCGATATTCGAATGTCTGACGGATCTTGTCAATTTCACTCGAATGACAACAACTGATTTTGAAAATTTGTTACAAATAATAGGGCCTTCCATAGCCAAGCAAGACACAGCATTACGGTACGCTGTTGGCCCTCACATCAGACTTGCAATTACAGCTCAATTAGAGCTCGATCAGTTGGATAAAAATCTCGTTTGCCCACACTAATGTCATGTGTCATGTTGAGTGGTATACAGTTATAGCGCATGCGCATTCACTTGTAAACATACCATGCGGTACTGACGCGCGGCGCGATGTCGCGGTGTGCTCGCTTGGGAACCGTGCGCATGGCAACGTTGCCACGGCACGTAGAAATGTCGCGCTATGTTGTGCGCGTCGTCGCGGAATAGTGCGCGACGTTGCAACGTCCCGTAGACGTAGGATGTGTGATGTGACAAAATGGACGCTTTATATCTGCTAAAATTATGTTAAACACTTTATACAATAATAAAATATATAAAAAAGTGGGAGTTGATGTCGATTTTAGACTAAAACATTATAACAAAACAATATTATGCAATTATGTTAATAGCAAAAGACGCAAATGTCCTACTACAATATACGGTTTGAAAGTACGCACAGTAATATCCGTATTTAAAAGTTCAATACTTATTTAACATTTAAATACGAAAAACAGAGGTGGCAATTGTTTTTACAAACTTATTTCCAATAAGATGTAGATGTCATAGATTGCAGAGAAACTTCTCTTTTTACTCCCTTTATATTAACTCGTGGCGTCTGCTTGTTTGCTTGCTTGCTTGCCGGCTTGCCGGGTGAAAAAACTTTGGATCGATTTTTAACCCTTTTCCCGTGATCCAATCGAACTGAAACATGGCAAGTAGACTCGTGGCGACGATCAAGAAGATCTATCAAATTTTCGTTAAAAAAATTAATAATTATAGTTTAATTTCAGATTTTTAGAAATTTTATTGTTTTTCTCAAATTGGAATCATTAGAAAAGTTTGACTTCTAGCAATGGCGGCCCGATAAAGTCGCGGAATATTTTCTAAATTTGAATTATTCCGTCGGTATACATAATAGGTACTTCACTACGAATTTCGAAAATGTAAATTGACAGACAAATGTTTTTAGAATTTAATATTCAAAGCATGAAGTGTCTTATCAAAGCTCAAAACATCTGACATTTTGGAAATATATTAAATTACTGTAAGTTTAGTGTTATGTTATATGTTTTAATTCGTCTTTATTTGTTGTTATATTTTACAAAGAAAGGGAGTATAATAAAAACTTGGTTTTTATGGGTTACTTTTTTTTATATTTACCTCAGAAACACGGTGGAATATTGCTGCCTTTGCTTTTATACTATTCATAAATATATAGTATTTTTATAAGTCCGGTCCGTCTCTGGCCAGTGTGTGGACATTCTTTCAAGAGCAGCCGTCAAATTCCTGGAGTTTTTATTATTTATTTTATTAAAAGACCGTGTTTTGGTGACCAGCTGCTGCGATGTCCCCAAACCCGAAAATAGTCGGTTTAATTCTGGACGCGTTTTCCCATTTCACGTCCGTCACTTTCTCGAGTCCGATTTTAAAATAAGACGGATAATTACGCAGATTTATTTACTAGCGAAAGTCGTACTTTTCGCGGGAAGATTAATACGATTCGACAATAGTTGGGTGAATTTTGATTAATTAATTACTACATCAATCACTCGTGTGCTGTGTATTAGTTTGCTCCCTTTCTTTGTAAATTAAGTTAACCATCGTGTAATTAAATAATTGATTGACTGAAAATGAAATATGTCTAGACAAATATATATGTCGTAAATCTCTAAAAATATATCTTTATTATTTGATTTCTTCCCAAAAAACCTAAATGTGCTGTCATCTGTGAACTAATTGTCACAAATTTTCGAAATTCGTAGTGAAGTACCTATTATACCTATCGATGGAGTAATTCAAATTTTAAATATTCCATGACGTCGTCAGGCCGCTGTTGGTAGTAATCAAATATTTGTATTGTTTCCAATTTTAAAAAACCATTAAAATTTCTAAAACTCCATAATTATACTATAATTATTTTTTTAACGAAAATTTGATAGATCATTTTGATCGTCGCTACGAGTCAGCTTGCAAAGTTTCAGCTCGATTGGATCACGGGAAAAGGGTTAAAAATCGATCCAAAGTTTTTTCGTCAGACAGACGCCACGAGTTAAAATAAAGGGAGTCAAAATAAAAATAAATTGGGCGTCAATTCTAATTTCTTTTGAAATCAGGACACTTAACTATACCGAAGATACTTACTTTCAGAAGGATATAATGACCATAATCTTGGATTTAGCAGAGTCTTCCTCCACTCATCTCGGTCTTGTGCTAGCTCTCTCCAGTTCTGAATCTTCAGGCCTGATAATATGTCTTTGAGGACATTGTCGCTCCATCTTAATTTTGTCATTATCCTTATAATTTGTGTACATTATCCTTTCTAAATTATTCTTTATATCTGAAGTCTTCCCATGTCTAAGCCGTTCTAGGTGAAAATACATTAGACTGATATTATTTATAAGGGTACGTTCAAATTCAAATTTTACATTTCCTATAAAAGAGCAAATGATAGGATTGCTTCAACCATTTGCTAAAATATGAGAAGGAGAAAAATGAAAAACTAGCTAAAACCTGTCAAAAATAGCGAACTTTTACTACATACATATTTCGACCGCGGGTTAAGACTATGAAAAGAGCGCCACTAGCGTAGCGCAGCATCTTGGTAGCGTTAGTGACGGACACTGTTACATAGAGAAGTATGCATTTTATGCTTTTTATACTTCGTTTTTTTATAAACCTCATTATTATTTGAGCAATCTAGTTAGCGTTAACGACGAAAGTTGTTGCATAAAAATATTATATTATGTGGGGTATGAAAAGTGTTGACGGCGCCAGAAAGAGAGGGCGACCACGGAGGACGTGGCATGACCAGATTAACCAGATACTGGAAGATGGTCCTGTTAGAAACCTGAATAACCGTCGAGCTTGCATGCGAAGATGTATGAATGTAGACGAAGCGAAAGTTGTATGTCAGGACAGAAGAGTACGCTCTATCCTCTCTGCCTACCTCCACGGGGAAACGGCGTGATGGTAAGTTAGTTAGTTAGTTAGTTAGTTAGTTATGTATAAAAAAGTATCCAAAAAATTAAGTAAAGGTTTGGAATGCAGTACCGAGGATTATTAATTTGAAATGTACTGAAATCTAAATTGTATGTATTAATCCCTTCTAAAATCATGTTTCCTATAAATTTAAAGGCTAAGTTTCCTAATAAATCTCGAATTCAGTACATTATAAATTAGTAATCCTCGATGACTGCATTAATTTTTTTTTTTTGATATTGCACCTTTTCCTTATATACCCAACATATGTATTATTTGTTAATTTTTGAAAAAAGAAAAATATTTTCAAAATTCGTTAGAATAATATAAAATCCTTAATGTCTACCTTACATTTATTTCACTTGTTTGATTTTCATTTTTTGTTCGAAAAATTGTAGCATGCAACAGAAAAATATTCATGTCAAGCCTATTCTTAAAAAAAAATAAAGTCTAACACACGTAAAAAAACTGCTTCCACGTACGCCTCAGAATCTTGGACATTGATACAATACGATGAGTCTCGATATTCTCAGTTTGATGGACCTATCATGTGATATTATCCCTTCCCATCACCTAATCACACCATACAGACTACTTTTCCCGAACTAAGCTAGAAAAAAACAGCAACAAATTCTGCATAAAGACAAATTGAGTCTTGATTAGTCAACAAGTACCAAAGTGGCGTAAAACTAGGGAAAACAGAAGCGCTTTGTCGAGACTTTGGGCCCCTCATCCTCCCCAGGATAGGGGACGAAAAAGAATAAATTAATGAAAATTGTTATAACGGAATATACAAAAATGATAAATAACAAAGCATGTTTTAAAACAGATAACCAAATTCATAATGCATGAAAAACTCAACACGGTTTGTCGACAATCTATAACAGCGGTTGTATATTGTGCGCTGACATTAAAAGATTTTTAAATGTTACGTTGACGATCAAATTACCTGTAGAATTTTCAAAATTAATTATACGAGAAAATTTAATTAACAAGGTGCAGTCCCATGTTTGCATATTTATAATATATAATTTTATCATTGATACAATAAAATATAAATTATACGCACTAAAATATTCTATTTTATGTGAGTTTCGAGGAGATGTCATGTCTCGAGATTTGCTTCCAAACTCACGTAAAGTACATTCGAGACAGTAGAAAGTTTTTACTTACATATTTTTTGTACCTATATCACCTGTTATCTACCATAACCTCCCTTACTCAAATGTCATGATATCCAAGCCTTCTTACCTACTATAGTGTGCATCTAGATAAAATATTCCAGATTTGATACTATATAAATCTTTAGTTATTTTATACGTACTAAGAATGTCTGACGACCGAATTCCTTGGAAAATACTGAGTGCGATTCCTGAGGGTAGACGTCCAGTGGGCCGCCCCAGACACAGTTGGGCAAGGCAACTCCAGAAACTGTGTGAGGAAAGGATGGGACTACAATGGACGGAGGCCGCGCAATCAGCGCAAGACAGGGACGAATGGAGGCGCCTTGTAGAAGCAATGGGTCCCCGACCCGAATAGGATAAGAGGAAGAAGATGAGATGAGAAGAGGTGAGATAAATCTTTAGTGAGAAGTCACATTCAGTCATTAGAGAGGGTTCAATTAACATTTTTAAGATTTGCGAATTACTTCTACATAATTGAAAAATCTAATTGAACATAGCGTAGATATTGCTGATCTTATATGATTTTACAAAATAATTCATTCTTATAACTTGGACACCCCTGAACTCTTATCGTCCATATCATTTCACATAGCGTTCATAAATACTCGTTCACAGGCATTTTATCACTGCGACAAAACTAACACTTCTCACCAAAAATATTCATCAATATCAACCGACTTTTAATACTAGGTAACAAATATGCACAAAATTGCAGATATTCTCTGTGTGAATCCCAGTCGTTACCGGTATCTTCTTAATTTATTTATTTATTTATTTACTTATATATGCCCATTACAAGATTTACATAAAAATATTACATTAAATTCAAAAAGTGTATACATTAAACAATATCAGAAATAAGCAGTAAAATATAAAATATATGAATATAAAGTAGATACATGTATAAGCAATAAAAGGTATAAGCAGTGAAAGTATCAGGTATAAGCATTAAAATATGAGTATAAAAATTAAAAATATAAATTTAAAATATAAAATACGGAGCAGCAATGTGTATAAAAGAATATATATACACATCATTACATGTATATATTAACAGCAGTTAGTAATGAAATAGTATTCTCTTTAAGTATAAACTTTATTTTCACTAGACTGTCATTGAAAACATCGACCATATAGCCAAATTCATTACCAGTCTTTAATATTCTGCTAATTACGGCATTTGAACATTTTACAGTTTATTCATTCGATTAATGTTTGTTCATATATGTCTTTGTTCATATTATTATACGTATTATTATAATTGTCTTACTTAATTTAGGATATATTTAGCAAAAGTTATTGTGCACTTTGTTATCTAGTTATGTATAAGATCATTTTATTGTAAAGGTGTAAGCCGTTGAAATAAAATGAAAAAAAAAATAAAGGTTAGAACACGCGTCCACCCCATTAGCGACCCGTCGTAAGCGCGGTCGTTTGAACTTTCGGATCGCGCGACAGCTGTCGGCGCGGTCCATCGAGCAGAAGGTGCGGGAATGGGCTATTCTGACCCAAAAAAAGCCTTTGACCCACATCTCAGCAGGGCGAGAGAAACTGCGGAGAAGCGCTGGGAATTTAATCAGTTCTTGGGCCTCAACCACCCTCGCAGACAGAAATTTTGGAAATGAAATTATTGGCACTTAATAAAATATATCTTGCTTTATAAAATATATCTTGGAGATGCAATATTCCCCAGCGTGCATTTTTTCGACACAAAAGTTATATTATACCTATGTAGATACTTATCCCAATTATAATAATTTATTTTTTAAATTGGTTGAGCAACTTTGTAGACTGACATTTACAAAAAATAATTTTATTATTTGTTTTAATCTACTTATATTTGATTAATTACACCTACACGTTTCGGAAAAACCTTTCCATCGTCGGAGTGTTTTATATATATCAAAATATCAAAATGAATGATGTCTTTTGTTTTGGTTTTCTAAATTATTTTAAATATCATTGATTACACAAAATTATTGGAAAAATTTTTAGAATTGGACTAGTAGTTAGATTCATTATTAATAATATTTTGTTTACTTTTACATGCTTTACTAATTTTTAATGATTCTAAATTATTCAATGCAAGACCAAAATTATTTATGTGTAAAATAGAAAGTCTAAATCTTTATCAAAACCGTGATCATTGTCTAATAAATAATTTGAACTTTTTTTTCTTCTTCTTTATAGGATTTTTTCTTCTTCTTTATAGTAAAAATGAACCGAAAGATAAAAGTACCGTCATTTACGACGGGTTACAGTTAGTTAATAAATGAATTATCTGTATGTAACATAACTGATTTAGAAAAAAAGTCTTTTTATGAAATTGGGAGCAGATAATTTTTTTTTATAAACGATTGTTATTAACAAATGACTTAAGGAAAAAATGACTCCGTATGACTCACATGACCTTCTTTTCTCTCTTGGACATTGGTGCACTTGGACTTGGACTTGGAGAGTGTTGCATTTCAGTCACGGTGGAGGAGTTCCACTGGAGTTCCACTGAAACAATAAACAAATGTTTATTGTTTCAGTAGCTTGTTGGTCTTGTGGTTAGGACACTGGCCTCGTGATCCAAAGGTTGCGGGTTCGAACCTCACTCCCGACTAGCAAGTTAGTCCTATTTTCATAGCACAAGCGCTTAGCTTAGTTTGAAAATAGTAAGAATATTGATGTGACACGTATTCCGTGTTCACATCTCTATTTTTTTAAAAAAAAAAAAAAAAAAATGACGCGGCCATTTGTTTACTGTTTCAAAAAATTTCCAGTAATAATAGTTTTAACATATACTTTAATAATTTTCATTATAAAAATAAAAATATTTAATCGCCTTTATATAAAAAATCACCCAATTCGATTGCATTTCAATCAGGATAAATCTTAGAGATTTTGATGAGCAGCATGTGTACGCGTGTTGAGATTTTGAATCTGGAAATAATCTCAAGAGATCAAACAGACCCATCTATTATCAAGATTGCAACGTAACAACGTAAAAAGATCATTTCTAAATTTAAAAACGCCCAAATATAAAACAAGCGCAGCCTAGAACCATTATTCCTTTGTAGGAATTAAAACATTTAATTCATTACCCGGAAAATTAAAAAAAAAATTAAAGACCTTAAGTCGTTTAAAAATAAACCAAAAAAACATTTGGAATTCCCATGAGCTTCACTATATATTTATTTATTTTGTTTCTCAATTTTCTTAACACCTTATTATTATTACAACTAGCTACAACCCGCAAAAAATGACGGCACATTGGTTCGCGTCTTTGCTAAGCCCTAGTATATATTTATAGTATGTTTTTATCATTAGCTTATTTTTACTGTTATCTCACATAACTGCATTATGATTATCGCATATTGATTATATTTTTTTTCTTCTTATATGTAAGTAGCAGTGGTTCAATGTTTAGATCGGATCGTCGATTTTCCTATTCGATTAATTTCGTAACCCCTGCCACTCCTCTCAAGTACTTCATTTCGGCCGCTTGGACTCTAGAGCGTGTTCATTCGTTTAGCATCCATATCTGGTCGTGGTGGTTGGTAATAAACATATATTTATGTAAACATTTACTTAAACATATATATTTATATTTACGTAAAAGTTGTATTACGTGGCATGACCAGATTAACCAGAAACCGGAATACGGTTCTGTTAGGAGCTTCAACAATCATCGAGCTCGCATGATGAGGCGAGAGGACAGAAAGGTGTGGCCCTCTATCCTCTCTGCTTACCCCCGCAGAGACGGCGCGATGGTAAGTTAGATAAAAATGCAATTCGTGCACACGGCCCGATAACGTTCTCATGCGCACAAAGAAGCTTTGGGAGTGTCACATGTTCTACAGATGCAGTGGCTAGACGGATGATGCAACGAAAAGTGTAAAATTATCTCAGTAGACAGTTTAGTTTATGCCAAAACGCCAACTATGGAAACGAGTTGCCGTAGGTCAGTGACGCGACTAACTCGATGCAGTAAATGCAGTGCCCACGTTAAATAAGACCCCAAAAGCTCTTTATCCTACAATACCATAGATTAAGCCTCTTCGAGTTTAAGCTTAGATTGATACATTTGGTATCTTTATATTTAATGGATAAACATTTTAAATCGATATTTATGCATTGTTTTTGGTTGCGTCACAGCCCTGGGTATATGTGCATATGACAGGCGCCTGCAGTTTGAATAAAAATTCTTTCACCAGTATTTAGAATGGTGAATTTTCGTGGTGACCTACTTTACAACTAAAGTCGATGAAAAAATGGTCGAGCGGTGCGTTTTTTTACGTTTACTTTTTTACGAGGTTCTAGGACACTAACACCCTGGACATGTACACCCCCTGTACAAATAACCCCCCGGGCAAATAAACCCCCGGCGATTAACCCCCGCCAAGTTTTTTACGAACGCTGCCTTAACGGTAAGAGATATTTACTTTCTATAGAGAAGTTGTGGAACTCAAAAAGTACTATAAAAAAGTCCGCGACGACATATATATGTTAAGGATACAAATTGATAAAACATGACTAAAAGTTACTAAAAATCTACGCGTGCGAAGCCGCGCGGGCTCAGCTAGTGTTAAAGTATTTTTGTCGATATAGTCGGTAGTCGGTATACCTACGCTGCCCCACTAAGCTTATTCTTCTTCTTCTTCTTCTTCTTCTTCTTCTTCAGCCTTCATCTCTCCACTGCTGGATATAGGCCTCTTCCATACCCTTCCATCGTTCCTTGTTGTTTGCTAATTGTAGCGATTTCTTTCCCCCCACAGCGGCTATATCGTCGGCCCATCTCTTTTAAAGTCTTCCGATGCCTCTTTTATTCTCCCAAGGTCTCCATTTCAGAACTCTGGGAGGCCATCTTGTAGCATCCTGCCTTGCAACATGTCCTGCCCATTGCCATTTTAGCTTCGCTACTCGATCCATGATATCCACTACTCTAGTTCTGCGCCTAATTTCGCCATTTCTAATTCTATCTCTTATCCCCACTAAGCATATGAAAAATATCTGGGGTCATATTTTTCCTTTCTTATAAGTAAGGTTGTTTGTCTATTTCCATCAAAATATAAAAATATAAGCATTTTTGATATACCTATACAACCATCTGAGGTATGTAACATGTAGCTTATTTGCAGTTTTGAGGTTTAAGTTTAAACTATATAAAAATACCTCAAATAATAATAAAATAACTTTTGTTATCTGTATTAATTCAATGTCTATCGACTGAGCGAAAAAAATAAATTAATATTCATTTGAATGATAGAAATTGCTCCATTCACGTTTCCATGATTTACTCAGTAGGTAATTTGTTTAATAGAGATACCTACTTATTCTTTCTTAGTTGGTACTGCGACATCTGTGATCGATATTCCGCAGGTTTCAACTTTTATTCGCCCCAGAAAAATGTCAACTCCAGCTCATAGTAATAATCCATCTGATAATAACCCACTACCGTATGCTGTGTGCTAAGCACTCGTCCTAAATAGAGCTGAACGTATTAACGTTCTTATCGCACGTTAATTCATCAATTCTATGCATTTAGATTGTATTTGTTTCATTTCACGAAATTAACTGGGATTATTTTTATTGATCACACTTCGGAATTTTTCAACATCTAATGACGCACAGCGCAGGGCTGTTTTAATTCATTTTTAAAACCTTTTTGCTTAGCGCTAGATTATCACGAATCACATATATAGGTTATAAATTATTTTCAATCATGAGGGCAACTAGGTACCTACTCTATTACAGGTAGACCGCGAACTTATCTGAAGCATATGAAAAATTTATTGATATAGGTACTTACCTACCCACATCGTATTCGGTAACATCTCGACGGTTTCTAGGTAGGTACGCAAAAATTCGATATTGAATTTTGCGGATTCCTACACCTTTGATATGAATGATTTTATATTTATATTTAATTTTTTTGTTATTTGTCTATTTCTTACTTATTTATAACGTTTACGAATAAAATTTATGTTTGTAAAGTACATAAATGTTATATAAATAAATAAATTGAATTGAATCTTACACATCATTCACAGTAAGCGTAACGTTTCTAAGAATTGTACGAAAAATAATGCTAATTAAGATAATGAAGCAATCAAATGAAACAAAATGAAGGTAACATTTTGGCTACCTACTAGGTATAAATCATATTAAAATTAGAACGCAAAAAGCCATTTGAGAGCTCTTTTGCGGAACAAAATTTCACATCCCACGCAGAATGCTTCCGGTTTTAAATTACCTTGAACCTTGTCAAAAGCTGTATCCCTAGCATGCGAAATGTCAAAGATCTTTTTTAAAACACGGTAGGGGCATTCCAAACACAAAAATTAGTTTACACATTGTAAAAGAGATTAGTTTTGTAGAAAAAAACAAGTCGCAGTGCATGATGACACCCACACAGGTATACATAATTCGTTTTGAATCAATTTTATTTATATATTATTTTTAGAATACATTGCGATTCACAGAAACGAATGGGCAGATAGACATAAAGAAAAAATAATATACTTAAGGGAGGAGTAAGGTTTTTAACTTTTTTTTTGCATTTTATTTTTATTTTTTTAAATGAATGTATAACATCGCAAGAATATTGCGTCAATATTTCAAGTCAATCGGAGCAAAATTGACGAAATTATGAATATTTGAGCGATACTCAGACTGATTTTCTATACCTGCTCGGACAGCTAAGAGACGCGCTCACCTGAGGACTACCGGACGTGCTATTGTATTGGAAGAGTTTTGCGTAGACAAGGACAAAAAGATGCTGATGATGAAAGCTCTTTTCTGTGTGAACATGGCATCGACGATTATGTGTAAGTATAAAATAAGTGTTGAGTTTTATTTTGAATTTTACAGTGTGCAAAACTTTAAAGCGTTTTCCCCACATCTCACGTTTTCAAAGTCGGTGTCCATCATAACTTCAAAACTACTGCACCGATCCTTTTGAAATTTTGAACACTATATCCGTACATAATTTACAAGGTAACGCTGGAAACTTTTTTTCAAATATGTTATTAATTTTTATTTTTTAATAACAAATTAGTCGATATTTTTTGCAAATTATCGCGTTTTTCCCTTCAAAGTGTTCCAAAAAATTGAAAAATTGTAATTTCAAAAAACCCTCCCAGCGTTACCTGGGAAAACTTATTATCTAACGAATGAACTTTGATTTTTTGATTTCAGATGTTCTAGCACCAAGTTATGATGGACACCGCAATTCTACTTTTTTCCGAGACACATCCGAATAATTGCTGCCATTGCCGTATTTTTTAATATTTCTTCTTGAAAATTTTACACAATATTCTTCAAATATCATACTTTAATGTACCATTGGTTTTAATAAAGAGATTTTAACTGTGTCGTCACAAAAAATTCACAAAACATGCCTTTTTTTGTACGAATTAACCTTACCCCCCCCTTAAGGACCGTATTATTAATCGTAACATTAACCGTATAGGTACATTAAAAACATCTTGTTGCTATGGATGTAATAATATTATGTTTCGTCTCGTAATACTAAGATAACCCTTTAGGTAAAGGCACTCGTCAATAGAATAGTTAGTATAGTACCTACCTAAATAGTTTTTAAATAGTAGGTAGGTAGGTACCTACCTAGATGCAAACGCGTACCAAGAAAAAAAATCGGAAGGAAAAATTTGTTGTAATTACACATAATTTTTCAATCATTTATCTATGGTATTAACTAAATATGTACATCATTGAGGGCCGGTTGTTTCAAGTTCGATCAAAGTAAGCCGAAATCCTAGGTTAAGCGGAGCTTAACCTCAAGGTCACGCGAAATCTCGTAGAAACGGGTTGTTTCAACTCATTTCAACTACAATATCTGTCATATATTGGATTAAGGGTGTTGCAATTGTGTAAACAAAAATCATAGACAAACGCATGCTCAAATAATTTTACACATGGCAAAACTTCATTTAAACGTAAATTGATAGCACAGAATATAGACCAAAATAGAATGGCAACTGTTATTTGCAAAGTGACATCTTGCGATTATGGGAGATATTATTATTTATTTATATATTTGTCCTTTTTTTCTTTATTTATTTATTTATTTCAATTAAATGAATATTTAGACCGTATTCTGAAAATAGCAATATTGCTATTTCTGTATCTTGACAGTTATTGTATAACATTATAATGCTGTTAATTTTAACGTTTTAAGTTTGACAGGTTTGAAATTAACGAATTCAAATAATCAGATAAGCTCTAAAACGTAAACAAACGCTAAGTTATTCACATATTATGAATAACTTATTTTACTTTCGTTTATTTACGTTTTAGAGCTTTCTGATTGATTGAATTCATTAATTTCAAATCTGTCAAACTTAAAATGTCAAAATTAACTGCATTACAATGTTATAAAATAACTGTCAAGATACAGAAATAGCAATATTACAATTTTCAGAACACGGTTGTTTGTTTCTGAAAATGAAAATAAGGTTTAACAATAAAAGATGGTACATTTAATTAAAAATGTATTATCCACTAATTCTATAATAAGAGTCAGAAAAAGAATTGGCAAAGAAAACTGACAATTATTTTTAAATTCGTCAATATTGTTACAGCATATTTTTTTAAATTTTACACAGTACCTCTCTGTAAAAGAAAAATCTCATGTTTAGAGAAGGAATATGTTTACATAATGAACATAATTTCAGATTAAAATAGATGATTTTGTTTTAAAAACAATGTTCATATTTAAAATTCATTCAATTCAAAAACATAGAATTAATATTTTTTAAAATACCAAAACTCGCAAAGAAAATAAAAATTCAATATTATATATTTTGTAATTATTAATATTTTAGAAAATAAAATGTAACATTGATCAGTAAATAATTTACACCACAAGCTACCATTTTAATAGATAAAGGAAATCAATGATTTGTGATGATTATACAAAATAAGATTACACTTCGTATTCATGTGGTAGTCAATTTTCATTGCCTGTTAATATTATTACTAATATTATTTAAGTGATGTGATAAAAAATGTAACATTCAAATAATATATTTTTTAGATTCAGAATGATTGTTTTAAGTACAAATATACATTGGAAAAATTCAACAAATATTGATTTAAAAAAAACATTGCAATAAATTCCTACCCAATTCGATGTAAAATATTTGGGAGCAATTATAAATCATAAACTAAACTTTACATTGAACACAAAATATGTAACAAAAAATAGCAAAATGAATTTCACCCTTGGAAAGAATCAGAAGAGATCAAAACAGAATTGAGCAAAAATATATTATATAACGCAATAATTGTCCCCCACATCAACTACTGCGACAGTATACTATTTCTGGGTTGAAGAAGAATTGAAAAAATAACAATACTCGAAAAGAAAGCATAAAGAATTATACTAAAAATAAATCAATACACAAGAATTAAAGTGGTGCTAGAAAATTTACCAATAATAGACAAATAATTAAATTTAATTCTATTTCTACTTATGTATAAAATTAATAATGGATACAACATCTTTGAAGTATTAAGAAAAAACAAACACAAACATGACAAACATGAAACAAGAGAAGATGAAAAGATTACATTAAAAAAAAATCACAAATTTTAATCATGCACAGTGCTATATATAAAACTACTACTACAACGAAACTATACATAAAACTACCAGGGACATTAGAGATGTAAATAATATAACAACTTTAAGAGGAAACTAAAAAAATATGTGATACTTTAGTTAGAATAAAATTTTAAATAATTATATGTAATGCTGTATATATAAAGAAATATAAAATTATTATATTTCCTATTTAAAGAATAAATTTTTAAAATAATAAAAAAAGGTTAGGAATATCATCTAAATGATCAAAAGTGTGAAGATATGATAAACAGAGTACATTCTAATGGGTTGACAGTATTTTCAACGATTCTTACATACATATACATTACACATACATAATAATTATTCTGGATACACAACAAAAAAAGTATTCTTTTCAATTGTCATTTTACACTTCAATGTTCAGAATAATTATTTTCAATTAAATAAGCGTATACAAGAACAGATATCAATAAGACATCATTTACAATGCATTGCAAATAATATAACCGGTCAGTAAGATCAAGCGGTTTGAAACTAAAAAAGTAGAACAAATGATTTAATATTTTTTATGCTTATAGCGTTAAAAACCACACATATTTTTTTTAAACGTCTAATGATTTCGATACTGTATTATATCTTCATCAGGACGATCGGACAATAACTTCCATAAGTTTAATTTGTAAGGAAAAAAGGCAAACAGTGTTAATGATCGCAAAATTATACGGCTTTCTCAAAATTCACAAAGGAAACAGCCCCATCAGATCAGCAGTATCCCAATGTAATGCAATTCCCCAACATTCAAAATAACTTCAATCATTACAAAAATATTAAATAACTCCAACGTATTTAAACCAAAGTATACAATTAAAATTTCATGTAGTCAATACCTTAAAAGATATTGAATGAAAAGTTAGTATCATTTGATATTGCAAGATCATTCATTAATGTTCCCATTCAGGAAAGCAAAACACTAATTTTAGATATACTAAAAACACCAGATTTGTCGGAAGGTCTAAATGATTTATCTCTTTTATAAAACCTTGTCTCAATCAAAATATAATAAAATAGTTATATTATGCTGTACCCATTGATAAACCTTATAAGCAAATATAAGGTTTATCGATGGGTGCATGTGAGGCAATCCAAATCCTTGCAATATTCAAAAAATTCTAAAACAAATAATTGAAAATCAATTTGATAAAGAAATTTATAACATCTAACGCCGATATCTCAAAACTGCATTTTTCACTTAATACACTAAAGTACTCATGGTTCGATATTATTATGCACATTATTTTTACATTTCTAATAATATTTTACAAAGTCCACTGTCTGTGAAGCCTCTTTGTCGATGCTTACATCTGCATGGATTTTTAAGAATGCTGCTACAGACCGGTTAGGCAGCAACGCTTTCTTTCTTCTTCTTCTTGATTTTAACCTTAAAAATAATACAATCTGTTAAATTTGACAACGCTGGAAAATGACAGATGAGTGTGTCCATTTTTAACTAAATTTTATTAACAATTAAATTAAATTAATGGGTATTAACAATTAAATTAAATTAATAAGTGTGGGAGAGTGTGTCCATCTTTAATTAAATTTTATTAACATAAACATACTTTAACTAAATTATTTATTTTGTAAATTTATTTATGAAATTACTTTTTAGTTTACTAGTTTAATATTTTAGTACTGTTATTTAAATTTATTTTATTCATGTTGTAAACATTTATTAATGTATGTATTGTGTATTAAAAAAAATACAACACAAGCAATCATTGTTTAAAAAATATTTAGTTATAGATTATAGTTGTATATTCTTACCCTCATCTCCTTTGCTGGAGCTGGGTTCTGAGGATTCCATTGAGATATTCATCCGTCACACCAATATTCATCTCCTTGGACTTGAATCTGTAGACATAATAATTTTACTTATCATTTACACATGTCAGTGGGAAGTTCTGTTCTTTCTAAAACCAGCAGTGAAATAATAATAACTCTTAATTAATAATTGTATGCATGTTATACAAAGATAATGATGTAATAATAATTAACCATAATTTTTTTTTGTATTTTAATCATACGGAAAACTTGGACAAATGAGTCAACAGTATTGAGATTTTATGGGAAACATAGCCTGTAAATTTATAGGAAACAAGATTTTGGAAGGGATAAAATAATACATAAAATCTAGAATTCGGTTAATTTTAAATTAGTAATCCTCTGTGACTACATTCAAAACAATTTTTTGGATATTGCTGCCTTCGCTTTTATACCCTATGTAAATTAGTTTTCCTTTGTAAAATAACTTTTTCTAATAAACTTTCAAACACAATTATAATAAAACATTCCAAATATAATTAATATAAATATAAAATACAATCACTCACGTGTATTTTCGGTTTCAGTATGACAGTTCAAAAGGACGATAAAATATTTCGTTTTTGTAGCAGATATCCTTTGTGAAATGTCAATATTCAGTTTCATATCGAAACAAACATATTATCAGAGGATGTCAATGTCGGAGGCGGTGACGTGGTAGCGGGATTGTAAAAAAATAAACAAGCAAAATCGCCACAAAATAAAGACATATTTGATATTTTGAAAAATTAAAAAAATGGCGTCGCAAATTGTGAACCACAGAATATTTGTGAACAGTGTAACCAATAGATAACATAATAGTGTAACCAATTTGAACATTTTGCGAAACCAACATTAATACCACTACAATAATTGTTAAAATAGTTGGCAAGGGTAGGTAAGTACTGACACCAAATTAGAACCGCCGAAAAATGAAATTTAAAAAAATTCCCATAAAAGAATTGATGCCATTATAACGGAATCGAAACTTTATGGATAGAGTGCGCAGGCCCTGATTGATAGCCGTTGATAGCTAGTTTGGCGCGATAATATTCTCCATATCCGAGTAGTTTTTGTTATTGAAACCATGAATAACGATTCAAAGTAAATATTCTTGAATTTAAACGACATTTAAAAGTTTATTTTGTAAATAGAGTGGCAATAAACGCTGATTACTTTTTTTTTAGAGAACGCACCCCAAATTTTTCGGAAGATGACGTTCTTATCATCAAGGGCCTTTTGGACAAATACAAGGATGTTTTACTTAATAAGAGGAGTAATGCAGTCCACATGAAGATAAAAGATGACATGTGGGCCACGTTATGCAAAGAATACAATGCTTTGCGCCCGCCTCACAGAATGCGTAGTGTCCGACAGATCCGAAATAAGTTCGAAAATATGAAAAAGTGCGCCAGGAAGGTTAGTAAAGATGAATCACTTAACAGTTAGCTTTTGGTAAGAAAGGGTGTTTAAATTGTCAGTTTACTGATGAAGTTAGTTGACCGAGCTAGGCTCGGGCTCGTCAATACACAATCGAACCCCGCGCCCAAGTCATGTCGACCAAGACGATGGAAATCAACGCCCGAGTCAGGCAAAACTGACGAAATTAAGTGTTCTCCCTGTTTATTGGTCGTGAGTACTTTGTAAAAATATACGGGAATTATTTTAGGAATCATCATTATTCGTTCAAGAAGTACGCAAGACTGGTGGAGGTCCTCCGCCTGCGCCGCTCAGTGAAACCACAGAATGGATGCGAGGAGTGATGCAGGTGTCAATGGAAGGGCATGTCTCGGAATTTGATGGCGATGCTGGAGACAATCGTATGTACAAGTACTCTGCAGGTTCTGCAGCACTGTACAATTTATAAAATTTTATCTTTTGTATAAAAATATGTACACAGTACAGGGTAGAATAATCTCCAAGAATTCAATAAGGCCTCGTCGTACATCAATTGAGGGGTATAAAAGCAAAAGCAGTAATATCCAAAAAAAAATTGAATGCAGTCATCTATAATTAATAATTTAGAATATACTGAATTCGAGATTTTATAGAAAATATGGCCTACAAGTTTATAGGAAACATGATTTTGGAATGATACATAAAATCTAGAATTCAGTACATTCTAAATTAGTAATCCTCGCTGACAGCATTCAAAACATTTTTTCTAAATTTTGGATATTGCTGCCTTTGTTTTATACTTCCCAATTGGTGTACATGAGAGGCTAAAAGGGTGATGTATGTAGGTGAACAGAATGTTTTTAACAATATTTTTATGTATATGTTCCGAGAACATAATTACTGGGAATTGTCCACTGCGGAATAATTATTAATTAAGATCTTTTTGAATAGGATATCTTTAAATTTGGGAAAAACATAATTTGTAGCCAATCTTTTCAGGTGATACTTCTGGGAATATGAGTCTAACCCACCCTTCCACAGTCACACAAATATTCATCCCTCCAATCGCGGACCCTGACTGCTATGTAATGACTGAGGCGGAGTGTATGGTATGGATTCAAATATATTTTTAATTTCTATCACTTATTTTGGCATATAATACAATTATTCCAACAAAAATTACTGGATGTTCCTGTTAAACCTATACAGAGCTATTTGGAAACATTAATAACCTCGCAATTATGTAGGGTTTTTATCATTTTTGTAGGGTTTTTATATTTTATTTAACATGTATTGAATCAAATGAATTTTTCGTAATCAATATAAGTTACTTTAATAATAGTCCAACGTTTTACAAAAAATAAGTCAGAAATAACCCTGTATAATGTAAAATTACCTGCCCCATACGTAATTGGATTAATTATACAAAAACATGTTCAACTGTTCATAGTTGGAAACTGAAGTACTCCCACAAAATGTCAGGCCGGAATATCTTGGGGTGGCTTTTCACCAAAAAATGGCGTCACCTCTGAAAAGTGAGTAGAAATATAGTTCATAATATTGTTCCACTGCAGGCACACAAAAATAAAAGCAGGACATAGATTTTTTTATTTGATCCAAATTGTATTTCTTTTAGATTTTTTGTTTACAACCTTTTTATTGTTTGCAGGTAATAGAAAACCGAAGCCAAAACTTTCCCACGACTCCAAGTGATATGCGAAGCATATTCGTTAACTTGGGGTCTGAAAGATTGGAGCAAGCCAAAACCAAAAAAAATGTTGTGCTAGTAAGCGAAGAGAGGCAAAAAATATTATTCGAGATACAACTAGAAATTTTCCAAAACCAGCTTGAGAACCAGCAAAAAATTCATGAAATTGTTTTGGAAAGGCATAAAGCCGAAAGAGATCTGGCTTTATGTAATTTAAAATTGGCTCAAAATAATAATTGAAGGATAAGTTTTTTTTTTTCATTTAAATTTCCAGTATTTTAATATTAATTGCCTTTGGCTTTTGCTACCATTGGCTAAATATATGAATTAATTGCTTTGTCTGCTTTTCACCTTTTACTGTTCTTTAATTTTATCGGCCTATCTGCTTTGTTACTATTGGCTAAAGCAGTTTTCCGTCATTTTCTTTCTGATTTTTTAATAACGTTTACGTTAGCTTTTACTGTTCTTTTTTATATTTATGTAAATTTTGCATGGCTCTTCAATTATTTAATATTTATTGCCTCTCCTCGCCTGCTACCATTGTGTGGTTCCAATGCTTGATGTGGGTATTACCTTTTAATATTATTTTTTATATTCATGTGAACGTTGCATGGCTCTACAGTTATTGAATATTCATAGCCTCTCGCCTCTGCTACCATTGTGTGGTTCCAATGCTTGATGTGGGTATTACCTTTTAATATTATTTTTTATATTCATGTGAATGTTGCATGGCTCTACAGTTATTGAATATACAGTTATTGAATATTCATAGCCTCTCGCCTCTGCTACCATTGTGTGGTTTCAATGCTTGATGTGGGTATTACCTTTTAATATTATTTTTTATATTCATGTGAACGTTGCATGGCTCTACAGTTATTGAATATTCATAGCCTCTCGCCTCTGCTGCCATCGTGTGGTTTCAATGCTTGATGTGCTTATTTCCTTTTACTATTATTTTTTATATTCATGTGAATGTTGCATGGCTCTACAGTTATTGAATATACATTGCCTATTGCCTCTGCTACCATTGTGTGATTTCAATGCTTAATGTGCTTATTTCTTTTGCTTTGTCTTTTACTGTGATTTTTCTCTTATATAAAGATACAAATATATAAAATCCAATAAAAGAGTTTTATACACAGAACAGATTGTTTTATTATAGAATCCTTTCACCATTAAGAACAGCGCACAGTATATTAATTCTGGAAACAAATTATTGTGTTTTATTTACAAATATATTACAGTGCACATATCGACGGTCCTAACACGTACTGTCGAATATGCATTAAATTGATTTTCATTTTACTATTTTAAACGATACAATTTACTCTACATTTTTTGGATAATGTTAAAAAATAGTTTACTATTCCTTCAGTAAATGCTTTGTTTGATGCGAAAATTCAGTTGTTTTTTTAACTTTGTCCGAAAATATAGAGTAAATTTAATGTTTTAAGACAGTAAAATGCAAAAGAATTTTGGCACATTTGTCGATATACGTAGGGACCGACGATATGTTTTGAATAGTAGTTGAAGCCGTAAAGCGGGTGAGTGACTAACTAGCCAACCGTCACGCTGTTTCGTCAAAAGGGTAGGCAGAGTGGATAGAATGCCACACTTCTGTCCTGGAACACCACTTTTGCCTTATCCGCTTTCATGCTCATGAACATGAACACTCTTTGGTTCTTCAAGTTTTTAACAAGGCCATCCTCCAATATTTGGTATATCAGCTCATGCTGATTGCTCTCTATTTCTGCTGCTTTCAACAGACAATTTTCCGTACCATCCTCTCATCAGTTTCACGTGAACTTACCATCTCAGTGATCATTTCTTTATTCTACCTATTACACTACAGACAACATTACATTCATTTGGTCATCAGGCATTGCAGATCAACTTCACTATTAGCTACTAGCACCGTGTCATCCACATATGATGGGCATAATATTCTGAAGGCGTCCATCCTCGCTGTTAAGTCTAATTACTTCAGCTCTTTTATACAATTATCCATGTACAAGTTGAAAAGCCATGGTAACATGCATCCCTGTTTACCACATTTTTATTTTATTTTTTAACGAACAGACCGTCAACAGGTCATTAATGACTGTAAAATATGGTCCTAAAATGTAAAAAAAAAAAAATTACATTTATAAAACAAATACAACTGGAAACAAAAAAAAAACTAATTTTACAGACATCAAACTAAACATTACATAATAAAGGTACTGAGTATTACAGTATTGAAGGGAAATTTGTTAAATAACTACTTATTACTGATATAATAATTGTGCAAAATGTCCATTAATGAGATTAAGTCTTGCATTGTTTGTGTTCTGTGTATTAAATGTAGGTACGGAGTCTATTTCCTCAATAATTGTTTCAAAGTCTGTTGGCTCGGCAACATTGTTTATACAACATATGTTGTGGAGTACCGCTGTAGCTATAATTATTGCTTCCACTCGTTTAATGTTTAACCTGAGTTTCTTGCCCACTGCTGGGAACCGTCTCTTCCACACTCCAAACGTTCTTTCGACAACATTCCTAGTCCTGATTTGGCTTTCGTTATATAACTTCTCAGCCTCAGATGTAGGATTTGTGATCGGAGTAAGTAGATATTCTTTAAGTGGATAACCACGGTCACCAACAAGGTGTTTGCCATTAAAAATACCGTCATCAAGTTGCCCCTTCAATCTTGAGTTGTTAAAAATTGTGCTATCGTGTGTTGAGCCAGGCCATCTTGCGACAACATTGGTAAATAACATTGAAGCATCAACCACTGCCTGCACATTGATGGAAAAGTAATCCTTCCTATTTCGATAGTACTCTGCATTATCTCCTCCTGGAGATGTTATACAAATATGAGTGCAGTCTATTGCACCAATTGTGTTTGGAAATTTAGCAATATTGTAAAATTGGTTTACACATTGCTGAATCTCTTCAGTTGATTCGGGTAAGCGTATGAGATGTCGACTTAAACCAGCTATTGCTCTGCTCACCTTGTTCACAATCCGCGAAACTGTACTCTTGTGTAAACCAAATATATCACCTGAGCATCTTTGCATTGATCCTGTGGCATAAAAATGCAAGGTTATCAAGACCTGGTCCGAAGGACTAACTGCGTGATTTCTAAAAAAAAACGATGTAGGTGTAAGTTACTGTTTGTATAAAAAATATTATTTTATAACTGTAATGAGGGAAAGTTAAACTTACTTATTGGTAGGTGATGTAATATTGTTGACAATAAGTGAAACTAACTCCCTAACCATATTTTTTGACATGCGGAATCTTGCAACAAAATCCATCTCTTCCCATAAGAAATGATTGGTTTGCAGCCTAAAAATCTTGTTCTTCCTTTGGAGGATGTACTGAACAATCAGTTCGTCATCGGAAGAATCTGTGGTATAGCCGTTATTCGACATAATATTGATCATTTCGATACTACAATATCTAAAAATTGAATACACTGTTTCGGTGACAGATTCGCACGCAGTATGCAAGTGCGGCGGCAAATTGACCAAAATTCAATAGGCATACTTCGCCGGCCAATCAGGATTTTAATAATTTTTCTGACAGATTTCACCTAAACGATTATTTTGTGTGATTTTCCTCTTAATATAAAAGTAGGCATGTATACTTTTAATACACAGAGGATGAATTATTTTATTATAGATTCAAAATTTGGTGCTACAGCGGGGAGCCCCATTTCCGTACACCTATTTGACATTTCGACAACGTTTCTTGTGAGAAGTTAATTATCACTGTATAGATTTTCAGCTGGATTTGAATGTGGTGACATCATATATGGGCGGCCCTCGCGGTCCATGTCGCTGGCTCTGCATACTGAAAGCTCCATGTTGGTTTCCCGGCGGCGGCGAGGTCGCAATACTTCGATGTAATTTTTTCAAACCGAGGTGTTTTTTTGATAAACATATTGCGTTACATTAATTGAATTCCAGGCCCGTTGTAGCATTAAAAATTGCTGTATATATTGTTTGAGGGCATAATGCCGGTCTCTTACAAAATAACAATTACCAAACTGGTACTTTTTGTCGTAACTTAATATTTTGTTTGGACATAATGACAAATATATTTCTGATTTTTATAGTGCACTTCGACTGATTAAAATGTGGTCTGAGGAGCCATCGCTCTGGTAATGGCTGACACTATCCACAGTCCAAGAAGCAGTGTTCCAGATAAATCACCTACGCACCTTTCATGGATATAAATGTAAAATTATCAAAACCCGAGTGAAATAGAAACCTTGAAAAAAAATATTGTCGACAATGCCCTGCAGTAAAATTCATTTAGAGTTGCGGAAAAATCAATTTCTTCTGACAAAAAAGTATTGTTCGAGATCTAAGTAAATTACTTCTCCTGTTAAGGATATACTGTAGGATCAGTCGATCGTCAGAAAAGCCTGTGTCACCCTACTAATATTGTACATTTCGTATGTAAAATGTCGAAAAATTAATAAAAAAATATTTTATTGACAGATGTCAATTACATTGCGCAGTGCGCATGTGCGACTCTGACCGAGAGTTTAATCTAAAATTTCCGCTCAGAATTCTCTGACAGATTTCGCTTAATCCGATTTGAAACAACCCGTTTTTGAAAAAAGTACTCAAAATTTCGGTTTAAACTCTACGCTTACTTTGATCGAATTTGAAACAACGGACCTGAAACGAAGAAGAAAGATTATTTATTATTTAAATTCAGCTCAGTAATTGATCGGGGTCGAGAGTTGTTCATTGTAGATATTCGAAATTCTTCCAGTTTTCTTCTAGAATTGTCGAGTATTCTAGTATTCTATTTATAAGGCAATGTAAGATGACACGCCCGGTAAAATATTATTAAATACGTATGAATAACTCAACGAAATATTTTAAATGTTTTATTACATGTGTTTTATATTTATATAATTAATTAAAATATACTTTATTTTCACTACTTATAATATATTGAAATTATCACCATGTTTCAGGGCCAATGGTCCCTTCGTCGCTTCTTTTGGTCTATATTCTGTGGTCGCTTCGTCGGGGCGGTCGGGGCACAGTGTATAGGTACTAACAAATTAAAAATCAAAAATCGAAGTATAGACAATAAAAAAATAATAAATGCGAAACGAATAATTATTAAGTACCTACTTACTAACATAAAAACAAATGTAAAAAATAACTATTTGTAAAAAGGACCTGGCTATTTGTAATATTCAATTCACTATTAACACTTTTTCTACTTACCAAAAATTTCTAATTTATCAAACTGTAAGTAATTTAGGTATATGTAAAATTTTCCAACCCTTATTAATATCAAAAGAATGATCCACAACCAAAAGATGATTCGTCAATTTGGAATAATTATTGCTACTTAAACATTTCAAGTGTTCTTTGACTCTAACATCAACATTTCTATTAGGTCCTTACATATGAAATTGGCGTTTGGTATGGGAGGAACATGAAGCCGATTTTTTTTTTATTATAATATATTTATTTAATCAAAGTATGTACCATTGCTATCTATGCACTTTTGCCATCTCATAGGTAGTTCATCGATCCCTTTCGTAAAAAAACCATTCGGACGGGAATCAATAAAATCTTTGAAGGCGGTTTGGACTGCCCCGTCGGAGTTGAATTTTTTCCTTTCCTTTCCAAATTTCGAAAAAAATGGTAATCTGTTGGGGCAAGGTCCGGAGAGTACGGTGGATGTCTTAGACATTCCAATTGAAGCTCCTCTAATTTGGTAGCCGTCTGTTGTGCAGTGTGTGGTCTAGCGTTATCATGAAGCAGCAGTGGCCTAGAGCGATTAACCAGCCTCGGTTGTTTAGCAGCTAGCTTTTCCATCATGGTTTGCAGTTGCTGACAATAGACATCTGCCGTAATCGTCTGGCCAGATTTAAGAAAGCTGTAGTGAACGACACCAGCACTAGTCCACCAAACGCTCACAAGTAACTTTTTTGGAGTCAATTTTCGCTTGGGGCATGGTTTGGCTGGTTCGGCAGGGTTCAGCATTGCGATGAGCGCTTTCGATTATCGTACAGGATCCACTTTTCATCACAGGTAATGATTCGATTTAAAATCCCTTCATTATTGTGCCGGTTGAGTAATGCAACGCAGCAGTCAACGCGCGTTTGTTGATTTGCTTCACTCAATTCGTGAGGTACCCACCTTTCATGCTTTTTCACCTTACCAATTTGCTTCAAGTGGATTAAAACAGTTTTATCACTAACACCGCAGCCTGCAGCTAACTCGGATGTGGTTTGCGATGGATCCGCTTCCACAATAGCCTTCAATTCTTCATTATCAACTTTGGTCTCCGGCCGTCCACGGGGCTTGTTCTGCAGGTCGAAATTTCCAGAACGAAAACGTTGGAACCAAAAACGCACTGTGTTTTCTTTTGCGGCACCGTCGCCATACACATCATTAATCCTTCGAGCCGTTTCTGCAGCACTGGTGCCACGGTGGAACTCGTACTCGTAAATAACGCGATATTTCAAGTTTTTCATTTTGTAAACTGAGTGTCGCAAAGAAAAAAACAATTGAGGAAAAAACAAATGAATTATAATTTTCAAAACACAAATACATGAGTAACTAGCTGTATAAATTTGGATTTGGAAGTCCTAGCCAAAGAGAAGATATTTGAGATCAAATTTGCCAGTACAGCAAAACGCCAATTTCATATGTAAGGACCTAATATATGTTTTTCATATATAAAAATAATTAGGTAGGTACAATCATTACAAATCAATTTATAAACAGCCGATTTCTTTAAAGAATCGTCCTTATCCTTATTATTTAATGCGTTTTTTTTTAAATTTATTATTAGTATAGAATGCCGGTTGAATAGCATTCGGGATATTTTAAAATATGGAATTTGAAATTTGATTATATATAAGTACGATTTTTCTTCAATGCTTTTCAATATCAAATAAATGAGGGTAAACAAAAGATTAAAAAAAAAACATCTTATACTTTTTATATAACACTAGCTGCAACCCGTCAAAAATGAAGGAACATTGGTTCACGTCTTTACCGAGCCTTCGTATATATTTATAGAATCTTTTTGGCGCTCCACGAAGAGGCGGCCGTAGCAACATGCGTTGAGTGGCCGGTTCGGGTTTGGCGGCCCGGGTTTCAAGCCCCATCTAAGGCCGTTTAATTTCGTTTTTTAGCGGTGAATTCGAAGGAAATTACGGACGTTACATGAAGTTAAGAGGACAGACATACAGACAGATGGACGGACAGACAACGAAATTATTATGTTTGATAATAATATTATCTATTAATTTTGTACTAAAACCATTATTAAACTCAATCCGTTTAATAGTATTCAATTCAAAGTTAAAATTATCCACAGGTAACGGAACATTAATCAATCTACTTAGCATACAATTAAATGCTAATGTATATATATTTTTTAATTTAATATAATTCCTCTAATCATCCGCATTATTAAAAATTATCAGCATTTGACGACTTATGAATAACTCAATGTTTGTTTACATTTAGAGCTTTCTGATTGATTGAATTCAAACCTGTCAAACTTAAAGCCACGTATTCACTAGGGGACAAATTGCCCCTCAACATCACGCGCGGCATAGAGTCTACGTGACGTTGCAACGTCGCGCACTGTTCCGCGACGTCGCGCACAACTTAGCGGGACATTTCTACGTGCCGCTATGTTGTGCGCGGTATCCGAGCGAGCTCACCGTGATATTGCGCCGCGCGTCAGTACCACGTGGTATGTTTACTAGTGAATGCGTATGCGCTGTATCCATCAACATGACATTAGTGTGGGAAAACGAAATTGTTCTCCAACTCATCGAGCTCTACCAAAGGCATACAATGTTGTGGGACACTTCAAACCGTGAATATAAAAATAAAATAAAGAAAAATGACGCGTGGGAGAGCATAGCAAAAGATCTGTCAGACATTCGATACACGCCTACCGACATACGCAGCTCTTATCATAACCTCATCGGGCGATATTTCCGCGACAAGTTATATGTCAGTCCCGGTGTGTACAGTAACCGGCAAACATCTTGAAATTTTACGACGTAGTGGGGGGAAGTTTGCGCATGTACCATTCCACCAACGAGACCCAAATTTCTTGACGACATTTCCGCGACAAATGATATGCGAGTCCCGGTGACCGCGTCATTGTCCTCGAAACATGAGCGTAGATGTTGACGCGACGTGCCGCGCGGAATGTTTCGCGATTTGTCCCCTAGTGAATACATGGCTTAAAACGTTAACACTGACGGCATTCCAATGTAATTTAATAACTGTCAAGTCAAGATATCGAAATACCAATATTGTTAATTTCAAAGTGCGGCCCATGTGTTTATATTTTTATAAGTGTTATATTCATTTACAAAGCCGGACCTGACTTCAGCTTTGTATTTCATTGTGCATCGCATTTTTGGCATACAAAAGCGAATCAAAATACCATCAAATCGGTCGGAAAATATCCGCGTTCTCACTCTCGCTTCGGCGCCCGACGCATGACTAAGCAACTTTTGATATTTCGGCGCATTTTAGCGTTGCAGTCTGAACCGTTCTTAATTGTTCAACGTTGGTTCAGTGGTCTGAGAATATTTTCATTTCACGGTCAATAACTTTGCGGATTATAAGCAGTCTAGCAAATACCTCATAAAAATTGTTCATTTACGAAAACTATTTTTACATTTGGCAGGCATTTTGGCTTCACCGAGAAAGTTTGCAGACAATGACATTAATTAGCACGATATTTTTGCTCCACTATGCGCGTGCATGCTATCCGCTGACAATATTTTTTATAACATTTAAATAAAATTAAAAAAATTTCATTATAACCGCTGATATTTTTTTAATAAATCAGTCGATCAGTTTGCAATGGTCCTTGATCGACGTAAGAAATGGACATACTTACCTACCTAAATAAATTAATAAATTAATAATGTATGCCTTAAGCCATGTATTCACTAGGGAACAAATCGCGAAACATTCCGCTCGGCATGTCGCATCAACATCTACGCTCATGTTTCGGGGACAATGACGCGGTCATTTGACGTGTACACACCGGGACTCGCATATCTTGTCGCGGAAATGTCACCCGATGAGGTTACGATGACAGCTGCGGTATCTCATTTGGCGAAAACGGGGTTCCGCGCAATTCGAAATGTTTTTTTGGGTCGCAATTTCAAATTAACGAGGTTTTACTGTAGTAAATTGAATATTATTAAAAACAAGGTCCTTTTTGCAAATAATTATTGTTTTCCAGACGTCGCGGAAATATATAGCCCTATGAGGTTATGATGACAGCCGCGTATCTATTTATGTTAATGAGTTTATCGAAAAGTAAGAGGAGAAAAAAGAGGAGAATGCGAAATTATTTACTGCAAAGAGAAAGAAGGACGGACATTCTATGCGATCTTCGATCGATACAGCTCGATGAGTTCAAGAACGATTTCGTTTCCCCGCATTGTAGAAATGCCGCGCTATGTTGTGCGCGACGTCGCGGAACAGTGCACAACGTTGCAACGTCACGTAGACTCTATGCCGCGCGTGCTGTTGAGGGACAATTTGTTCCCTAGTGAATACATGGCTTTATACAGGGTGTACCAGAGCTAGCTGCATAAACTTGGCCGGTGATTACTGCCTGTGTTATAAGTCTAAAATGTTCAAGCGACCATGACCTAATATCAATAATTATGGAGATATGCAATATCAAAGTTGACATTTTTTTTCAATACTACCAGAGCCAGCTGCATAAACTTGGTCGGAGATTACTGCCTGTGTTATAAGTCTAAAATGTTCAAGCAACCATGACCTAATATCAATAGTTATGGAGATACGCAATATCAAAGTTTACAATTTTTTCAATATTTCTGACTTCTTTTTTGCAAAAAGTTGAACTATCATTACAGTAAATTATGTCGATTATGAAAAAATTATCGCTTTAATACATGTCGAAAAAATGATAAAAACCTCGCAAAAATTGAAAAAACAATTTTTAGACGGTTTTTATCATATTTTTCGACTTGTATTAAAGCGAATAATTTTTTCATAATCGACATAAGTTACTGTTATGATATTCCAAATTTTTGCAATAAATAAGTCAGAAATTTAAAAAAAAAAGCAAACATTGACATTGCATATCTCCATCACTATTGATGTTAGCTAGTTCATGGTTGCCTGAACATTTTAGACGAATAACATAGGCAGAAATCTACTTTCCAAGATTCTGCTGCTTATTCTGGTGCATTCCGTATATATATAAAACTGCACATTTTATTAATGTGGGTAAAACTGCACAATATTATACACTACGCTACTCGCTGCCACCAATCCCATCATCCATACATATATATATATTCAGCCTGCGTATGTTTGTGTTCGCAATACTCGAAAAGCCGTCAATGATTGACTTGAAATTTTGACACGAAGTTGCATTCGAATACGCGCATGTTTATATTTATAAAACTTTGTATCTGTCTGTCTGTTCTCTATACAAATCTACACCGTTTGTCCGATCTGACCTAAGTTTTGGACATATTCTTTAGGACCCGGCAGATAACATAGGTGACATTTCCCCCCCCCCCTGATATATTTTCCATGCAAATCAATACCGTTTGACCGATCTGACTCAAATTTTAATAGCTATTTATATTAGTGACAGGAAAAACCTTTATTTTAACTGATTACACAAAAACTGTAAGATTTGTAGCTGATTGTATTGATGATTATGGTAACCAAGTTTTCACAGTTCAAGAGGAAACCATTAATAGAATAAATAAATTTCAGTTACCAATCACCGATGCGACCAGATACAAATGTCAAATAACGGTTACTGTGCAATAGGTTAAAATAATTCAGATCACTGTTTATAATGACAGGTCAGTCAATTTAGACAATTTGTCTCTGCTTATTTTGTCCAAAACAAAGTGAACAAATTATGCGCAGTTTATTTCTACAAAGTATAAGCAAGACGAGGGCAGGAAGTCAAATTTATTTTTACTGAAGTTAGTTTGATTTTTTAAGTTGGCAAACATGATTCATAATTTGTGGTACCTCCTTAATATTGCACATAATAAATTGTGAATGCAAACAGGTACTTACCACATTTCCATCTTCTTCTCTATTAGTCTATCAAAGGTAGCTCGTCGGTCTTGTCGTTAGGGCTCTCGCTTCGTGATGCAAAGGTCGCGGGTTCGAACCTCACTCCAGACCAGCAAGTTAGTCCTATTTTCATAGCACAAGCATGTAGCTTAGTTTGAAAATAGTAAAAATATTGACGTGACATGTAATCTCTATCTTTAAATAAAAAAGTCTATGGCAAGACCTCTCCCGGTTATATCAACAGGGTCAAATCTTCAGATTTCTGCACACAATTTAGCCCAGCAATCTCTGAATCATATATCCGTCAAACGTGGGTCCTCCCAAAATTTTTTAACATGTATCCCCACCAGTTTCCTGTTTATTGATACATATAATTTATTTCTTCACAAAAATTAATTAAATTGAAGATCGCCTTTCCTCAGGGGATAATTTTAATTTACAATATTTTGCGAGAATAACATATTTATTTATATATATCATTCAGTTTCAAAATTCCCTGTATATTTCTTCTCACAAAATCACCAATCACCAAATCACTAAATCAAAAAACCATTGAGTTTCCTGGGTATTTTCAAATACCAGCCAACACATATTTAAATTCAAACTACATCAAAACAAAGAGGAATTTGATATTCATTTCTTAGTTTGACATAAAATTTCAAATTCTGCTATGATCAATGATTAATTTTCAAATTATAAGAAAATAAATTATAGTATATCATAAAGGAACAGCAGATTAAAATTAAACACAAGTAAAATATGTTCCGATATCCCTAACACAATTTTGACAAAAATATTCTTAGATTATATGAATGCACTTAATAGTTTTGTGATATCCAACCTTAGAAGAAATAGCTAATTTTTAAAATAATTAATTTGAAACACTGTCCTGAACAATAACAGCACAAGCCACAGACTTAAAAACTGTAGGCTATTTAGAGGTATAGTATATTTTGTGAATATTATTGTCAAATAAAAGATATTACACAATTAACTGTTCGAAGAATATTTTTTCTTCTTCTGTATGAAGGCTTGAACTTTGTGGTGACATTATTATTAAAATAAAACACAAATTACTTTGTTTTCACCACTATATTAGATTAAAAAATCTACATGTTTCGAGAACAATGTTCTCTTCATCAGGATTATTGTGTACTAATCTTAAAAGTTGAAACAAGCAAATATGTTACGAAATTTGATATGTTCTTTAACTATTAACTAGCAACAAAGCATTAACTAGCAATATTGATTCTGATTTCGCAAAACATCTAATAGAATTCGACCATACATTTGATATTAACACAGGCTTAAAATTTTTACATTTCAACTATAATATACCTCAAATAAATAATTTAGAAATACTCGAAATTAGGAAAAATGTTAATATTAAGTCTAATATAATAAATACACAGACGAAATTTTTGCACAATCCTATTTTGAATATTTTTCCACTTAACATTCCAAATGACCCATAATAATCAACACCTCGAACCCCCCCTTCCCCTCACCAACCCCCTCAACCGCTCCTTCACCGCAACATATTTGCTTGTTTCAACTTTTAAGATTAGTACACAATAATCCTGATGAAGAGAACATTGTTCTCGAAACATGTAGATTTTTTAATCTAATATAGTGGTGAAAACAAAGTAATTTGTGTTTTATTTTTATTACACAATCTCGCGAAATCATCGCTATCTGCCATCATGGATAGGAAATCATTGCTACCTGTAGAAACAACCAAAAAATTTGAAAATGTTGTAAAGTAATGGTAACATTTCTTTAACCTTCCCTACATGAAGTATGAAAAATTACTTACACTCCGAAAGGGGGTACGAAAAGACCCCGAGAATATTTTCTTTAAAAATAACCTTTTTTATTAAATGAAGACATGTTTTAAAGTGTACCTAAATCAATCTTCACATTCTGAATACATATTCTGTTTATAGGTTTAAGTCTGTTTCTGGACATATGTAGATACAGAGGAAAAAACTGCTTTAATATAATACTCATTTATGTCCTTCAGTGGAATTACACCTTCCAAATTAAAATAATTTATATATATATATTAAATAATTTTAAAATAATATAAAATTAAAATAATTCCTTTAAACACTTTTAATAATATTTAGTTTTATAGAAATATCATAACTTTTTTCTTTGTTCACTTTATTACGACAACAGCATTAATTTATTTCTGTTACTATTTCATCAAGCACATCAAGCACATAGAGATCGCAGGTATCTCAAATAGAAGTAGTATTTTTAGGTAAATTGAGAAGGCCAAGAGGCGACATTACAATATTATGAACTCTTGTTTTATTACTTGGACAACTATACGTTCCATATATGATCAGATTTCAATCTCAACGTTATATTTATATGTATATAATTTCCAAAATGACTGATATCGCAATGCAAATTTTCATATACTTAATCAGTGTCAAAATCATCACCATTATCACCATGCTTATCTTCTGTCATTCTTTCTATATCTTCATACTTCCTTTTTTGAGATATGCTCGTATTTCTGGGGAATAGTTTTAAAAAATTTACAAAATCTGTCATGACTTGTAAAAGTATTTTATTGTTTATATTGAATAGATAAAACAATTTATCATATAATACTGTTGTGACTCATAAAAATATGATATTGTTTATATTGAATGAATAAAATAAAACATTTACTCACGATTATGCTGTATACAATAACGAATGCGATCAAAACTAAAATCCACCTTGAGCACTGAACCTCCGACAGGTTCTGACATGTCTTATTTGTGTAATGTTGTGGATTGGGCAATTTGGAGGAACAGGGTTATGTATCGGAGTCTCGTTTTCTCACATTAAGTGCAAAAGCCTTCAATGTATATGGACAAGTGAAACGAAATATATTATGCACTCGATACCAACAAGTTACGATAGTAACATATCGTCACCGATTATGGTAAGACAGAAATTTCTCGCAATATTTACATTTTCATTGTAAATACTTAGTTTTTATTAGGCTTACGTATATGCATATTTTAAATGTTCAAATTTAAGATTTCACTAGTATTGATGGAATTGCTTGATTAATTACCGAATTATCGGGATAAATATCGATTTGGGAGACTTAAGATCCCGTTTCTGGCAAGAGTGGTTAACTCTTTTATTCTCTTCTTTTCTACTCCAGTCCACAATAGAGTATTTGTGATAAAATGGTATCACAACTAACAGATATAATAAGGAAATGAAAAACATGCTTTTAGTATATACATCTGCGGGCTCTAGTCGGACTACTAATGGATGATGATATCTACAAGTTCATATTAATAATAAATACAGGATACTCTTTGCCATTCTTCTACACACAAAGCCTACAGCACACCTCAGTCCACCATTGCTATTATAAAAATTCAGGGGACTACACAACATAATGGAGCAGAGAAAAAAATGTTTTAAAATTATTTATTATTACATTTTACAAGTAAACATGAGTTTAAATATGAATATCTTTTAAATACTCTTACTACTTTTGCTAAATAAAATGTATGAATCTCATAATATTATAATAAATCAATGAAAATATAAACTGTAAAAGCCATCACGGCATTTTTTTTATCTTACGACAACATATTATTAAATGCGAAACAAATCACAACCAAAAATTATTTTTTCCAAACACGAATCATCAAATGTATCTTACAGCATAAAATTACAATTTTGCATCCAACAAATAAATATTAAGACCTGCATAATTACATAAAGTAAGTTGTATTTTTAAAATAACGTGGAAAATGTCATTGATTGATAAAAGCTTTTGCTAAAATTTAGTGAAATTATAAAAATGTTTTATCACCAGATTACTCACATAAGATTAATTATTCAGAAAAAAGAACAATGTATAATATAGTTTAATAATACCATGTGTAGTTTATAAAATCTAATGCTAACATTAATATTCATGTGAATTGTATAGATGCGAGATAAAATTATTAAGCAGGGAGAAAAAATGAACGAGACCAGTATCACTTACAAATTGGAAAAAATGCAATATATACGAAATATGAAACAAGCCAGACCTTAAAAAAGTTATAAAGCTCTTACCACAGTTTTTTTAATAATAATATAAATATTTAATCAAATTAATATTACATTGAATGGACGAATTCTGAAAATACATAAAAAAATAATTTGTTAATATTTTTAATACCACATATATATTACCGTCTTTTTTTAGCAGTTTTTTTGTTGTTTTAACTACACAATTATTGAGGCAGCCAGAACTTTTTTCTAATTCTCATTTTCTTTGGAAAGTTGCTTTGCGGCTTATGATTTGTCGACGGGGGCAGGTTAATAATAATCTCAAATCAACTGTTTTCGACAAACACAAAGTTCGCCAAAATTATATTTATTTTGAAAAAAGATAAGTGTGAAAAGATGCAAATGACAGCTGAAACTCAAAACTTGCATTTAAAAATTTAATTTTCGTAAAGCGTACTGAAGATTGAATCATGTGAACAACTATATAAGTAAGTTAAGTGCTAATTAAAATGTGTTATTAATTTTAAAGAAAAAATAAAAACGAAAAATTCAAGAACAAATAGAAAAATTGTAAAATAATATACAACGGCATCGCTTAATGTATTTATTCATTATCGGACTTAGTCGACTTTGCAGTCATGTTACCGGGTGATCAAAAAAGTTCCAATAGTTTGAGGCGCGAAAAATTTAATTCAATTACAAATATTCGCACATTGGGTTGCTAAAATTAAAGTGGTTCAAACATGTTCACATTGTGAAACATGATACAACCTGTGAGAAATTTAACAACCAGCCTCTAGATAGAACACAAGCCAAATATGTCAAGTCTTGCAGAGTGATAGAATAAAATCAATTATTTTCATTAGTGTCATAGAAGAAATGTACAAATTGCAATATCAGCGGTAGTAAAGAATTTTTCTACACGCAGAACACAAACGGTATTATCCAGTAAGAACTTCAGTCAAATAAGATATTGACATACCGCAAAAACTGATGATGACTTGATTAAATGAAATACAGCATTAAATAAAATGTTGTATTTTTTCAATTCCCCGGGATGGGTTGATAGATTATGTTTATTTCCCTGACGTCACCGCCAATTATTACTTTTTCTTATTATCAAAAACGCAACTGACAATTTCTAAACTGAGATGCATCGGAACAGTATAACAGAAGTGTAATCTCTCCAGTACAAAAAAAAGCTTTTTTTTATTTGATACCACTCGTGGTTTAAAAAAAAAAATTACGAAACCGACATCTTTATTAATAATTTTGTTTAAATGTTCAATTTTTTTATTTTTAAAAATAGTTAAGCTGGAATGTAAACAAAGAGCAAAAAAATATTTGAAATAATATGAAAATAATTAGGTAGGAAGAAAATAAAAAATGGAAATACAAAATTGAATATTATGTTCTCCCCAAAAAAAATAATAATCAGAATCATTAATAAGTGAAATTAATGATCATTGGAGTATCAATTAAGGATAATCTGTTATCAGATTCACCAGTTAGTGGATTTAAATTTATCTTGATCAAATGTGAATAAGTGGCGCCCATAGTAGTCAGATCTTCAGTATCGTATGTTGATGAGTTTATTGTGAATCTTCATCATCATCGTCGGCTTTTCTTTTACTGGCGCAGTGTCTCCTCTCGGTGTCTGCGCAGGGGGGAAGATACTTTTCCCATTTCTTGTGATTCAGTTCATTGAAGTCTTCACAATGACGGGCGATGTCCCTCAAGTACGTGGCCAGATACAGCAGTTCGCGGTCCTTGTCCCTATTCAGGTGGGCTTGTCTGAAGGGCCTGATTTTTAAGCCAGTTTTTGGGTTCATAATGAAATTGCGCCGTATGTCGTCAAACATAATTGTATTTTTAGACGAGTACTGGTTGAATTTGCCCCAAATGACTCCCAAAGGCTTGACCTTAAAAGCAAATATTAAAAATTAAATGTGAAACTATATTCACATTTTAAAAAGACATATTAATTAAACTAAATTATTTTATCCATAACTATATGTTAGAAGCCTCAACAACCGTCGAGCTTGCATGCGAAGATGTGTGGATGTAGATGAAACGAAAGTTGTATGTTAGGACAGAAGAGTATGGCGCTCTATCCTCTCTGCCTACCCCCACGGCGAAAAGGCGTGATGGTAAGTTAGTTAGTTAGTTATATGCAGCAGAACCTCATTAATTCGAAATTCAAGTTCCCCTTAAAACCCAATGCGATTGCGAAATCTGCCAAAAATTGTAAAACTCGTAAAAAAAGCCATTCATTTTGTGAAAAACATCTGTAATTTTGCATATTTCAAGAAATTATGTCAAAAACACAATACATATTTAGTTTTGCTCATACAAAGATCACATTTCTATTACAAAAGCACCCGATACTGACGTATGTATTTGTTGATCTCACTTGCAAAAAATCAAAATTTGACAAATATTTTTTTCAATTTCATTAAAATTCAAAACTAAATTGTATCGATTTAAGGCGCAAAGAGCTAAAAATTATTTTGAATTACGAATTACAGGGGTTTTTGAATTATCGAGGCTAATCTACAAAGAAATTAACATTTTGAGATGGGACTATATGTTGAAAAATATCAAATTATGGCGAAAGTCAAATTATCAGAGATCGAATTAACGGGGTTTTTCCTATATATGTTTGTGTATGTTATATGTATAATACATGTAATATATAGTAAATATTGTCTAAAATGGCTTTTTATGGGATATTACAGATACTAATTTATTCAGTACATTACTGATTTTTAAGACTTTGTACTGATTTGAAATTTGTACTGAATCTAAAAAAAGCAAATATATTAAAAAATTCATACATATTTCCTTGTATCCATCATATTCATATAATTATTATTCATGTGCCTGAAGACTTCATCTGCCAGCAATGAGACAGTAGCAGTTGAGTTTTGGAATGTTGGTAGTAGAGTTGTGTGCTTAAATTTTTAATATGTTTTGGAATGTTGGTAGTAGAGTTGAGTGCTTAACTTTTTAATATGTTTTGAGATATGTGAAGAGGGAAAAAATGGTACTGGTCTGTTATATTCTAATAAGAGTGTTGTGCAATATGATTCAACACTTAAAAATATCTATTGTATATATTTTTTCTAATAATATAATAAAGGCAATTTGATTTTTTTATAACATATTTTTTGAACAGTAATTGTTTCGTCACCAAAATATACATTTAACAATTTGGCAGTGTTTTATATAAAAAAAAATGTCTTATAAATTTGAATTGATTTTATATGAATATTTGTTTGAATTAATAAAGAATGTGTTTTATTTATTTTTAACGAGCAAGTACTCGATATATTATTATCAAGAAAATTTGAAACCAGAACGTGAAAAAAATGTAACTAGGGAGTTCTGATGTTTGTTTGAAAATAAATAAAGTGACAGGTATAAAAAGAAAATTATCGATGATTTGGGCTCTCTTCTCTTTCAACGCTATACTTCATCGTGGCCATGTCTTTGATACTCGTGTATTCTTTGATAAAGCCACTTTTCGCGTAATTCTTCTTTTTTATACCTGATCTGTATTATAAAATTGTTTTAATTCACTCGCGCGAATTTTAGAATCGGTGAATTTAGTAATTTGCAAAGCCGATCTCGGGAAGAGAAATGTTAGTCTGAGGATTGAACATATTTCGTCTGGCCCGGGTTTGGTAAACATTTTGGTCCTCGAGCCGGACAGGTTGAGCCGGACATTGAGGTCAAACATTTTGGTCCTTCGAGAAGCCGAATCGTGTCGAGATGGAGGTAAATTCAATTTTGTCGGGGAAAAGCTTATCGGTAAGCTCGTCAAGACGGGAGGCTTCATTGAGGCTAACCAGACAAAGAGCGAGAATAGCAAGAGAGCAGGCGATATTACGAGAAGCAGAGGAAAATGCGAGGATAGCAAGAGAGCAGGCGATATTACAAGAAGCCGAGGAAAATGCGAGGATAGCTAGAGAAAGAGCAATATTAGCGGCAGATGTTTTGGAAATAGAAGCAGAAGAAGATTTATTAGAGCAGAATTCTAGAGTCACAGAAAAGTCAATAATTAACAGTGTAAATGGGTGGTTAGACAGTCAGAATATTGAAGAAAACCAGTGCGAGGTTCCAGAGGGTATCAACACGAATCCAATATACAACCAAGGAAACCAGGAACCAGATATACGCAGGTCTGGTTCTGAGAATAGCCAGCAGCGAGTTATCCAGGAATTAGACCCAGCTAGGTCTAATTCTGAGAATCGTCGCATGGGCATAGAAAGAAGATACCAGAAATCAGGCCCATCAAGGTCTGATTTCGAGAATCGTCGGATGGCAGAGCTTCGCGAGGGTGCAGAGACCGAAAATCATCGTATAAAAAGAATGGGTGAGACATTTTCTTATTATAATACATTGCCAAATTCTATAGATTTACCATATTTTTCTGGTAATCCAATTGAATGGTTAAGCTTTAAATGTATCTTTGAAGAGTCGTCAAAGCATTTTAAAATATCCAACGCAAATAATTTATATAGATTGCATAGAGCGTTGAGAGGTGAAGCTAGAGAGGCAGTTTCCATTTTATTATTATCTCCAGATAACATAGGTGATATTATGAATTGTTTAGAAAGCTTGTTTGGAGATACCAACCAAATCATAGAAAAAACTATTTATGATATAAAATGCTTTCCAAAATTAGGAGAAAAATTCAATTTAGATGAAATTGTTAGATTTTCATGTAAAATAAAAAATCTAGTCGCGTTATTGAGAACATTAAAAGTAACGGGACATTTATATAATCCGGATTTATTACGAAATGTGGTGAACACATTAACTTTGAATCTCCAGAATATTTGGGCGACCGATAAAATTCGACGTTTTAGTGACAAACCAGGCATATGTTATTTCTCTAGTTGGCTAGAAGAAATAGTAATAAATGCTAGAAATTCAGGTCTAAATAATAATTATACTATTGAGGAATATAAAAATAATAAAGAAATCTGGAAATGTAATTCAAATGGAAAAAATATGAGATTCCATGAAAAACAAAAATGGGTAAACAATCTCGTAACTAGGGAAGAAAAAAGATGTTTTATGTGCAACAAAGCTCACGATATATGGAAATGCGACATATTTAAAAGTCTTTCGGTGAAAAAACGATGGGAAATAGTAAAAAAAGAAAAACTATGTTTTAAATGTCTAGATAGAAAACACGTTTCATCACAGTGTGAGTTGAATAAAAGATATCCAGAATATAAATTTAACAAATTATTGTGCGAAAACGAATCGGAGAATTCATTTCATGAAACAATAACAAATATATGGGAAGGAAATCTGATTTGTTCAGAGAAAGGATCGCAAGCGAGTCTTGTGAAAAAGGAAAATGTAATTAATTTCGATATTACGCAATATGCAGACGTTGCTATTGCAATACCTAATAAACAAAAGAACGCGTTGAAAACATGTGAACCAGATATCAATAATTTTTCAGAGGATAAAATATTGGAAACTTCTGAACGAGAAGTAGAAATTGCTAAGATTTTTCCGAATGTCTCTTTTGAAAAAGACATTAATTGTGAACTTGGAAATAATGTGAATGAGTTGTCGCAAAAGGGTTTAAGTTACAAACCTGTTCAGCCAACGCCGACGTTAATATCAAATGAGTTAAATAAAAATAATTACGAATTTTCGAATGATATTGATATTTCTCAAAATGTAATTGAACAAACGAAAGGGATTTCTGCAGCTAAAAATACTATAAATAGTCTTTTTGAAAGATCTGATAATTTTAACAATTCTTTGTCAGTTAGTGAAAATGAAAAAAATGATTCCCACAGTCTCTACAAAGTCATTGATATACCGCAGTTAGAGGATATTTCTGTTCTAAAAAACGAATCTTTTTGTCAGTCTGATTTAGATAAAGAAAGTGATAGTTTAACCACATTAAATCAGTGCATCGACAAAATAATTGAAGAATCTCAGTCTAGAGAAAATGGTGATACAATTGTAAGATCAAAGAATCAGAATTTTGGATCTGTTGAAAAATCCTGTAATAATCACGGGGAATTTATGATTGATTTACAGATTAATAATGAAGCAGAAAATAAATCTTGTGTCAATTTAATTGAATTAGTGGAAATTAATAATAGCAAAAATATTACAATGCACAAATTAAAAGAGAAATCTGTAGAATTGTGTAACACAATTAATAAATCGAGCGAAGAAATCGAAGAACAAGAAATTATTATAGCAATACATGAAAAAGAAATCCAGTCTTCGCAAGATAAATTTTGTAATACTGAAAAAGGGCTAGTTTTACAACGCGAATTATTTAATGTATCGGAAAAGGAAGTAATGAATCGTCAATATTACTACAATTTGATGAATTTAGAATTACAAAATTACAATACAAAAAAGTTAGGAAAAACACGTTTAGTTTTTGATGGAGATCCAGACAGGACAGCCTTTTGCATTTGAATTTATATACTATGTTTTTTTAATTTATTTTACAAATTAAAAAACGAATCATTATGTGCTGAATTATTGAGATTATATTATAGGAATATAGGAGATCGGTCAGTAAAATAACAATTTTGGATTTTGAAAATGATAAATAGAAATAAATTCGATCTCGTTTTATAATTTGTATAGATAAATAATGTTAATAAAGTTTCAAATTTATTTCTTTTACGATTCTTTGAAGATGTGAATTTCGATTTTTTTTTAAATAGAAGTTAAAATGTTAATTAATTTAATTACGTACGATAAAAGTTCGAATAAAGTTTCGAAAAACTTTTATTTTTGAAAAGTCAAATCACCGGTTAATAGAGATAATTATATATTTTGGAGTAATTTTTTAGTGTATACTTTATACACTAGGGTGGAGTGTTTCGTCACCAAAATATACATTTAACAATTTGGCAGTGTTTTATATAAAAAAAAATGTCTTATAAATTTGAATTGATTTTATATGAATATTTGTTTGAATTAATAAAGAATGTGTTTTATTTATTTTTAACGAGCAAGTACTCGATATATTATTATCAAGAAAATTTGAAACCAGAACGTGAAAAAAATGTAACTAGGGAGTTCTGATGTTTGTTTGAAAATAAATAAAGTGACAGGTATAAAAAGAAAATTATCGATGATTTGGGCTCTCTTCTCTTTCAACGCTATACTTCATCGTGGCCATGTCTTTGATACTCGTGTATTCTTTGATAAAGCCACTTTTCGCGTAATTCTTCTTTTTTATACCTGATCTGTATTATAAAATTGTTTTAATTCACTCGCGCGGATTTTAGAATCGGTGAATTTAGTAATTTGCAAAGCCGATCTCGGGAAGAGAAATGTTAGTCTGAGGATTGAACATATTTCGTCTGGCCCGGGTTTGGTTGAAACATTTTGGTCCTCGAGCCGGACAGGTTGAGCCGGACATTGAGGTCAAACAGTAATAAAATACGAAATTTCGGTCCCGTGTCACACTTATTAGTTAGGACATTGCAAATAATAATTTTAAAAATGTATTGATTTTGCCTTCAGAAAATCTGATCAGGTTAAGGAGTTACACTGCCTTTTTTTGTTCTTTATGTTCCCTTAAACAATGGGTATATAGCAGGCGCGTGCAGTGAGAACATTGAAACATGACTTTTTTGTAAACATATATTTTGAAAAAAAAAATAGAAATCAAACATTTATGCTACAGATTTTTATAATATATAACAATATGAATGCTATGATAACAATTGTGATGGAAATATTACGAAAAATGTGTTGTATTCCAATTTGTTTTCTAAATAATTCGTTACGTAAAAGTCATGCTGCGATGTTCCCACTGCACGCCTCTGGTGTATAGTAATGTAAATAATGGGTAAACAGTTGAAATAAGACTACTCACATTTTTTTTTTTTTTTTTAATTTAATGGCTTGTCACCCAGTAAAAGGATGTTATTGCCAAAAACTAGTCAATAGGTCATCGACATAAACATTACAGCTCAATGCAATTACTCTCTAAAAATCGTAGTAACACTTTCAATACTTCCCGTCGGCAGTCTGTAAGCAAGAGCTGGATATTTGTAGGGAAAGGGACATTAAGATCTGCAAGATCCTGGAGTAGAGACTGAGTACCGACATTTAAAATGCAATTGAAAAACAAGTGGTTCAAATCCTCCTCCTCTTGTCCACACTCACAGATTGAGGAGTTAAGAACATGAATTTTTGCAAGGTGTAAGCGGATAGAGCAATGACCCAGACGCATTCGGCATGGGTAAACAGTTGAAATAAGACTACTCACATTCATACTAAAAATTATTAAAGAAACATTGTTGACTACTTGGTAAGGATAAATGGCAATTAGAAATAAATTAAACACGTTAACTTCATATAAAACCAGTATTTATTTGTGAATATGTCAACCGGTTTCGCTTCACTCAAGCTTCATCAGGGCACTATTAAGAACTGTTTTCAGTTCTTCGTGCCCTGATGAAGTTTGATTAAAGTGAAACCGGTTGACATATTCACAAATAAATAGTGGTTTTTTTACTAAGTTACGTGTTTAATTTATTTAATATGTCAAAGCACAAAGTGATTGCTTTATAGTATAATATAATTAGAAAAAGTAATTTTATACAGTAGGCGATATAATAAATTATAGAAGAAGAATTAACCCCGATAATTTGAAAACCATAGTAATTTGAAATAATTTTTAGCCCCTTGCGCCATAAATCGATACATCTTAGTTCACAACCAATTGAAAAAATATTTCAATTTTTTTTGCAAATGAGAACAAATAATCGGGTACTTCATATAGAAATGTCGCGATCGCGATTATTAGCTTGATAAATGTTGCGTTTACATTTAAGTAAATTTAAAATTTACATATTTACACAAATAAATAATGTAGTAATGAATATCTGAGTACTTACGTCAATAATTCCATATTTTGGTGTGTGTACGGTTATCATGGCCAGGTGGTCCAAATAAAACATTATTTTATAATCCTCGTGTGTGGAGATGCCGAGCAATTTCATCTTCTCCTCGATCCACTTCATGCCGGTGGCGGACCATATCACTATGTCGTAGTGTCTGTATGCAGATGTCAGAAACTCATGGAGGTATGGGCGCATAAGTTCATAACCTTCAATTAATTAGGCATACTATATATCTACCTGTTTACATAGCATCATACTCATTAATTATCTAAAGTTAAGAATTTTACACATAATATTAAAACATTTAAAAAATAGATAGGTAAGTTTGATCAAATCAAACTATTGTGCTAGTCTTGTATTTGGCCAATGAAGGAAACATCAAAGAGCTACGAGTGATGTAAAACAGGGCTATTAGAATCACATTAGGATGGAAATAAAAAAAATACTTGTTTATACCCTTCTCATATTTGTACACAAAATTCTCAGTAGGTAACAAAATGCCGAAATATTTTTGGAACAAAATTGTTGCGAAAAGTGTGATATACATAACTATAATACGTACTAGAAATAGGAATACAATAAAATTGCCGTACAAGAAAAATATGTATAAACAGAATTGTCTAATGTACAGAGGTGTAAAAATGTATAAAATGCCGGAAAATATTAAAAATATAAATAAGATTAATGTTTTTAAAAATAATTGCTATAATTGTTGTAAAAATAGCATAGAATTGTTGAGAATACAATGTATTAGGTGTATATTGAATTATAGATTGTATTAATTAGGGAATGTCATCAGAAGGAGATGGAATCTTAAGTGAAAATATATTCAATAGTGGGTTGTGCACAAATTTTGTCTGGTTATTTATTATATTTGAATTAGTATTGACACTTTTCCTAATTTCAAGTATTTCTAAATTATTTATCTGTGGGATCTTATAACTAGTATGTAGAAATTTTAAACCTGTATTGATAGTAAATAAATGGTCATGTTGAATCGGATTTTGCAAAACATTTAATAGAACATGAGCAGGAGATGGATGGGAAAAAGGGAGGGATAAACTAGGCTTTGGAAAAGGTAAAAATGCTTTAGTTTGCTTTGGAGGATACTTATGGTCTGTGATGATGTGATGTCTGTTCATAGTCGATTCCACAGCCTACTGCTAGCCGACTGCTCTCGGAATGAGGAGTTCAAGAATTCATTATTGTGAATGGGGTTGTGAAGCACTGTCAGGTGAACGGGGTGGGAGGCCATGATTAGATAGAAAGTTGAATTTAGATTTCTGGTACTGAGGTGTGTGTTGATTGAAAAGAACATTATTATAAAGTAGAGATAAAATATAGATGTTATGGCATTGTGGGGCAATGGAGAAGATTTTGGAAAAATGAGATGTAATAGATTTTTTTGTGGTTGAAGATGAAACGGTTACATACGTTTTGAAGGCGTTGCGGTTTGTTGAGATGCAGATGAATTTAATTTAAAAATTAGATAGTGGTGATGTCTGTAAGGTGAACAGTTGGACGCAATTATTCATTTCAAAAAACTAACAAACTTTGCATAAACCACGTTGATTTTAACGCAGTAGTGTTAGATGCTCAATTTATTTTTTCGCTTTTGACACTTTTGCTTAGGTATAATCATTAAATTTTATATTCTTACAAAGCAAATGAGCTGTTGTACAGAACATTCAGGAATCGAGGGATTTGTGCAACATGAATGGCAATATAACTTTACCTGATTCAGCGGCAGATCGATGATCGAACAAAGTGTAGTCAATATCGAGTACAAGCAGATTCTTATTTGGCCGTGGTTCATTGAGCATGGTAATTTTATATTCCTTAATTCTTTTTTCAATTTTTTGAAGATACACCTAAAACAGATTGCAATTTAGCAATTAATAAAAAAATTATCACGATACAAAGATAGATTTCATTGTGGTTACAAAAAATGTTTAAATAAAAATATATGCCTTATAAACCGAAGAAACAAAAAGGAATGCCGCACTAAGGCAAAGCTAATAAAATAATACATATATAATAATGTTCCTTTAAGAATTTTTTCAAATCAGTTATTAATTGTGAAATTGACATTTGCCAAATATGTAATCATATACCGACACGTCACCCAGTATTCTCGGCAAATGCAAATTGGCGTTTTTGCTTCTAATCCCCACATTTATACACTTTATTCTCTAAAACACACCGAAAAAACAGATGTATACAAAATTTGCATATTTTTTTAACAGTGTAAAAAATACTTACTAAATGGGTGTTATGCGAAGATATTTGCTTGCTTTCAGCATACACATGTGTATAAAAGCCTTTACATAATACAATATTAAAACTAACGCGTGGTATTGCTTGCCCAACGTAAATTGGCGTGCGGCGAATTTGGAACTAAAACCCACCCTACCCGCACCCGGCGGTAAGCCCTCGCCCTGTCATTCAGTTCAATTTTGTAATTGCTCGGGAGCTGTGACATCTTGATTACCAATATACACTGAATTATTATGTCCAAAACATGCAAAACAGTCCGGGATGGTGCAAGAACAATTGCCAATGAAGTTTTAAAGTTTTGCGAAGCTGAAAAAGCAAATAATGGACCGATATTACCGTCTGACAGTTTGACAGATAGAATGGCCACCATCACTTCTCGGTTTCTTTAGTGCTGCCCGACCAAATTTCTGTTAAAGGCTATGACACCGGTCACCGGACATTCTGTACATTATGTATTGTATAATAAATTTACACCCTGCAACTTCTGTTACGCGACAGGGACGCCCTCCCTCGCACGCCAATTTATAGTGGTCGCATTCTACGTGTGTTATGTTATAATATAAAATTTATGCACACATTTTTAATCCTAATATTTTATTTTTGAAACAGAACCACAATTATATGTAGGAAATACAATTGTAAACAATTTACCCATTTAATCTGCACCTTTTGTAATTATATTCAACAAAATATGAGAAATATTTGTAACAAACTACATATTTTGTGCAAAAACCAACAGCATATTGTCCCATGCAAAGGTTAACAGTAATCTAAAATAATTATCTGCATTTGACTTTTGCGTTGTTTCATCAAGGATAGAATTTAAAATAAAAATACTTAATGGAGATAAACAGTGCAGGAAGCACTTGTAGAATCATCATCAAAAAGTTGTTCCAAGATTATTCATAATAAGAAATCAAAAAGCAATGGCAAAATCCTATTTACTAAATTATTCAGGTGTGAAAAGGGTAAAAAAATAATAGTAAAATGAATATGTTACGTGGGCATTTTCAATAGCTATTTCTTCATCCTCGATGTCCAAGTCATTAATAACATCCTCGGAACCTGTTGGCTTGCTGCAAGCATCTTGGATGGCTTCTTCCAGAGACCCCATCATCATTATCTTAAAATTTGGCTTTAAATTTATATCACCGAGTGTGCAATCATCTTCAGCGGATTTTCCTAAGAGAGCCAAAATATAAATAGATCATTGTATAAAAATTTTACAGTAACAACATGATTTTATATGCCTGGAGCATTGAACACAAGAAACTGAGGCTGGAATCTGAGGACCGAGGGAGACTTGGTATGGCCAAGTCCACTGTGACAAAAGTGATCTAAATCCGTCTTAACAAACATAAGAATTTAACTGGTTAAAGCTGTGACATTCTGCGTAGATTTGCCTTTGGGATATGGTGTTAGGTAGTTGTATGCTGCACATGTCATTAATTGTGAACTCTAAAACAAGCGGCAAAAGAATTCTTACATGCTTTGGATACATTTTTATAAGCGATGAGGGTGAGATTTACAAGAACAGAGAACAAAAGATCAATCTCCTTAAGATAGACAAAGAAAATTGGAAGCTGCTGTTTATGCAATAGAATCACATCAAAGCACCACAATGCTCATACATGACTCGTTGTGAGAGATAATTATATAATGAAAAATTAAAACATTTCTGGCTCTTTATTTAAATGATTTTCATTTAGATATTAAATTTTAATTTCTAATCAACCAATAGCAAATTGAACTAATATATATAAGTTACTTAAATAACTAGCGTTACTTTGCGAGGGTCAAGATATTGGCTGTCGGCCAAGATGTTTGACCCAAATGCTGTATTTGTACATACACATAATGATTCATTTTTTAAATGAATTAAAAACACTTGTCAAAATAAATATGTTAATTTAAAAGATGTACATAAGGAACCATAATTTTTTATGAAAAATTTAATATAAGAGATGTTAAATCAATGTTTTTACTTATTTTTCATTAAAGTTTGAGCTATGAAAAATGGACCAACTTGTATGAACAGGATCTAATCACCAAACTTTGGTGCTAAAGGGAGGTGTGACAACTGCACAACTTAGATCCTTGCTTCCAAGGTTTGCTATCATAGTATTTACATTCACTCCTCAATTGATAATCATCTCATTTAATGACCATTCACACCTACCAACAATAATACGCCATCCTACAGTATGAAAACCATCAAAACTCTGCCTCCCAACAACATCAGCAGAAAAGAGACTAATAAAGTTATAAGATATGTAGCATTGTCTACCTCTAACATTAAGATAGCAGCCGTCAAACTATATTAATGACATCAGGGAGCAATAAATCCCCCCTTCCTTAATTTAGTCAGTCAGTGTTGACAGCATCAATTGATTGCACACTGTGCGCAAATTATAAAAATTCCTTCTTTAAAACAGAAAAGTGAGAAGTTTTTTTTACCAACCAATTCAGTGGAATAGAATATGGTCATAATGAAGAGTGGCTGTATACATCGCACACTTTTATAAGTATAATTAACTTAGTCTTTTATGAGCCAAAAATATCTAGAATATTATACTAAATGTAATTTTGATTATTCTACCATTACAGAGACAATTGAGTATAAAAATTATAGTTTTTATTACAATATTTAGCTAATACTAATCATAACTGAGCTAACATAATCATTTTACAGGATCAACGAGAAATTAGAATTTGAAAATAAATAAACAAATGTTTTTGTTAAGAAATAGGAAATGATTGATCCTGGGTAGGTCCTATAAAAGATTTTTTAAAAGTTACCTGAAAATACAATAATTAAAAACATATGTATCTTTAAAAAGTTCAGTAACTTTTTTTATTATTCCAGATATAATAAAAATATATAAATAAATATAATAAATCAATAAATAAATGCTTATTTAAATAGATTAAGAAAAATTGCAGAGTATAATTAATTGAAGTATTGCACAAGCAAGAAACCTAAACACAGTGATGTATAAATTTCACTTTGAATCATATCCACTTTCAAGTGATGACTCAGAGTAAATTGGTGCTGCATCAAGCGTTCATTTCATTCCCACGGTCCCAGATGAACCTAATGCCTAAAAACATGTAATGGCCTCTGCAAACATATTCATCGTAATGATGAAATAGAGTAATCTCTTCGCATTTATGTATTAAAATATAAATGTGTGATTACAGAAAACTTTTAATTTTGCAGTGTAAATTAGATGGGGAACACGGTTTAGTAGAAAACCGAGTCGAAACAATTTGTGCTTATAATTTTGTAATTATACTTGTTCTGTATTTTACGCCGGCGTTGTCACTCGCAGGCTATTATTGCAACAGCGAACAAACTTACAAATATAAATATTGCAAATGTTAGGCGACGAAAACTGTTTATTTAATACTGGCAGAGATAAGGACATTAAGCAAAATATAAAACCGAAGCGTACGTACCTTGAAACTTGAGATTCAATAGTTTCTGTCTCGCGCATCGAACGCCAGTCTGCACTTCAATTAATTCCTTCAGTTTAATGACCGTGTCGTTGGTACTCAATTCCTGGATTTCGTATTCTTTTCCACTCCATTTCACCACCACATTTATTTTATCGGAATCCATTATGATATATTTATCACAAACAGACCCACCGCGGCAAAAAACAACGTTGACAATGGTGGTTGACAACAACGTTTTTGCATCTGTCAAATTTAAGACTAGACAACTTGACAACAAACTTGAAAACATTACTATTTTTCGATTGGGTGAAAAATACGTAGATACTTCTCGTAAGTAAGCACCTGTTGATGTAACAAATTTTCAACACGTAAACATTCATCTAAATGTCTTATCTATGCATGTCATAATGGCAGATGAAAATTCTCCTGTTGACAAACGAGAAATTCTTTTAAAGAAGAATAATAAATCGTCGCCCCGAGATTACTCTTTAAAAAAGAGAGTTCCGCCTAGACCAGTTAGCAGAGAAAATGATGTGTACATAACAAAGAAAACTAATTTTAAGGTGAAATATTTTTTGAATGGACATATGATCACGCGTGATTGTTCATCACTAATCACTATTTCTTGAACGTTTTTAGGCCCAGCTGGAGAAATGTTCAAATCTTCTTTTGAATGGCGAAAAGGAAATCATTTTACACGGTTTGGGAGCTGCCATATGCCGATGTATTAACTTAGCTCTACAGTTGGAAACGTCTTTTCATGGCACTTGTCAAATAGAAGTTAACACTTCTACCGTGGACCTTATAGGTTAGTTATAATATTAAAAAATATTCTTATATACTTTATTTTTGATATCTAAATGTTTTAGAATTAGAGATATTTCTGAATGTTTTCACCTATTTATGAATTAGTGATTTAATAAAAAAATTATGTAACATTCCACACTGTAATCAATGATGTTAATGTCTACTCAGGAAACCAACGTTTGTATAAAATCCTTTGGGACCTTTGTAAATAATTCAGCACACAAATCTATTATTGTCTTTTAAAAAATCTCAGTGGGGGACAATGATTAAAACTCAATATTTCCAAGTATATATTATTTTGTAAATGCATTCTAAAAACGATGTTCATCCGAAATGGCATACGGAAAGCATTCAGAAACCAATTGCACTTTTTAATTAAATTTTCCATTGATTATGTACTTGCAATATCCTAGAATATAAAATAATACTTTTGCTAATATGAACATAATACTGCCATATTTTTTTTTATAAAAGTAATCTTTAATCTTTTCAGATGACTTGGAGCCAAATACTGATGAAGGGGATTTTGGATCTCAAGTGAGACAAAACTCTGCCGTTCACATAAGAATATATCGGACAGCCTGCCTAGAAACTCAATAGTGTCGCGTGTACTTTGCAAAATGTTTTTTACGCTTAAGGAAATCGTTTCATGGATTGGATTAACAGTTTTCGAAATCTGGATAAACCTTTTTTCTATAACAATATTTACCGTCTTGCTCGCCCTGAAGGTGGATGGAGTTCTGTCAGAATCCTGGTGGATAATTTTTTCTCCACTTTTTATTAGCGATGGTCTCAACGCATATTTTTGTGTGATTATATTCATTCGCCTTAACCTTTATACCACCCTTAAAGCATCTCTGTATCGCGCCTCTTGGAGTGCAATATTTTTGGGTTTAACTTTTGTGTTTAAATTTCTTCTCTGTAAAAAATTGACCGGCCAATCTACAATCGAGTACAGTGAAGTGTTTGCTCCCCTATTCATACTCCTGCAACTGATTGCCGTTCGTGCTTGTCAACTTCATCAGTGACCATTGATATTCTTAAGTATGCACTGTAAATTAAATCTAATGTATAATTAAGTAATTCTAGTTTTATTTTTATTAAAATATGGTTTTCATGCCTAAAATAAGTACTTTGTTTTTATATATATATAAACGTATCACCTTTAGCTAAAGCTAAAACTGCATTTCGGAATAAAGGCTTCAATGTGTACATGCTCACCAATTTGAAGGATTCAAAATGAACCCTCTATCTGTAGTAGGTACCTGATCTACTCCCGACTCGTTTGCAGGTCGAACTTGTTGCACAGTTCATCTACTAAAATGAACCACACAAAGTTAGCTGCTTGCTCGTTGTTCTTGTGGTACTTCAGCTTCATGCTATAAAATTATGCATGTAGCCGGCGAAGTGAGAAGGGTTCATGTCTGTGTTTTTTTAAGTTTAATTAATTTTTGTAACACCTTGCTTTGTAAAGTTTACCTTTTATTCACTCGTTCGCAGTTCAATGATATATTTTGCGTGTTACCAGTTCATTTGTTTTTAGTAGTACAGTAAAAACCCCGTTAATTCGAACCCTGATGTTTCGAAATTCGAAAAAATGTGAAAATTTTCAAACCTACAAAATTGCAAAAACGCGAAATTTTTCATAACCCACAAATTCCAAAATGTAAATTTCACAATAGATTATAACCCTGATGATTCAAAAACCCCTGTAATTCGAAATTCGAAAAAAACCCTTGTGCCATAAATCAATTTTATGGCAATAATCAAATATTAGTTCACATAATTCAAAATATTTTTGAAATTTGACAAAATTAAAAAAATGTTTCAATTTTTTTCACAATTGAGAACAAATAGGTATGTCAGTATCGGGTACTTTGGTAATAGAAATGTTGCGATCTTTGTATTAGCATAATAAATATTGCGTTTTTAACATAATTTCTCGAAATATGCAAAATTACAGACTTTTTTCAGGAAAATAATTTTTTTCATGAGTTTTACAATTTTTGGTGAATTTCGCAATTGCATTGAGTTTTTTATTTTACCTTGAATTTCGAATTAAGGGTACTCCGCGTAATTCGAAGTGTTTTTTTTTGGGTCCCTTGAATTTTGAAGAACGTCTATATATGGTGCAGTCCTGTCGACAGGATTTTTGTTTTACCAAATCTGATGCATTTAACTAAATTTTTCTTTGGAAACGTGTTCTCAAATTACACACTATACTATTATGATTAACTTAAATATAAGCAGAAATTAAAAAAATGTTAGTGATAATGAAAAAATTATAATTAAAAAAAAACATTATAACTAAAAATATTTTGCTTATCACCTCCAAACATTGCGGTATTTCAAAACTATGTTTATGCATTTAGTGACTTCTGTATCAGAGATAATATTTTTTATACAAAGCATCCAATATCTAATACAATCTAATAATTTTGAACACTTTGGAAAATATTCACGTACAATACCAATTTTGAATATATGGCTGTGCCAATGTCACATATTTCCAATTATCAGATTATTATGAATAGCCTCCCCTGAGGGTGCACAAAACTAATCTACTTGAACCACATTCATCATCCCGTCCTTACTTTAAAGAATCCGACGTGATGCCAGGGATCTTGCAAAATGAAAGAAATTGCCATTTCTAAATTAAATATTTTTTATTGTTTTCACGGTACTTACTTTAATTTATTTTTAATATTATAATAACATTTCGAAATCAAATTAAAAAATATATTTTACGGTAACTTAGATTATAAAGCATTTTATTATTAAATGCGTAGGTATATTGTTGTGATTAATTATAGAAAATTAAAAAAGTTTCTTTTAGGTTGTTTTTCATCAGATACTCCAAACAAAACATTAATTGCACTGCTCTCAGGCTCCTTTTCTTGATTTTTGTCATCTTTGGAATTTTCTCCACCACCGAAAAATGAAAACGAAGTTTTTGCAAAACTGCTCATATCTAAAAAGCAAAAAATGTTTTCTTAAAATTTTTCATTTGGTATAAAGATTCCAATTCACTTACTGTTTTCAGAAAACAATAGAAAAGAACATTTATTATCTATATAGATAGCTTGTGTCTAATCATAACCGAGCGCATTATAATAGCTGCACTTTGAAAGTTGCATACAGTTCAAAAGTAAAAATATGTTTTACCATTTCCTTCATGCTTGTTAGAGTTGAAATTTCATATGTTTGGTTCTTTCAGTAAGTAGTAAATAAAACCAACATACCTACCTACCGTACAAAAACATAACAAAAAGCAATGCAGGGTATCATCTATGATGTCTAATCTTTCCAATCTTATCTATACCTATAAAACTCAATGACTGTCTGTCTGTTCTCTATACAAATCTACACTGTTTGTCCGATTTTGCATACTTATGCTTTGGGACCCGGTGGGTAACATAGGCGAAATTTCCCCCCTATTCTTTTACACCTTCCCCTCCCCATGATATATTTTAGATGCAAATCTGTGCCGTTTGACCGATCGTACTCAAAATTTGGAAACTTATTCTCTTAAACCCGGCGGGTAACATAAGCGACATTCCCTTCCTATTCTTTTACATCTTCCCCTCCCCCTGATATATTTTAGATGCAAATCTGTGCCGTTTGATCGATCGGACTCAAAATTTGGAAACTTATTCTTTTAAACCCGGCGGGTAACATAAGCGACATTCCCTCCTATTATTTTACACCTTCACTCCCCCTGATATATTTTAGATGCAAATCTGTGCTGTTTGACCGATCGGACTTAAAATTTGGAAACTTATTCTTTTAAACCCGGCGGGTAACATAAGCGACATTCCCCCCTATTATTTTACACCTTCCCCTCCCCCTGATATATTTTAGATGCAAATGTGTGCCGTTTGAACGATCGGACTCAAAATTTGGAAACTTATTCTTTTAAACCCGGCGGGTAACATAAGCGACATTCCCCCCTATTATTTTACACCTTCCCCTCCCCCTGATATATTTTAGATGCAAATGTGTGCCGTTTGACCGATCGGACTCAAAATTTGGAAACTTATTCTTTTAAACCCGGCGGGTAACATAAGCAACATTTCCCCCATATTCTTTTACACCTTCCCCTCCCCCTGATATATTTTAGATGCAAATCTGTACCGTTGGACCAATCGGACTCAAAATTTGGAAACTTATTCCTTAGAACCCGGCGGGTAACATAAGCTACATTTCCCCCTATCCTTTTACAACTTCGCCTCCCCCAGATATATTTTCTGTACAAATCTACACCGCTTGGACCCAGATTTTCCGTACATATTCCTGACGGAAAAAATATGCCATATTTCTTCCCTAGACATCCTATCCATTCCAGCCTTGATTAAATGGAAATATTGTTTTTATTAGGGGCTTTGCAAAACAATGGAATATTTGTTTTCCCCCACAAATTTATTTTCAACTTAACCCTTAACCCATGCTACGCTGAGTACGAACAACTAGTACCTTATAAAATGTACACATTGGCTTTATTTTTACATACATGAAGTTAGCGGGCCGAAGGTTAAGAATGCTCTTTTACAATGGCAATACATATTCTGTACTATTCTGGAAATAGTAATGTTGGGATGTCAGATCTTTATCCCAATCTTGACAAGTATGTATAACATCTTATTGCTCCCAATTTGGATGTTTTAAGTTTGACATTTTTGAAATTAATAACTTCATTCAATCAGAAAACTTTAAAACGTAAACAAACATTAAGTTATTCACAGTTATGAATAATGAGATTTCTAATCTTAATTTCAAACCTGTCAAACATAAATCGTCAAAAAAATGGCGTCACAATGTTATACTGTTATACAATAACTGTCAAGATACAAAAATAGCAATATTGCTTAGTTCAGAATACGGATGACTGGCTCTTGTAAAGATGGGTTTATAGGGAAATTTCACATATCACAAAAACCGATGAAAATATACATATGAAATAGATTCGGTAAATCAGTATGGATAATGTGGGTTAATATTTTGATGCATAATTTTTATTATAAAAATCTACGACACTATTAAAACGCACATGACTGGTCGTGACGTATCAACTTGCGTCGTTGGTGTAGTGCCGTAGTATTTGTATACCTGGATACCATACAACTGTGACACATACTCGTGCTAGTGAATGACGTGTTTTGGTGGGAATTTAAAATGTTGAATTTCAAAACCATTTTTATACTCTTAATATATACAATAAAAAGTCATAGTCGTTTTTTTTTGTATATATTAAGTTTCCTAAACCAAAGTAAAGATTATTCTATTGAAAATAAAGTTTAATTTCCCTATTTCAATGGTTGAGATCTAATACTGTGAGGAAGTGGGAAGAATATAATTCATTATGGACCGGTCCAATAAGTACCTAGCCTACAAAATAAACGAAAATTTTGGAAAAGTGGCAATTTATTTCTCAACATAATCTCCTTTTAGCTCGATACACTTGATTCAGCGAAGCTCCAATTTCTTTAACCCGTCTGAAAAATACGTTTTCTTGAGGTCTGCAAAGTAGGCCTCCGTGGCGGTGATGACCTCCTCATTCGACTCAAATTTCTGCCCGGTGAGTGACTTTTTCAAGTTTGGAAACAAAAAGAAGTTGCACGGGGCCAAATCTGGAGAATAGGGTGGATGGGGCAGCAGTTCGTAGCCCAATTTGGCAGTGGCGAGGGCGGAGGTGTGAGCCACTGCGTTGTCATGGTGGAAGAGCACTTTTTTCTTCGCCAAATGTGGCCGTTTTTTCTGCAATTCGGCGTCGAATTGGCCCAATAATTCGGCATAGTACAGCCCTGTGATCGTTTTGCCCTTCTCCAGGTAGTCGAAGTAGATCACACCTTGTGAATCCCAGAAAACGGTGGCCATCACCTTTCCGGCCGATAGGACAGTCTTCGCCTTCTTTGAAGCACGTTCACCGGGTGAAGTCCACTGTTTCGACTGTTCCTTGGTCTCTGGTGTGTACCAGTGAATCCATGTTTCGTCGACGGTCACGAAACGACATAGAAACTCCTTCGGATTGCGCTTAAACAGCGTCAAACACTGCTCTGAAGTAGTCTCACGGTTTTGCTTGTTGTCCGGAGTGAGCAAACGCGGCAGCCATTGCGCCGACAGTTTTCTCATGCCCAAAATTTCATGCAGGATATGACCCACGCGGCCTTTTGAGATGCCTACTGTCTCAGCTATCTCGCGCACCTTCAATCGGCGGTCTGCTAATACGAGATCGTGGATTTTTGTTATGTTATCCGTGGTAGCCGTTTTCGGGACACCTGGGCGTGGCTCATCAAAAACTGATGTGCGACCACGTTGAAACTCATTAAACCATTTTTTGACAGTCGCCATCGAAGGAAAAGACTCACCATACACAGCATCCAAGCGCTCTTTGATTTCGCTGCGCGATTTCTTTTCCAAAAACAAGAATCGAATCACCAACCGATATTGCGCTTTTTCCATTTTTCTAAAATCCGCGACACGCCCACTTCCACATGCGGTCAAAACAAAACTACGAATCCGATTCGACTGAAATTTTTACAGTAGTCGTCTACGAGAATATACTACACGATAGTAAATTTCTCTTGTGATATTAGCGCCATCGGGCGGTGAGGCTAGGTACTTATTGGACCGCCCTCGTATGTAGGACAAATTCAAATATAATCCGATCAGTAAGCATTAAAATTAATTAAGTATTAGCAATAAATGATTTACACAAGTGGCTCTTTCAGTTATCTCACCTATGCTCGACCTGACTTGCAAGGTCTCGAGACAAACATAGCTATCGGATTCTATTATATATGTAGGTACATTAGTGCAATTGTATTTATATTTCTTATAACCAGCGTGTTTGTATTATGAGTGATTTATTTTGAGGTACTATTATTGGTTGATTTTAAATTTGAACTATAAACCTATGTTGCATCGAATACCTTCAAAAAGTTGTGCATCTTGACTGATAGAAGTTGTGAAATTGATATGAAATTTTATTATGGTGCACTTTACCTTCTACATTACCTTATTAATAATGCAGTGAAACACTTATCCACGATGCAGTGACATAATCTGTTTATAAAAAGATTCTTCTTCTTCTTCTGCTTTATCTAGGACTGCGTCCTGTCATTGCTCGGAGCCTGTTCCTGGGATACAGATGTCCAGCTATCTCGCCATCTTTTATGCGGTCTTCCTGGGAGTCTGGTACCAGACGGCAGCTTGTTCGCTGCTATGCTCACTACTCTCTCAGTACAAGCTCTCTCCACAAGATCTCTCCAGTAACGTCTTCTAGATCTTCCCCATCGGACAATATCCTCGACGTCACAGGTCCTTCGTATTTCGGAATTCCTCACTCGGTCTCGGATTGTCAGTCCCGCAATGGGTCAGAGAGTCTTCATCTCAGTTATTCTTAGGAGATTTTTTGTTCTGGTAGTGTCAGCCCTTGTCTCGATACCGTACGTCATGATTGGGCGGACACAGGTCTTGTATATCTTCACTTTGCTCTCCTTGAACATATGTTCGTTTCTCCAGACAGCATTTCTCAAGCATCCAGCAATAGTTGCGGCTTTGTTTGCTTGCTCTCTTACTTCTTCGTAGAGGTCGTTACTGCTGGATATCTCGACGCCCAAGTACTTGAAGCTCGTTACTTGCTCTATTATTTTATTGTCAATTGCAAGCTCGCATGGTATTGGCAGTTTCGATGTTACTATGCTCTTAGGGCCGGTTGTTTCAAGTTGGATTAAAGTAAGCGTTCTTTTAAAGCATAGATTTTTATCACAGACGATCCGTTTTCGTAAAAATCTATGCTTTGGTCGACCGCTTACTTTGATCGAACTTGAAACAACCGGGCCTTAGTCTTAGCTACGGAGATTTTCATGTTGAATCTTTGTGAAGATATATGGAATTTGTGCAGAAGTTTTTGAAGATCGTCTTCGGAGTTGGCAAAAGTATATAAAAAGATTGACATATTTTATTCTGATGTATGATTATATCATGAACATTTCATCTTTCTCAGATTAAAATTGAGAACTTGTAAGAATTTATAGAAGCCTTTTTCCCTATTCTCTGAATATTAATAGAGAAGAAACAAAGATGTTCTGTAATTGAAATCGGTGTACATATCTCAGCTCAATATTGTCTTGTTATTGGAATTGGGTTCTTACAATTTATAACATCATATATTTGACAAAGTAGGCTTTTCTTTTCACCTTTAATACCAATAAAATTTAATGTGAATTTAATAGCTCAGATCAACAATTACCCAACTGTTTTCACCTTTCGTTTTCAGCTTATGTCATTCTTATGATACAGACAGTTCAGAGTTCCCGATACATATTTTATTTTAAAAAATTTGGTCATAACATTTGCTTTTGTGTCGTCTGTTGTCCACCCGAGTATAAGTTGATGTGGGCTGTATGTACGCCACGCAGAAATGGGCTATGAATTTTGATATTGGATGTTTCTATAACTTTTTCTTTTCCTTTATGACAGTATGTTAATTGACATATTTTATTATAAATTTACTCTCTTACCATTTCCAAACAAAAACTTGTTAGATTCCTTTCTAGGCTTTTTATCCTTCAGTTCCTGATTTGTAACATTTTCTCGTGTTGCCATAAACTCTGCACCAAAATCTGCAATTGAAAATTTTGCAGGCAATATTCATTAAATTAAGTTCAAAACAAAACAACAATCGAGATCAATTTTTGGTTATGTTATCTATTTATTTTGAAGAAGCTACATATTACTAAGAAATTGCGTAGCTATTACTGAATAGTACATGCACAATAATTTCAATTAAAGTGAACATTCACATTCTTCTATTATTTGTAAATACATATAGAAATAAAGAAGAATATTTATATATCGTACAATGTTTTTTTAATATATTTGTAACAATTTAAATTATGAAACTAAAATAACTTTGAAATAGTGAAACAACAAAAAAATTAAATGTCTTGCCTTTTTATTGTGCCTTGATAAATAAATGGTGACAGATACGTGTCAGCACAAAATTATAAACATGAGGGTCTGCTTTTTTTTAGCATGCACTGCAAATACACTGTTCAATTGTCTATAGTACGCACATTGTTTTAAATGTTTTGGTAATTTGTAGGGTGACCATAATGTAATACATAATTTGTTTTTTTCAAAAAATAAATAAGACTATGTACACCGACTACCGACTTTGAAAGTTAGACCAGGTTTCATTTAAGGATTCGGTTGGCTGAGTGTGGGTAACAGTCTATTCCTAAAACGTGTTATAATTTTTTTTTTAATATTACACAAGAATAGGCTGACGATAAATTTGTGGAAATTATAATAAAAACTGAATTACGTTTGTTGATAGTTTTATATTAACAATTCTGTATTATTTTTAATAAGAAAGTAATGATGAAATTACTTTTTATGGCTGCTTTCTTCTTCTTAAGTGTTATTAATTCTTCCATTTAAATATCTTATATTTGCAATTTTTTTTAAATACAGATGCGAATACATATCACGCCAATATTCTTACTATTTTCAAACTAAGTTAAATGCTTGTGTTATGAAAATAGGATTTACTTGCTGGTCTGGAGTAAAGTTCGAATCCGCAATTTAAGAATATAAAATTCTTGTTTTCAAAATGTTCACTATAATTTTTTTTATTGAGTTTTTTTTTATAAATATCTTTAATGTTTAAATCTTACTAATATTCTTATTTTCTTTTAGATTCCATTTCTTTTTGTAACTTAATAAAAAGTCTAAGGCATCAACTTTAACTTAATTAATTAGTAATTTTTTATAAATAGAAATGCGCACACCAATACGTGTCACATCAATATTCATACTATTTTCAAACTAAGCTAAGCGCCTGTGCTATAGGACTAACTTGCTAGTGTCCTGGAACAGGGCTCGAACTACCGACCACCAGATCACTAGGCGAGCATCACACCAACAAGCTACTAATAATAATAATTGAGTGCATTTTTACTATGTTACTTTTTTATTTTTTGTAAGTTTTTAACATTAAAATATGTGGTGTATAAAAGCAAAGGCAGAAATATTCAAAAAAATTGAATGATGGTAATTTTAACTGGTGACTTGTATCTGATTGTGTTAATGATTTTTTGCAATTCGGCGGACAGCCATCAATACTAAACAACAATTATATCTTAGATATACTTGACAATCATCGATACAATCAGATACAAATCCCAAATGACTACCGAAAATAACCGGTTAAAATGACAGTTTAACCATCACTACCAGTCATCGAGGATTATTTACAGAGAATGGACTGAATTTGAGATTTTATATAAAATATAAATTTATAGGAAACAGAAGGAACAGATACATAAAATCTATGATTCAGTACATTCTAAAAAAGTAATCCTGGATGACTGCATTCAAAATATTTTAAATAATTTTTTAATATTGTTGCCTTTGTTTTTATACCCCACATATGTAATTTCATATAATAATATTTATCAGTTTAAACAATGATATTTTTACATTTATGTCATTGTAATACTTTCGTTCCATAAGACAAAATAAAGTGCAGTAAATATTATTAGATGCCATGCGCTCATTTCTGTTGTAAATATTATGGTCACCTTACTTTTTAGGAACGATTTCAGTGTGTAGTCGGTTTGAATACCACCCATATCAATAGATAAATATGTTATGTGTAATATACATCAATGTATTCCAAGTGTGTGCTTACGCCGCGGCTGGTCTACTTACTATAAAGTTACTTTAGTTACATTTTTTTTAAACACATACAGTCGATTCTGCTTAATTGGGACACATTGGGATTAAAAATTTTGTCCTAAATAAGCGGCTGGCTCTAATAAGCGACGTAATTGAAAAAACTAAATTATTAAATTTTAAAAAAAACATTGAATTACAGAAAAAATATATAATTATTAGGTTGTACATATGAATGTTGAAAAATAAAATAATCAATAATACTAAAAAAAATGTATAATGACAGTAACTTTAAAAAAAGTAAAGGTTCGTGAAAATAACCTCCACAATACATTAATTTATCGCATTAAAAAATTTCATCAATTTTGGCCTGTCTTGTATTTTGTTGAACTGCAATTGTACAAAATCAGCACAGGTGTTCAATGCAGGTGTTGGGCTCTCATTGTTGCCTACTTGCATGAAATAACCCTGCAGTATGCTTATACAATTTATCGCATCTTGACTAGTCAAACGAACAAGAGGATATTCATTATCACTGTCGTCGTCTCCGTTTGCTGTTTGATTGCTTTGAATTAATGAATTCAACTGCATCTAAACAGTTTTTATTTTCATTGTAACACGCTAAATTGTCATTTATTGTCAAAATTCTGATAAATTTAAATATCGAATTTTTTTACATCTCCAAATCAAATTTAAGGCAAAGGCAGCAAAGTAATTTCGTATGGTGTTGGCTTTGGTAGCCCACCAACTATCAGCGACTAACTGTATCGCTTGTAGAAGGGTAATTTTAGCGCTAATATCTTTGGTTGACGGGGAAATCGTGAGTAAATCCCCTTCAATCAATTCCAATATTTTAATATAATTAAATAAGTTAGTATCCAATATTTTAATTCACTGTCCCAGTTAAACGGAATGGTGTCCCAGATAACCCAAGTAAACTACTATTATAGCTAGACCGCATTCAAAAGCATGTGCGCAAATGCACTTTCTTTGTCGTGCACAAGGAGGGCGTGGTTCATCATTTCAAATACTGTGTTCTGAGTGAAATTTTGTGGCATGTTATGCAAGAGCCCAGTTTACACGATGTTACGAATGTGAAAATTAATATTAATGTAGTTTTTTCCAAGAATCTTCCAAAACATTATATTATTACCGAGGTTACTATGAATTATTATTTGATAACGAATTTTATTATTTTTTATAAACTTTCAAACAAATATTTTTTCATAATGTTTGAATTTTTGCAAACATTTTTTCAATATGTTTGAATTTTTGCGTGTATATGACGTTTTCATATATTTTTGTGTTCAGTTCCTCCGAATAAATCATCATTTTACCATCTTACGAGTTTTGATTTTTAATTATTTAAACTGAAAAGATTAACGGAATCTAGAGCGAGAAAATATGCATTCTTTGTGTGTACAAGCAGTAATTCCAATACACTATCTGAGTAATGTGTGGTTTTTGTTTACATGTTTGATTGAATGTTTATTTTGTTGTACTGGCTTAGTGTAAAATAAAAATATGTGTGTTGTTATAATGCAATAAATTAACACAAAATAAGTTTTTCTAGTAAGAAAGTAACCTTTTTTAAACTAAAGAGTATATATTTACATATTTGGAATATCATATTGAAGCTTGTAATACGGGCTTTCACCCCGCTTTCTTCTTACCAGACAACGGTAGAGAATAGTCTTTTGACTGTGGTCGACCTATAGTAGCTTTTTTGTTTCTGCTCCCTGGGATTTGGCCCAAATAACCTGTTGTCCCGATAAACCGGTGTCCCAATTAAGCAGAATCGTCTACATATATACATCGTTAAAAAATTTTCCGACATATTAGTTGTGTGAAATTTTATGTGCATATTAATATTAACTTTCTTACTCATGCTGTTGTCATCTCCGTACTCTGAGCCGTCGAAACTTGTTATTGATGAAGCATAAGTATTTTTATACATGTTTTGTGTATCAAATAATTCAGCTTCAATCCTTGACAAGAATGACTTGTGATATTCCTAGAATAATAATTTAAAGACTTCTCACACTAGATATATCCACCATATTAAATTTTTCACCAAATTTCAAGTCCTCCCTATCCTATAGCTTAGTCCGGGGAACGAGTGGACCATAAACTCTTAAACTGTATTAAGAACTTGCGACTGACAAGAGAAAAAATGAGGAATGCTGATAATGAATTATTTATTTAAAATAGAAAGAATACAAAGTTAATGAAGACTAAATTTGAATCGAAATAATATTTTGAAAAGTCATGTGAAATAAGAAATAATAAAATTTGTTTGTATGTATGTATTATTTTTTAAATACACTCATAGTTTTTCATTGCTTATCAGACGTTTCTTTACCATGTGCGGCCAACTCATAAAGTCCAACTTATAAAGTGTGCCCAGATTCTGAGCTGTGTTACCTGATTGAAGCTTATAATTTAATTTGTCATTACATTGGACCTGATTAAGGCCACTGAAATATTGCTTATAAATATAACGTCGGCTACAACACAAAGCTAATTCATGACACTTGTAACAATAATGATAGGCAATTTTTGCCATTTTTGTCAAAATTTAATCTCACTAATACCACAAAGGAAATCACATTATTTTTATACACATGCATAACATAGGTGTATTATTATTATGTGCTAGCTGTAACCCGTCAAAAATGATGGTACTTTAACATGTTGGTTCCTAAGGAATAAGAACCTTTACATATATTTATTTTATTTTAAAAACAAAAATTTAAAAAAACAATTTTTGGGAAAAAATTTACTATAAAAAGGTACGGACGGACGGAGGGACAGATAGATGTAAAAATTATTTTAATTGGGATTACTCGTTTTATTATGCTAACATTATCACGCATTACTCTATTTTTTGTACCCATCTTCTGAAATATTAATAAAAAAACAAGGAAAATTACCCAACAATTTTCAATCAAATTATATATACCTATCCCTCTAAACTGAGGTTTAATAAGTTTTGAAATTAATCATAAAAACGAATGTTTACATAATCTTTATAACTTATGATTTGATTGAAATTATTTATTTTTCATTCCTTGCGATCATAAATTTTATGAAAATTGAGATTTTATGATTTAGAGGCTCTCAAACGGACATATTAAATATATTACAAATATACATTTCACAGTTTTATAGTACAAAATCCATTTACTCACATCATTGGCTTGCTTTGTAGAAGTTTCAATTTTTTCGAACACTGGATTAATTTGTCTTTCCTCTCTTTGGGTGTTTGAAGTTGTCACATCTTTATTAGTAACCTCTGCTTTATTTGGTAACTTCGTTTCTTCATCGAGTCGGTCATTTTTATGTACAATATCATCGTTGTCAATTTTAGTATTTTCATTTTTTGAAAAAAACTTGGAAACCGATGGGCTGGGAGGTGAGGTAGCATCTACTTGCTGAAATAAAGTATTAAGATTGATGTAAATTAATTTGAATAACAACTTACATAAACATGGTTGAATAATGAGAGAATTACTAAATATGCACCAAATTGTCATAATGCTACCTGTTTCGGATTATCATTTTGTCCATAAGATGTAACTTGTGGTAATTTCATGTTAGAATATTTTTCTTTCAGTTCCTGGATGAGAATATTTTTTTCTTCGTAATATTGTTTTTTGTCAAATATTTGATTCCTGTCGGTTTCCAGTTTTTCCTTATCAGAATTAGCAGTAGGAACACTTGTGCTTATGTCGCCACTATCCTCAGAATCATTGTTGATTTGTTCAACTGTCTTCTCGATTATGCTTGGGGGTGTAACATCTAGCTTTGATTTCTGCAAAATTTTAAAGCTGCATATTCATTTTGCAAGTGTCGAATTCGAAGAATAATCTGAACGTAATATCAAATGAATATGATTGTGTGTAATACATATAGGTTGTGAATGATAACGAGACGACCATATAATTTTCGGTCGTCTCAATTTAATTATAAGCTGTCCCATCTGTCGTTATAGAAAACTGCACAATCAGCTGTGTTGATTTTATAATTAGGCAATCCGCCCTATTAATTTGAATTAATATTTCACGTATATTCTGTATGTAGCCGGCATCAGTGACATTTAATATTATTACGTTGGTATGCACAACGTTGCGTATTAAGATTATTACATTGGTATTATAACGAAAATAAATTTGCTTCTTGAGATGAAAAATAATAAACCCGTATAACATTTTAAATAATGACATAATGGACAGATTCATATCAAACTGGCCAAAAACCTTATAATATGAGAAAAAACTATTGCTTTTGATTGTATAATATAATATTACTTCACAATGAAGTCAAATATGGCATAAAAATACTTTTTATAGTGATTTTTCATCAAAAGGAATAAGCAGCCATAGATACACATCTGGCCCTCTCCGCGGACCAAGGCATTCTAATTTTAAAACTACGTAATTTTTGATATATTTCATGTTTTAGAATTTTTCTGGTATATTCTGCCGTGTATATCTGACTTCCTCTGGCCGACGTTTCGGATCTCATTGCAGGGTCCATCATCAGGGCTGATGTGACACATCAGAGGTCAGATATACATGGCAGAATATCCCAGAAAGCTACACAGAGAAGGTTCTGAATGGCCGTGAAAACCTGAGAACATTTGGAACACTTTGGAATTTTTATTTTTAAATATGTAGTTATAGTTAATATGTTTTTAATTTTGAAAAAATTAACTTTTAAACAGTGGTTGAAGACTTAATGTGCGCGAGTAAATGCAATATATTGTTTAAAATTATCTCTTTACGTGATTGTAAAATTGCAAAATTTAAATTTATTAAATTTATAATGGGCTTGAGCGGACGGCGGTCTATCCGCTCAAGTAATTTAAAAACACACCTCTAGGGCGTGAATACAAGTGACTGGTAATCACTTGCTGATAAGACGGGCAAGCGCCTAGAAAGGCATCTTGCAGTATTATATCCAACCCCAGAATCCTCTGCTGGTGGTCCCCAGACCAGATCCTCCGTGGGCTGCTGTCCTCTCGTCGCTACTGGAGTAACTACAGATTCCTCTGCTGGGTCCCCGGACCAGATCCTCAGTAAGTTACGTTTAAAGCCAGCTAGCGAAGCCAAAGGCTCGGACTCAAGATCACTAAAGATCTATTCGATGTCTGAATTGTATTTAGGATACGCTGATCATACCAAAATATATGTGTTCTGAAGCATTTGAATATTTTTGGTAATATTCTATTAGTGTTTTACAGAGGAAGTGTCGCCGCTCAACTCTTAGGGTACTTGATATAATGAAGAATACCATTCATGTGTGTTGTAACTATAGCTGCCGCCATTTCTGGGCTAGTTCCTTAGCTGTTGGCAGAATTGGCCTTTTAGCGCCATCTATGGAATTGTTTCGAGATAAAAATATGTTGGCATTGCAAACTAAAATTTCAAATAATAACTTTATTAATATTGAACATTTCTGAATTATTTTAATACAGGTAAGCTTTGTACTCGTAAAAAAGATATTTTGCGTATATACATATAAATATTCCGTAACTAAAGATAACTTACGTAACTCGTGGAGAGATCCATGCTTGGTATAAGCCTGAGAAATTATGAAATTAAGCGCAGAACTAGAGTAGTGGATATCATGGATTGTGTAACAAAGCTAAAATGGCAATGGGCAGGCCATGTTGCAAAGGTGCCACAAGATGGACTCCCAGAGTTCTGAAGTGGAGACCTTGGGAGAATAAAAGAGGCATTGGAAGTCCTCAAAAGAGATAGGCCAACGATACAGTCGCTGTGGGGGAGATGTGAATTATACGGCATGAAAATTGATCATCTTTTATTTGTAGAATTAACCTGTCAGTAAATATTATAAAAAAATTATTATTTTCTTTTGTATAAAAAAATATTATATTGATTTATTTTAATTATAAACTATGTATAATGTTCTTTGGTTCTCTCGGCCATTCAGAGTCTTTTGGTTGGTGTTTCATGCTGTGTTTTTAAGACCTTTCTGGCCAACATTTCAGATCCCATTGTAGGGCCCATCATTAGGGCTGATGTGAAAGGTCGTAAAAACATGGCATTATACTCCAGAAAACACAAAACAGAAGATCAACCACATATTTAGTTTGTTATAGAATGGAAAGTTTCATTGGATTCCCTTATATAACTTTTCTACTGATAACATTAAATTAACTGACGCCGAAATTAGAATATATAAATTTAAGGATACTAAAATAAAATATGTACATATAAATAAGGTACATACTCAATAAATTAAATTAAGTTGACAAAAAAAAAAACTATATATATTTATTTATTTAATGTTTATGGAAGACCAACAGCACAAAAAAAAAAGCATAGAAAACATTGATACAATATAGATGGCCAATTACAGGTCTCCACATTTAGAAATATGTCAGTAATGATAAATACTTATAATGACTAAGGCATATTAAAAATTATATAGAAAGAAAGAATAAAAAATTTAAACAAAAGACAAAGAAACTTAATTATTACATGGAAAATAATTCAGCACTCAAAATTTTTCTTAATCTTGTGTGGCTGCACTCGAACAGATCAATATCCAATAATCTTATCAGTTTATTGAATGCATCGCATACCCTCAAGAAATATGAATTACGACGATAGTTGGATGAGGTAAAATCAATGTGAAAAACTGGGTTGTGTCTACGCGATCTACAGGGAACATGGAATTTTAGTCTATTTAATAGTTCAGGCCAGTCGACGTTGCCTGATACAATTTTTAATAGGTACATCAAATCACCTATTTCCCGACGTCTGTATAACGGTAGGATGTGATATTTTTGCATGAACTGTCATAATCGTCAGAAACGCATCTATATATATATATGTTATAAGGAAGGTTTTCACGGGTGTTAGAAATGTTAGTATTAATTTCTTTGGGGGTAACCCGCGCCAAATTTAGATTTTTACTTATCAGACCTCACTTGGTAATGAGCTTCCGATACGAACGGACGTGCTGGCACTGCCCCTCGTGACGGAAATTTATTAACAAGACACCCTGAAGATGCCTGTTGTGATTCAGGCGAAACGTCGGTTGACGAATGATCCTTCTGAGGACCAGATTTTGACACAGGTTACCCCCAAAGAAATTAATACTAACATATATATATATATACATATATATGTGTGTGTGTGTGTCTATAAAAGTATATTATATATATGTATTCAGGTAAATATATGGTGTCTTTTTTTATTATCAATTTTCTCATATAGCTGTACGATATCACATGAATATTATAAGCAAGCTCTACTATAAAAAGAAGAAGCATAAATTTTGCAACTTAAAAATGTACATTTACCAATTTATAATTAATTCTTTATACTACTGATTAATTCCCTTAACTATTGATCCAAAAATAAGTATGTATTTTTATTGTCGAGTCGAGCTAATTTATTTCCCTTAGAATCAGTAATCTATTTAATATATTAATTGTACAAAAATATCACCTATTTCACACCATTAAATAAATTCTATGTGTGCACCAGTTTCATAGTACATTCTAAGCCAAAGAACTCTGATTCATAAACTACCTGTTAACATTCCTAAATTGTTACAAATTTTCTCAATATGCCAGACCTATTTGTAATGATCTTCAAAAAGACATTTTGTTTTGTTTATATGTACATATTTTCAATTATGATTAAATGATCTTTGACAAAAATTGAAATGGGATAAAAATAAATAAGGTATTCCTGTTTTTTCTTGAATTTGAATTGAATAATATTAATTGTTTATAAAAGTATCTGTTAAAGTGGTTATTTAAATTATAAAAAATTGTACACCAAGACCAAGCCATGTATCAAGAGGAAATAGAGCTAGGTAAGTGATCCTGGTTCACCAACTCTAAAATTGTTTAGTTTTACTATTGAGAATCAGGTAAAAATTGAACTACTTAAGTGTTTGTGCGAATTAATATTTTGGTTAATTGTTTTCAGATTGATGAATAAAAAAATTAATTGTATGATTTATGAAAGATATAACCTTTTTTGGGTAATGTTGTAAAATTTTATTCAATGAAGGAACATTTCATGTCACGAAAGAGACAGATCAAAGTGAATAAATTACTTCTGTGATTATTCATTGAGTATCTGCAAGACTTTTACGTACACATATATTTTGATAAAAAAATCTCGTGATATTCCTAACACAATTATTGTTATATTATTCAACGTGATTCCAGAAGAAATGGTTTAGCAGTCAAAATTGAGTTTACCGCTCACCCAGTAGAAAAATATTCCTATTTTATAACGCGTTGCCTCTTTACCGGAATAATGAAAGAACTTGGTTATAGAATTATTGATTACCACACCTTTACTTTTTGCTCTATGACTTCTGGCTCATATGTTTCACAGTTATTTATAATTTCTTGCGATAACTTTTCCCTTAATTTGGGGTCGTCAATATGAACTTCGGCATCTTCAATATATTCCTTAAATATAAAACAGACGTGTAATAAAATCAAGTCTTTCTACTTCTCTGGACTTCATAATGTATGTACATTTTATGCATGTTACTGATTGACTCACCATTGATTTTTTTTTTATAAGACTCACTGAATCTGCTATCTTAATTGTAGGTTCTACATGATCATTAAATTGCTGATTCTTTTTAATTTTATCTAAAATCATGGATGTTTCCTCAGGTTTTAAAATAATGCTGTTTAAAATTTCAATTTTTTTATTGTTATTGAAGCATAATTCTTCAGAATATTCTTTTTGTTTGCCATTTTCTTTTATTGTGTTGTATTCTTTAAGTAGATTTTTATTAATTGATTCAATCTCAGTGTTTTCCTTTAAATCGCTCTCTTGAAGTTTACTAGAGTAAAATACGTGTTTTCCTCTGGTATTTTTAGATAATTCTATCATTGGTACCACATGTACTGGTTCACTCGATAAATGTGATTTCGAACTTTGCATCAAAATGTGATCAGTTTGCTTAGGAACCTAAAAAAGCATGTTATTGAATTTCTATAAAATGCAATCAAGAATAAGTGACTGAGAATTTTTGATGCAACAAATTGCATACCTTAAATAGCACTTAGGGCCAGTTGTTTGATCAGGAGTAAGAGTAATAGTTAAGAAAAAAGCATAGATTTTTGCGTTCTCCGCCAACCAAAACACCCATTTTCGTAAAAATCTACGCTTTTTGCTTAACTCTTACTCTAACTTCTGATCAAACAACAGGCCCTTAATCCTTTTGGTTTGTGTTTTCTGCGGTAATTTTTGCCATTTTTTTACAGCCATTCTGGCCGACGTTTCGGATCCCATTGCAGGGTATTGTTGTGAATGTTGATGTTGTGGTTAAGTGTTGCTTGCAATACTGTGTCGAAAGCACGGCATAATACCCCAGAAAATGTAAACCAAAATATTCTGAACAGCTGTTAAAACCTACCAAAGTTCTTAGCACTTAAACTGTTCAAGATTATATTGGCAACTTGTGGCAAATTTTTTATACTGGCATAAGAGTTTAATAAATTATAAAATATTTTCGGATGGAATATCTTTGGCAACAGATTCGATATATTTTCTTTAGAATTTGATACAAAGTTTTTAAAACTGTGAATTAATTATAATTATACCTTAACTTCTGGAAGATTATATCCACTGAAATTTAGTTTGACTGGTAAATTGGTAAGAGGCTTCACTGAATCTCCACGGAAATTTCCTCCCTGTGACTCATTTTTTATTTTCAGCTGATCGGGTATCCTTTGACTATTTAACATATTTTGTTCCAAATTCTTTTGGAGAGCTTGAATAACTCTCTTTTTTTCCTCTGTGATGACCATGTAACCAGCGAAATCTATTATAATATTTTGGTTTGCTTTTCTCTGCACTTCTTTATACATTTTTTTGGCTCCAACAAGGTAATTTATTGTATTAGTTTTTAGTACTAATTGAAATTCATTTGACTTTATTTGATTTTGTAAAGCTTTGCGCTCAATGGCCAGCGGCTGGCTTTCGTATGCGATTTTACGCTGTGCCCATTTGTCTTTATATATTTTTATAACTTTTTGACTATCCTCTTCATATCTTCTATTTTTTTCTTTTTGTTCATAGAGTGACTTGTTGCATTCAGTTTTGTAATTTTCCATTGATGCAGTAAAAGACCTTAACCTTTGTGTGAAACATAAACTATAATTAATGAGATCTCGTGAATTAATCCTAACCGTAACATTGAAATAAATTAAATATGTCAATTTTATCAAAATCCACAAAATTATTCCTAAGAATGAGATTCATTTTCAGGTCAAGAAATTCATTTTTGTATCCATGAGGTGCTTAATATATGTTTTAACCTATTTAAAGAAAAGTACCACCCTTATCATGTAAAAAAAACTTTTAAATATATGTTTTATTTTAAATACTTAGGATGCAGGAAAAATTACTCCTGACAAGCAGCTTCACAGAATTTTTTCTAGGCCCCTGGGTAGCTTACTGTTTAGTTAGTACACATAGCTGAGAAAATGCTGAAATATAATAATTTAGTTACCCTGCCAAGTGCTTCTGCAATTGAGCTAGTTTTGTTTTTACGTGTAAAAGACTATCTCGCGCTTTCACACTAAGTTCTCGTCGCTGATTGATTTCATGTTGATAAAATTGAATGATCCTTCCTTTCACTGAAAAGAAAAAATTTATATTTCAAATGCGAACAAAATAGTTTTTTTTAACTATACAGTAATTAATACCTTTACAAGAAGCTTTTTTAAATATAATTTCTTGTTTTGAAACATTTATATTCTCAGCAATTTTGCGTAAAACAGCGGCCTCGCTTTCGGAACCCATGGCGGGAGGAAAGTTCAGAAAAGTTCACATTGTAGGTACATTTTTCATCATTTCCGGTCACTGCTTTCTTTTGTTTATTATAGGGATGGACACCAATTATAGTACGTAAATGTAAGGACCTACTTAAGGCGATTGACAGATTTGTCCATAGATAAGTTTTATCTATAGTACTACGTCTATGGTTTTATCTGTGTTTATTGTTTATAAACTGTCATTTTCGGTCGTTTTGGTCGGTTTTGATCATGATTTTTGATTGTGGTTTTGATCTGCGTCTGTAGATCGCTAGTTCGGTAATAAAATGCCTAAAAAACGAAGAAATTTGATTTCCTCAAGTTCTGAAGTATACTATAGTCCTGATAAAAAGATTAAGGATATCATGAAAGATAGTATGCTTTTTTTTTATTCATGTAGCACAAGTTCTAGCGATATAATTTTTTATTTAATAGTTTTATATCTTCATTCTCAGATGATGACGTTTGGATGGCACGGGGGAGACTGAAAGGAGCTCTACAAGATGCCTTAGACCCTAATCCTGACGCGGACTCATCAAATGAAAACACTCCTGTTAAACTCGAAAAGTTGGTATACATATTGTAATGTTTTTTTGTTTTTTATCAGTGGCTTTTTAAAAGATGTGCACATTCATTCACAAAAAGAATACTCTAACTATATTGATTTTTATCTCAACCCACCATATTCTGCATTAACTTCTTGTGGGTGGACTTAAATGTTTGCATAAAAACTGTTTCATAACAATTAACAAGAAGAATCTCTGTGTTCCTTGTAACATCAGAAAAGAGTGGTGAGACATACCTACAATTGATTGCAGAATTTTGTTTTATTGTAATTTAATTGTAAAGGGTATAAAAGTACAAATTAACATATAGATTATCGAATATACATTTCCTTGTGATGTATGGCAGGGACTGTAGGTGTAGAGTATGAGCAGGCCCTTAAAATAAGATTCACTCGATGGGAGAAGGTTTTAAAAAGAGCAACTTTAGTTGTATAGTTTTTCTAGTTTATTAAAAAAAAATCTCAAAATTATAAAATATATATTCATAATAGGATTTTTCCCTCGGAAACTTTTCAGTCCTTTCAATGTGACAATTCTGATAATTAGTCACCTGAATATTATTTATTACATTAATAACACACCCATATCAGCTTGTGTTCAAACATAGTTCAAACATTAGAGACTAGAAGGAATGTGTATTTGATTACAATTTTTATCGATTGTTGTGCGGTATGATCGATAATCCTGAAATTATGCGGAGCATTGGTATGTATGTTCCTGATAATTACCTTAGACATCGTCAGCATAGATTGTTTCACATTCCAATATACAGGACCAACCTGCCAATGGTTATGCCTGTTGGAAGAGCTACCGCTATGCTGAACAATATTGCTTTGGGTATTGATATATTCCATGTGTCGAAGGGGTTTTCCGAAGCAGGATTCTCCTACACCTTTGACCAGATTTTACGTTATTTTTAATTAATTAAATACTGTTATTTTTATATAAATACTTTCATAATATGTATGCCTTGAATGTATAGTTTGTAATGTACATATTATTAAATAAATTGAATTGAATTGAATTGAATGGTACCATTATAACTTTAATTTTTATAAAAATTTCAGGAACTCTATTTTGGGTGAAGCAAAGATATCATCAAATGCCAAGAGGGATTTGAATGAATTATTATGTGACAATGACGATTACGCTTCCGATAGGAGTGATAAGAGAGTATCTTGTAGGAAAAGACTGCTGTCTCCCAACAGATCAAACTCGTATGTCATGAAACTGTTTGATAGAAGTGTGGATCTTGCTCAGTTTAAAGAAGACACGCCTTTATATCCCATCTGCAGGGCGTGGATGGCCAACCAACCTAGAAATACTTTTAGGTTTGTTATCCATATTATCATTGTATTATATTTCAAACAATTTATATATGTATTGTATTTCAAACAATTTATATATTGTATTGTTTGACGATTATGACAAATTTATTCCTCATCATCACAGTGAACTTTTGAAAATTTGAGTAAAATTGAACAAAAGTCTGAAAGCAAAATTAAGATATCTCGAAAAGTGACAAGGTTATAATGTTTTCAATTTTAAATTTGCATTTTGCATAATAATTTTGTTCCGTACTCCGGTGCCCGGCTATGCGGACGCGTGACCTCACAGGCGAGTTGGAAGTAAATCATACTTTGCTAAAACACACTGACTTTAATTTTGCTTTTCTCTATTATATGTTGGCTGATTTCAACACCATTGTATTAGTTTTGGACTATATTTTAGTTAAACGTTTCATCATATTATATTATCGGCACTATGAAACTTCTCCATTCTTTTTAGGGAATATACAAAGTATATAGAACATCACAATATTTGTCCTGAAAAACTGCTTTGTACACATTCACTTCAAGTCGTCTAAATACATATTCTTGTTTATACTACCATCAGATTTACATTATAATTGGATTAATGAAGTGGCGACCTTTATTTCGATGCTGCTTTGTTTTTTGTCTTGTTGCTGGCTGGGTTTCACTGCGGCTAAGACTTCGTCAGGGTATATATGATCGAAACTCGTGTACGATACAGTATTGATGGTGTGTGCCGTTGGGGCTGCGACAGTGGCGGGGCCCGGTTGGCAGCAGCGCGGGGGTAGAGTGGTGTTAGGGAAGGGTTATTGTTTCGTCAAATTAATGCATGAATACACTACACAAAAAATTATCACTTTAAGCTGGCAGGGAGGGGATGGAAGAAATGGTGAACGTAACCATGACCGAGAATCCTTAAACATGCCAACGACAGGTTGTAAGCCCTGTGGCTTCCATCCCTTCCCTACTCTGCATGGTGGGCCCGGACTTGAGGACTCTCTGGTCCTTTTCCTGTGAGACCGTGAAGTCTAGTTCTCACATATTCTTTCTAATTTATTGGCAGTTGTAATCTATAAATTTACCGCGTACCTACATATGTTTAGAGCATTTCTGCCTCTAGACTACTTCCATTATTCCTTTTCGAGTTCTAGGCTTCACATAATTCAACACTGTTTTTACTCATTCTTGGCTAAAAAAATAATATTAATTGATTTTCTGCTGCTTAAACTCATTTTATACCCAATTGCATCCTTCTGTTGTTTTTATTATAATAAAGTATTTAAATAGATATTTCCTTATAGTATATAAAAAAATTCTTAGTCAAACAAAAATTCGCTCATATTTTTCACGATTCATTATCGTGATTTTCATAACAAATTTGTTTACTTTTCGATGGATTCATTTTCATGGAAAATTATGAAAAATGCTTTCCTTTAATGTTTGCATCTTGTACACCGGAGCTTAATATGAGGGGTATAAAAGCAAAGGCAGCTATGATCCACTGAGGTGTTTCTGAGATATGTTCAAAAATTTTGAAGTTATACTTAAAACTAAAATAAAGACAAAATTATATGTTAACGACGCTCAAAGTATTGAGCTGTAAAAGTCTACACTGATCATTATCAATTATTTTATTGAGTTTCATTAAAAGAATTAAAATTCATACTTACAGTATTGTAGCCTCGAATATTTAAAATAATTGGGGCAAACAAACTTTCTTAAAAAACGATTGAAACATCCTTGAACTCGCATGTAAACAGAATCTGACAGCTGACAAGAATTCAATATGGAGTCGTTAGTTCTGGTATATCATTTCCACTGTATGCTGTGTGCGCAACTTCCGTTACAATAAAAAATTTACCCTGAATGCTCCAAAAGAAGTATAACATAAAAAATCTGTCGTTCCTCAAGGAAATTTATCTGGAATCTATGAAACTTACATTGTATTGGAAATAGGTTTTTAAAAACAATTGCCACCTCCATACTCAAAAGTTAAATATTTATTATAAATAAATATTTAACTTTTGAGTATGGATATTGCTGGGCTTGCTATCAAATTGCTGCTTTTGCTATTTACATAATTGGATATTACGTTAATAGCAAAACACATCTTTGCTATGATGTTTCAGTCTAAAATCGACATCACTATTCAATGTAGTATGAAGCGGCCATTTTGTCACGTGAAATCCTCGGAAGTTGATTGGCTGAAGTGGATACAGCTGCCTTTGCTTTATACACTACAAGGATACTGCTATCTTTGCTTTTAATAATGATTTGGAAACATGATTTTGTGAAGAATAGAGCTACATTTTCTATAAAATCTCGAATTCATTACATTCTAAATTAGTAATCCTCGGTGACTGCATTCAAAACATTTTTTTTTTAATATTGCTACCATTGCCTTTGTACTCATCATACAAGATTGGGTAACCTAAAAAAGACTGAGAAATTTTGTATCCGAATTTCATATATTACATACTATTACATAATGTATTCCTTTCCACAACCACAGGGCCAAGTCTCCTGAGCCAGAGTCGGAAGACTTGTCATTTTGTAAAATAGATCTTCCTCCTCCAGAGGGCCCCGTCATTCCCAGAGTTCCCCCACTTTTGCCGGAGCAGCTACATTATGGGAAACTTAACATTAATTTCAATTATGTAAGTAGGTACATATTGTGCGAGTTTTGTAGATAAAATTTCAAGAGTATTTTATCATGGAGATTGCCCGAAGAAATAAACCAAACATATCATGACTATATTCCTTTTTTTGATTCTCTTAAATAGCATGCCAAATTTGATGGCTCTAGAACTGCATTTGAAGAGTTGGACATATAAAGAACCGCATGAATATGTAGTTATTCAATGTCAAAAATGCAGTATTTATTATGCTAATACAAAGATTGCAATGTTTCTATTACTAAAGTACCCGATATTGACATATTTGTTCTCACTTGCGAAAAAATTCGAATTTTTTTTTAATTTTGTCAAATTTTAAAAATATTTTAAATTACAAACTAAATATTTTGAATAACAAACTAAAATGTATTAATTTATGGTGCGAGGGGCTAAATTTAATTATGAATTACCGGGATTTTCAAATTATCGGGGTTAATTTACTATTAAATTAAGATTTTGGGACTTGTGGGTTCTAAGAATTTCGAATTATGGCGAATTTCGAATTAACGGGGTTTTACATAATTCTAAAAATTTTATATTTTGTTCACTAACATTTCAAGATAATTTTGGACATTCAAAATATTTTGAGTTTGTTCAAATCTTTCAGAACAGCTCTGGATTTCATGTCACAGAGACATTATTAATCAATTAATGTATTAATGTAAAATTAGTAGGCATGGTATATTCTATCATGGGTGGAAATGGCGAATTGTGTAAAGTGATCACTTAAGCCAACCATACGATAGGTCATAAGTCCTATATACACCCAAAAGACCTCTATACCTAGTTTCCCATAAAAAACTACATTTATTGGACATTCTATAAAACTTCTTTATAAATGTGTCAATCAATAGTGAAAACTTTTCTTGTTCTTGCAGAATGAGGCGTCTCCTCCATCTATAGACGTGTTGTTAAATATGCACAAGTCTCGTTGGTCTGCCGTCAGAAGAAATTGGTTTGAGCAATCCGTGAAGTACGAGGGAAGGTACGCTAAAACCCAAGAAATACTCAAAGAAATGGATACCAAGTGAGTTATTCTTGATTTTAGAATTACATCAATATAAAACCTTTTTATGGGTACAGAAATATGTTGAATCTGGGAACTACAAAATGCTTAATGTATCGTTAAGGTCACAGCAGTGTTAAAATATTTACTTAACATTTATAGTACAGTAAAACCCCCATTAATTCGAAATTTTAGGTACAAAAATAATCACGGTGCGATTGTGAAATTTTCCAAAAACATAAAACTCTTGAAAAAACCGTTAATTTTATTAAATTTGTGCTTATATTTAAAGAAACACCTTGAAAATGCAAATGAAAATGAAAATAAAAATGAAAACTTATTATGTTAATGCAAAGATCGCGACATTTTGACATATTTGGTGTTCTCTCTCGCGAAAAAATCTTTTTTCAATTTCCGTCTTGTCTGGATAGATGGCCATGTTCAAAAATGTTTTGTTATATGAATTTATGGAACGCTTCTTTAATCTTACACAAGTTTTTTTTTTTTTAATAGAGATGCGAACATGGAATACGTGTCACATCAATATTTTTACTATTTTCAAACCAAGCTAAATGCTTGTGCCATGAAAATAGGACTAACTTCCTGGTCTGGAGGAGGTTCGAACCCGTGACCTTTGGATCATGAGGTGAGTCCTAACCAAAAGACCAACAAGCTACTCAACTAGTTTAACTTTTGATTCCGCCTTTTTTCCGGCTCAAACCAACAAAGCACAGTTACTAAAAATACAATTGTCTAAATACGTGAAACAATAAAATAAGTCACTAATAACACCTTACAAAGAAAATTAAACATGTTAATAACACAAACACAGTTATTAGGAAAAAATTGAACTAAAGACAAATTTAAAAAAATGAAAAACAATTTAAAACGCGTTTAGGTATGAGGATTAGCGCAAACGCCGCAAACTAAACTATCCGCGCATATAAAGGCAGCCAACTGAAGAAAGCATACACCGGAGCTCCCAATTTTAGGGATCGCGACACAAAACGTATAGAAAAGGGGCATTCCATAATGTACAGTGAATTGATTGCGAAATACGCCAAGAATCGTAAAACTCGTGAAAAAGCCATTGTGTGAAAAATGTTTGTTTTTCATATTTCAAGAAATCATTTCGAAAACGCAATGTTTATTATGCTAATACAAAGATCGTGACATTTCAAAGTACCCGATGTTGACATTTTTGTTGTTCTCACTTGTGAAAATATTTTTTGAAAATAATGTATGAAAAATCGAAATATTTTTTCAATTTCGACAAATTTCAAAAAAAAAATCGAATTATGCGAACTAAAATGTATTGATTTACAGCGCAGGGGGCTAAAAAATATTTTGAATTACGAATTACCGGGGTTTTCGAATTATCGGGGTTAATTTACTATGAAATTCACATTTTGGGACTTGCAAGTTTTAAAAATTTCTAATTATGGCGAATTTAGAATTATCAGGGTTCGAATTAGTGGGGTTTTACTGTACATAATGTTTTTTTTTTTCATAAGAAAATTATAATTTTTTTTGATTTATTTTTCATTTCCTTTTCAGTTCCTGAGCTTGCGCAGAGTGAATATTACGATACATAAGTAATATTACATTTATTTGTTTTTTTTTGTTTTGTAATATTTTTCTTTTATAGATATATGTACCAATATTATATACTGTAATAATAAAATCATAATTGGTTGTAACATTTTTGTCAGGCTGCATAAATAGTAATAAAATGTAATGTTGTCATTCATCTACCACTACAATGCACTGTTTTGTATCATTAATGTATTTTATAACTTTTTGATGGGAATTTTTAAGACCATTATGTGAATTATTCTAATGCTGTATTTATTGTATCAGTCATGTCAGTTTTTTCTTCCTCAGTGAAGGTTTTCTTTCCTTTTGTTAAAGCGACATTTTTTGTGAAGAGCTGCAGTTTATATTTTATTATCGTACGTATTCGTAAAAAAAACCTCGATAAAAGTTATACTTTTATACAAATTATTTTACAGTTATTTTATATTTTTTCATATACATAAAATCATTTCATTCATTCTGTCTAATAGATAATTGTAAACATTTCTACATGTATTTTAAAATCATCTCTAAATCATAGAATAAATAAACAATCATTTACAGCAAATTATACATTTTCTATGTAATTTTATACTATTAAGTGTATGAAAAATATTTTTTTATGTGAATATATGTAATAAAATACTCAAACCATCCTCACTGTTTTAAAGCTCCATTAAATTTTCAATATCTATTAATTATTATTAACTAAAAACTTTATATAAACCACTTGGGAGTAATTTTAAGTCCACCAGTTTCAATACCACTTAATCTTCATCAGGACGGGCATGTAGGGTCCTGACGAAGATACCGTGGTATCAAAGCCAGGAGAGAGTAAAGTTATTCCGGGTGGTTTATACAAAGTTCTTAGTCAATTAAAATTAATAATTATGTCCAACCACAAAGTTAAGGCTATAAACATAAAAAAAAAAACAATTGATTATACTTAATTGCTGGTTTTCTGTAACCCTCTCTACTTACTACTCCAGAATGAAATAAAGACAACCACCATATTCATATTCATCATTGCGTACTTTATAGATTTCAAATGAAACGCGTCAATTGTGTAAAAAATAAAAGTGTTTAGTGGTACTGTAGTAAATGCAAAACCCAATTAAGTTACAAAACCCATGATTAATCTTTATTATAATTGCCTCAAAAATGCCACATGCAACGCCAACGTTGATGATTATTATTGTTTGTTTTTTTTCTGCTAAAAATTATGTTTTTCTTTAATTTTTAAATAAACTCCATTTTGCAACAGGTATATTTTGATAAATTTATGTGTGTTCGCATTTTATGTTTTTGTATTGCGCCATAAACTGCTTGACTTGTCAAGAAAAAACGAATTTGAATGAATTCCCAAAAAAATTACCCTAAGTTCTTGTCTATAAGCCGCGGCTTATCTAAGAAAAAAAGTTGTGAAAATGCAAAAATAGAATATCGGTTTATATATAAGTCCAGCTTGTACACAAAATCAATTTTATTTAAAGAAGTTGTACATTTTTAAAAATTAATTTTTATTAAAAATAAGTTATACATTTAAAAAAAATATTTTTTATTAATTAAAGCAGCATTCGGGTGCATTGCTTTAATAACAGGCTGTTGTTTTTTCCATCGCCGGATGTTTGACTCATCTGTTCCGAACTCTTTAGCCGCCGCTGCATTGCCCTACTCTTCGGCATAGCTCACCGCTTCAAGTTTTCGATGATTAGGATAAGATTTTCGAGTCTTCTTTACATCATCACAATTTAAATCCATTTTAACAAGGTATCACAATTTAAATGACTATTTATTTAAAGAGGTTATGTATTCAATGGCTACGCGCACGTGTTAACTCGACAATGTCCAAAGTAGAAACAATGCACTCTGACTGTTCCAATCGTTCTATGCGGGGAGTGAGAGAGACGCCAATATCTGTTAAACCGACCTTCCTCCTTATTAGCCCTGTTGCATATTGAACCCAGTTTGTGACCACGAACGAGTCGCGTGCATGCGTAGGTGACATTTTGTGGACTTGTTTTTGGATCTTGTTCGTAAAAAGTGTGCGAGCGCACCGTGTGTGGCTGCAAGCTGGATTCAATATGCGACGGGGCTTAGTTATAGTAAGTTCGGCTTAGCTATAAGATTTTTATTTTAAAATTCTTATGGTTTTTGGTCTACGGCTTATATACGAGTCCGGCTTATAGACAAGAATTTAGGGTAGTTAATTTTTAGACCGGGCAAAATTATATCGATTGGAGCGCTCTCATCCTTCCTCGAGATAATTTGGACAGACTATACACATTATTTAACCCCCCCTGGGCCGCGTCGCATATATGCGACAGGCACAAAATAAATTATTTATCGACGGCCGCGTATCGAATTTGAAAAACGTAATTTTATCCCAATAGAGAAATCCTGTTGTGACCTGTCGTTCCATTTTCAACTCAAAAACATCACCGATTGATTATATTTTAAATCAACAATCAAAACGGAAATTTTTCTGCCGTCAAAATCGTATAGAGAAGTTGTAGATGTCGCTCAAAACGCGTGTTGCGCAATCGAAATTCAAATATTCCGTCATCCAAGGTCACGCACAAAGTGCGCGGGAAATACGATTTTTTTTTTTCGATTTTCGATTTATTTGTACACGTATATACTAATATATACGATATGTTTTGCGATATTTGTCAGTTTTTGTTGGTTTATGATTCAATTGAATACTAATAGTGATTTATTAACAAAAATACACGCAATTTTGTTGCGTTTATTTGAAATATGTGTGTGTGTGAAAGTGTATCATATTTATGTGTTATGAGTGCGATGTCCCGTCGTGTGCCGTGCCGTGCAACAAAATATATCACACAGAAGAAGATTATTATTATTAATAGTAGTGTTGTCTCTAATAAACAAATAAAAAATTATTATTATTTTACAGAAAATGTTGCGCTGGCAACATTATGGAAATTCAAAAAAAGATTATTTTTTTAACTTAAATGATAAAAAAATCATTGCATTTCGACACTTACGATAAAATAATATGAATGTGTGTGTTTTTTTTTAATATACGCATGTTTTCATGGTTTTTTCGTAAAAAGAAAAATCACAAAAAATTCAGAAAATTTACGGCCCACAACAAGTTAACTAACTAACTGGTAGGCAGAGAGGATAGGATGCCACAATTTTTTGTCCTGATGCACTACTTTTGCCCCATCCACTTTCATACATCATCTTGTGCACTTCGTTGTTGAAACTTTTCACAGGGCCATCCTCCGATAGTTGGTTTATCCGGTCATGCCACTTCTTCCGCAGACACCCAAAGTGAAATAAATAAATAAATAAATCTTCAGGTACCGAAGGTTATATATCTCTCAGAAAATCCCCATCTTAGCTTTTAATTGGTGAGTCGTGACTTCATGGTACCAAAATATCCCAATTCGTTGTATCCTAAAATTTCAATCTCAACGCACTTAAAACAGCATAACTTCAAGTATTTAACAATTATGCAGCATCCCGGCAGCATTTTTGCTGTACATAAACACATACATGCTGCGTGATTTTCAGAACAATAATTAATTGGATTTAAAACTTGCATCAGCAGTTAAAATGATAACAACAAATAATTGTAACAGCTTCATATATTAATTTTTGAAGTTAAGTATCTACAAATGCACATATTTATGTTACACTGGTAATATGGATTTTTTCCTATTGAATCTTAACTGGGCCCTTTTTTCTTTCTTCAGACTTTTCTTTGTTTTAACAACTTCAGTTTTGATTTCTTTTATATCAAGAGCAATTGAATCATTTTCATCTGTGCGAAGTATTTTTCTGACATTCTCTGCTTTATTTTCATTCTTCCTCTTCACAGGCAAAAGCTCCATCGATTTAGGGCAATCCACCTTTTTGTGGCCCAATTCCTTGCAATTAAAACATATCTGTAATAAAAACATTTTGATTACATTAGAAACATATATTTTTAGGGGAAGGAATATTTATAAGAATGAATAAGTTTTTTTTATATTATTGATGGATTTGGCATTAACGTTGTAGAGGTTATTCTTGAAATTTTAATAGCATTGGATGAAAAACATAAACAATGTTATCTCTACGTAAGCTTAATTATACTTTTATATTTTGTATATGATATACTTTAAGTTCCGAGAATATCATAATCTCTCATTGATGGGTTAAGTATTAAACACAAAATAAATAATAAGTGTTAGCACACAATGGCAAGGCGACAGTGCACTGGTGGAATGTCCAGACTTGTTAAATAAAAAAAATAGGTAGGATACTATGAATAAAATGATGTTTTTATATAAATTTGTGGTTTACAGTAATTTGAAATTCAAGGGACCCAAAAAAACTTTTCGAATTATGGGGAACCCCGTTTTATATGAAATTCAAGGTAGAAAAAAAAATTAAAATCGAATTGGCGAAATTCGCACAAAATTGTAAAACTCATGAAAAAAGTCAGTGAAAAACGTCTGTATTTTTGCATATTTCAAGAAATCATTGTTGGGATAAAAATCATAGAGTGTTGGGATAATACAATCTTGTTATTTTCAGAATACAGTCGAATATGTTGAGTCATAAACTCTTCCATCCGTTGATAAACTGGTTGAAAAGAAAAGGGTTGTACAACCTGGCTAGTCAAATCTGTTAATTAAATATAAAAAAGTCATTATCAAAATTTTATTCTAGATACCGAATTACAACATTACCTGGTCTTTCAAAATGATTCCGCAGGTATGGTCTCTCAGACTGCATCTGTTGCAACGATTGCAATGCTCCCACGAGGCTTTCACGCACCTTTCACATACATCACAGTGGAGATACGGCTTTCCATTCTTACTGGTACAGCTTTTACATTTAAGACAATGTTTATTCCATCCCCCAATCCATTTTAAACATGTCTTACAGAACTTGTAGCCATCTTCGGTAGGCAACTTGAAATTCTTCAGTGGAATGTTTGTAAATATTCGAACGGGAGAACCGCCCTTTGAAACCTTTTCGTCTTTAAAGTTCAAATGGTTTGCGTAAGTAACCTAAAGAAACAAATCTGTACATAGTATAAATGCTTCAAAAAAGATGCTTCATGTTGTGCACACATTGCCAATATCAAAAAAAAATAGCGATATCTTATGAAAGAACATTATGAAGCAATACAGATTATTTTATGAAAGAACATTAAGAAGCATTACAGATTATTTTAAAATACGTATATAAATTATTTCATGTGTAGGAATAATACTTTATTAAAGTGACTTGAATAGTAAATAATGTTCTGGTTCTGATGTGATGTAAACACATCAGCCCTGATGATGGACCCTGCAATGGGATCCAAAATGTCAGCCAGGAAGGTCGTAAAAACACGACATATTACCCTAGAAGACACAAACCAGAAGATTCTGAGTGGCTATGAAAGCCTAAGAACATTCTTAGTAAATAATGTATTTAATATGCCTACTCATCAAATAATCTATACATGTTTTTCAAAATAATGTGTACATCTCAACACTTTTATATGATTTTGCTACTGCCAATGCTTTAGGCTAGTCATATTTTAAACGCTTTTATTATATCACTAGAAAGGTTGGGAGTGAATTTTCTTCAGCATTGAAATACATGAATTTTCGTTATTTAAGATATTTCGCCCCAACCTCTTCAGGTGCTACAATACTTGTTAATTTGCACATCAATTCAACCTTATACACATAAATATTTAGCAAATTTTAATTACCAAGTAATTCAATAGACAATACTATAAAATTATTTATTAATATTAAGTGTGACAAATTTAACAATATATCAGCGTTTTTTCCTGCCAAAAGTTATTACTAAAAGTAACCATATAACTTCCTTCATAACTAAAATTAATAATAATTTAATTTTGGCATAAGAATGCACATAAAAAAGGTGAAGTTTCAACATCTTTATTTACCCAAAAAAAGAGTTATAAACTCAAAGTGGACTTCTTTAGAATTACGCCAAAAATTATAACTCCTATTAATCTTATTTAAGAGTCTACTGAAACAAATAAAAAGAAAAACAGCACTGCAGTGTCTTCTTATCCTAATCGAATTCATATATCGTCACAATTCTTCTATCTTGAGATTTTTATAGCTGCCATAAAAACATACAAACTTTCACACCGCCCACTTTCATTTTTATAAAATATATATTTATTGTTCCGTTACAATATGATCAAGTTTTTACCTGGTAGTCACACATCTCCAAATAAGGGGTATGATTTTTTATTTGCGGCTCCATGAAGTAAGGCGACACCAACATGGTGGGTAACACTACATCACTTTTCTCTTTAAGTTTGTTTACACCCTGGTGTAACTTTGAAATCTCTCGCAATGTTTGACTCAATGGCTCAATCCTTCCTCCGAATGGTGGATCCATAATGATACACATATTTTTCCCGCTAGAAGCAGTAATAAAAAAACCCTGTTGAATAATAAATTTACATTTATCTTCTTCGCATAGAATCAAAAACACTGTCAAGTTATAATCTGCAATAAAAGCAATATGCTGCACTTCGTATTTCAAACTAGTTCTGACTATAAAATCATGAATCTGGCTACGAAAAGACATTGCAGAATAACAAGGAATTTTTACTGTCTCAAAAGTTTTGCGAGGCTGAAAAAGCAAATAATGGACCGATATTACCGTCTGACAGTTTGACAGATAGAGCGGCCGCCGCGGAGCACGCTGTTACCTGACCAAATTTATATTGAAGGCTCTGACACTGGTCACCGGACATTCAGTACATTATATATTGTGTAATAAATTTATAATCTGGCAACTTCTGTTTCGCGACAGGGACGCCCTCCCTCGCCCACCAAGTTATAGTGGTGGCACTCTAATCACTAACGCCCTTTATGCTTTCTACCCTAGATATATATGTACCAGGGGGGTGCAGTGGGAACATCGCAACATGACTTTTACGTAACCAATAATTTGGAAAAAAAACAGAAATACAACATATATTTCTATCACAATTATTATCAGAATATTAATATTTTGATATAACATAATAATCTGCGGCATAAATATTAAATTTCTATTTTTTTTCAAAAATATACGTTCACAAAAAAGTCATGCTTCAATGTTCCCACTGCACGCGTCTGTTATATACCCTAATGAATGTGTAGTCGTAGCGAAAAGTGGTGTTAAAGCAAAGGTTATATTTTATCCATTTAATTATAATGTCAACAGTAAGTGTTCGCTTCTTTTGAAAAATAAAAATTAAAACTTAAAAATTTGCATATTATAATATAATACCCAAATAACCTTCCTATGTCCCACGTAGGGAAATTTTAAAGGAAAATTGTATGTCTCTAATGCCACATCTCAAAGGGTTTTCTTGCCGAGATCATACAAACATCATCATTCTGCAGGAAATAGACTCTCAACCGTTTGCCTGCGACACACCCTTGAAATTTTTGCACATCTTGCGAGAAAAGGAAATTGCTTACTGTACGATTACAGCCACGTCGAAGAACACATAGGAGGAGGAAGATCTGCCACCTGTTGGACTGAACGAGTAGAAAAAAATAGTAGTAGACCAACGAGCTAAAGGCGAGCGGGAACCAAAGTGCGATGAGAGAGGGTCTCATCCCTGTTAGCCACCACTATTTAATGCTGTACATGCCTACCTCGATTCCACGAATTCTAGCGGGCGTAGCGATTCATACCGCTATCTATAAGTCACTCACCATACACATCTAGTTCACACGCACATTCCTTACACTCGACTTCAGTTTATAAGCTGACTATACCTCTTTGGTGATAGTCATCAGCTCTGCGGGATGCCATGAAAAACGGAGCACATTCAAGAGTACTCTCTTCGGTAGTTCTCAAATCGCAATCCCATTGGATGATTTAAACTTAAGAAAACAAACAAAACTCACAGATTTTTTTGGAGAAACTCTTCAAACACACATTTTTCCTCATCTTCAAAAAAGTGGTTGTTGAAAATATTATAATGACAAAACTTGTTTGATTCATAGAAAGCTCTGTGACGGCTATCTATATCCAGCAATATTGAAGTTACTCCTTTCTCCAAACAGTGCTGTTGGATGTGCTCGTGAATGCTCGGAGTTCCCAAGCAAATCACATTTCTGGAATAAAATTAAACACAGTTATATTACAATAGGAATATGCCTTACTTCTTCCTTGTATTTACTGACAATAATGACCTTTTGCTAAAGGAGATGCCGCTTGCGAAATTTAATTAATCATATGTAAATAAAAACATGTTGATGAGAGGGACTGCAATTCTCCGAACTATAGGTTTATAATGAACAAGTTTGTTTCAATTAAAAAATAATAATTAATTACGATTATAGACGTCTCAAAGATGAAGCTATTTATATGGGAAACGTGTTTGGAAGTCTGTATAGCGTGGGCCCAGGGTTTATGACCTGTATGAGCTGGCTCGCTTTACATGATGCAACATTCACGAATTCCACCGTAAGAACATCCACATGTTATCAAATTTTTGAAAGATGTATATATTAATATATAGTTATAATATATTCTAAATCAGTTTCATATATTCAAATGAACTATGCTAGAGACATCTATGGTCCTTCCTGTGACATAGTACACATAGATTTCGTACAGATAGCTGGTAATGATGCTTCTATATTTTTACAGTGAAGGGTAGTTGCAATAGACAATTGCAGGGTAAGCAACAGGTAGGGTTCGAAAAAATCCGATTTTTACAATAAATAATCAAAATATCTGATATACCTATATCAAAAATTGGATATACATCCAAACTTTTTTTCTCCTTTTTTGCAAACGTCGATTGATACAAACTCGAATTATTAGGAATTTTTTATTTTGTACATGAATTATTATTTATTAAATAAATCAATTGCATACTGAAAAAAGCTAATATATGCAATTATTATAAATAAGTTATAAAAGTTGTTCTTTCTAATGTCATGTGATGAGGGTTTGTTTCTTTGTGTGAAATAAAAAATGAATTATATGAAACAAATTTAACTAAAAAACAACCTTAGCACTTTTTAAAATACAACTAGCGCCATCTATTAATGACCGCAGAAAGTTTTTTTGGATATATATCAAGAATAAAAATCAAGCCATAAATATTGTGATATATATTCGCGGATATATATCCTCGAACCCTGGAAACAGGTAAATACAATCATCACTTTCCTCATTTGTTATTTATAACAATATTTCATATTTCGATGATATGTATAAGTGTATGGCGGTTACTTGAGGTTATTTTGCTTCAATACGTCCATCACTGTGGAGACACATTTTTGAGAAAACAGATATTGGGCTTCTTTCTTGTCGTTCTCCAGAGTTTTCAATATCCTCAATGGATGGGGCAGTAAAGATGCATCTATGTTCTGTTTGAGATCATGGTGCACGTGTTTTTCGTTATCTTCGGATCTCAAGAAAAGCTCAGCACAGGTGTGACAATATGCTCTTTCAAATTGAGATGCTAGTTTTATCTAAAATATCATAAATGTAAGAATAAATAAACGTGAATCGTCACTTTATTTTCATTCCCAAATAGGTAATGTGCAGTGACAAATTAATTAATTAAAATATTTTACAATAATTCTGGAATAGGGGTGAATGTCTGAAAAACAAACCTTTTCAAGAGAATCGCGTGTTATTGCACGCACAACAGGTCGTGAAGAGTCTAATAACGGTGTAGTAATTTTCTTCTTGCGTATCCAATCTTCTTCAAGCATGAAAAACGAACAATCTTTGCGATTTCGGCAGGCTGAACACGCGTAAAATTTATATTTTTCCCGGCGAAATAAAAGGGTAGGTCCGTGAGGACAGGAAGGGTGATCGGAGAGATCTTTTAGTATTACATCCACTCGGCCACTACCACCACGTGACACATTATTTTTTTCAAATTTTGACATTATTTAAATGTTTCAAAATGAGGTTAGTACACGCACAGCACACGCTGCTTCCAGCGAACATAGAGAAAAAATAATGCATAGAAAAGATATATAATAATAATGAACTGTCAAAAATCAAAATGTATACATCATCGACAAATATTAATAGCATAGATAATTTTTTTTTTTTTTAAAGAAGCGTTACAATAGGGAAATTTCACTCTTTCTTTATATAATATTAGGTCCTTACATATGAAATTGGCGTTTAGTATGGGAGGAACATAAAGCCGATTTTTTTTATTATAATATATTTATTTAATCAAAGTATGTACCATTGCTATCTATGCACTTTTGCCATCTCATAGGTAGTTCATCGATCCCTTTACTAAAAAAACCATTCGGACGGGAATCAATAAAATCTTTGGAGGCGGTTTGGACTGCCCCATCGGAGTTGAATTTTTTCCTTTGCAAGAAGTTATCCAAATTTCGAAAAAAATGGTAATCTGTTGGGGCAAGGTCCGGAGAGTACGGTGGATATCTTAGACATTCCAATTGAAGCTCCTCTAATTTGGTAGCCGTCTGTTGTGCAGTGTGTGGTCTAGCGTTATCATGAAGCAGCAGTGGCCTAGAGCGATTAACCAGCCTCGGTTGTTTAGCAGCTAGCTTTTCCATCATGGTTTGCAGTTGCTGACAATAGACATCTGCCGTAATCGTCTGGCCAGATTTAAGAAAGCTGTAGTGAACGACACCAGCACTAGTCCACCAAACGCTCACAAGTAACTTTTTTGGAGTCAATTTTCGCTTGGGGCATGGTTTGGCTGGTTCGGCAGGGTTCAGCCATTGCGATGAGCGCTTCCGATTATCGTACAGGATCCACTTTTCATCACAGGTAATGATTCGATTTAAAATCCCTTCATTATTGTGCCGGTTGAGTAATGCAACGCAGCAGTCAACGCGCGTTTGTTGATTTGCTTCACTCAATTCGTGAGGTACCCACCTTTCAAGCTTTTTCACCTTACCAATTTGCTTCAAGTGGATTAAAACAGTTTTATCACTAACACCGCAGCCTGCAGCTAACTCGGATGTGGTTTGCGATGGATCCGCTTCCACAATAGCCTTCAATTCTTCATTATCAACTTTGGTCTCCGGCCGTCCACGGGGCTTGTTCTGCAGGTCGAAATTTCCAGAACGAAAACGTTGGAACCAAAAACGCACTGTGTTTTCTTTTGCGGCACCGTCGCCATACACATCATTAATCCTTCGAGCCGTTTCTGCAGCACTGGTGCCACGGTGGAACTCGTACTCGTAAATAACGCGATATTTCAAGTTTTTCATTTTGTAAACTGAGTGACGCAAAGAAAAAAACAATTGAGGAAAAAACAAATGAATTATAATTTTCAAAACACAAATAAATGAGTAAATAGCTGTATAAATTTGGATTTGGAATTCCTAACCAAAGAGAAGATATTTGAGATCAAATTTGCCAGTACGGCAAAACGCCAATTTCATATGTAAGGACCTAATATAATAATCTTTACTTTGGTCTAGAAAATACGTCTATCCAAATTTTTTTTAGTAATTTTAGTATAACATCAGAATAAAATATCTCGGTGTAATAACATCTCAGGGTGGAGGATAGGAGCCACGAGACAGGTAGCACGACCCCTGTATTATCTCGTACCTATTTATAGCCTCAGCAAGCGAGCAAAGTTGGCAGTATGAAAATCAGTTTTCGGGTCATTCCTAGTGTATGGCCACGAGCTTGACCAAAACAACCCGCTTAAGGCTACAGGCCGCCGAGATGGGATTTCTACGAGGAATAGCAGGAGTTACCAGAAGGGACAAAATACTTATTAATATTTTCTGAACCGGCAAAAACAGATATGCGTAAACAACACATTCCTGATTTTGCCGCCTTATTTAATAATCTGATTTTATTTTAGAATAAGATATTGTTGCTTTAGAATAAGATTTTGTATGTAAATATTATTTTATAGCTTAAAAAACAGTACTAGATATTAAATCACGCAAGCAGCCAGACATCGATCGGTTGAAATATTCCCACGCTGAAGCTTCGGACATATCCGACCGAACGAGGGCGGAGAGGGGGGCGCGGGGAGAAGCTCCCCGTGCAGAGGGAATAACATTGGTTGCCGGCAGCCGCCCGGCCCTTGTCCGTCCCGATCTCTCGAGAAGTGAGTCTCGATCCCCGGCGCCACCTGCTTGGGTGGCCGATATTTTTTTCCCGCGTCTGTTGTGACGCCACTGGCAGCGAAGGAGACGCGGCGAAGAAGGATGGTCACCGAGCCTTGGCGGTGACCGGTTCTCCAGCGAGAGGTTCCAGAGGGAGGCCAGACCCTCCCGATGATGCGGATTCAGCCGCGGCCAGATGTCCCCAGCCGACCGCGGATCCCGCGACCAGATGAGCAAGCGTGAGCGGCTTGGAAAGGCCCCTCCGCGCTTGGTCGCGACCCATGCGGCGTGGTAGATGGAAGCCACCCGCGGCGATTACGAACGCGGCTATAAGAGCCGCGGATAGCGAGTGTGTTTTTGTGCAACGAGTGATAGGACACGATAAATTAGTTTTAGTTTAGTGATAATTTTTCTATTTGATAAGTATTAAGTAAGAATTGTGTTTTGTTTAATTTAAAATAAATGTGTACATATTTAAATGATTCGTCGTGGTGTTTTAAATTTCCCGCTCCCTTCCTTGACACGCATTTTAATTTGATAGACGAGGACGCTTAGCGTCGCGTGGAATCACGCTAGATTGATTTCCGTCATATCAAGCAATTATATTTTTCTGTCACAGAATTATTCATATTAGATATTATGTAGAAAGGTCATTGAAATTATCTCTGGAATGAGCATCGAACAAGTGAACTAGACCGACTAGACCATAGAAAGAAAAGAGCTATATTCTGTGGAAAAGAGCCAGACGTAAAAAACTTGCACAATTCAAGGCAATTCGGGGTGAGATATTTGGTTTGGTTAAATTCATCTAGTTCTTTTATTTCGCTTAACTTGACTGACAGGAAACAGAAGCAAGAAGATGAACGGAATCGTGAGAACAGTGATTCGTCTTCCCACATTGAAGAATTTCATCAATCCTTTGGTTAACCGGCCTCTGGCCGTGAAGCGTGATTTTACCAGGAGCTTTTGGCACATGTGCGCTGGCACAAAAGGCGAGAGCCTCGCCTCATTATCTGTATTGCACAAGAATTCCAACACATGTTCTTGTGGTTGTGGCATCAAAGGCATTCACACTAAAGGTATTACATTAAACATTGCATTTGAACGTCTAAAGAAGTTAGGTTATGTAATGTTTTAATACCTTTTGTTTTTTATTCCTTTTTCCAAACTATCCCTTATCCGGTTGACCGATATAGGACGTTTCTCGGTTTTCGAACATTTGAAAATATCGATTTTTATTGCCGCCTTCTTCTATTAATTACTATCAAAGTATCGAGGTATCAAAAATATTTTAAACAAGTTCGTGTTAACTATAAAGCTATCGCTAATTTGACACCGTCACTAATTTATTTCAGTAGCCAGGCGTTGTAATTTATACAATATAGCTGCAATTTGGGATTAAATTTGCATTTGGTGTACCTATAATATGCTATGTAAATTTAGAACTCATGATCAAGCATATACCTAAGTGTAAATTGGAAATGCCAAGAATATTTTTGTTTCCAGATATTTTAGTATATTTAACAACAAAATATTAATTCCTTTATTATGTTCCATAGAAAGTAAGTTTCCTGCTCCTGTGATCCCAATACTTCCTGGTAAGATGATTATCCCTTTTCCTACCTTTTTAGATTGTTGTAATTTTTTTCTTTTGTCCCTATAGTTTGTTACCCACATTACATATTGTTATATATAATGTAAGTAACAAGCTATAGTTGTTAAGTAAGCTTAAGTTAAATAAGCTATTGTTGTTACTTACATTATGCATTGGGTTGATGCAAAAATTTGATGTTTTTTTTAATGACATTTATAAAGAAATAAAATCTTCAAATTGATGAATACCATATGTTTCCAAACTATTGTATTGTATAAAAAGAAGCTTTTTACCACACTTATATTAGCCTCACCTGTTGGTCTGGACGGAATCTTATAGACAACATTTCACCCGCTTCCCAGTGACTAGTCGAGTTGAAATTTTGCACACAGACATAATCTTAATGACAATACTTGAATCAATTATCAGATTCACAAATTAATCGATCAATTCATCATAATCAATTAATCAAAGTTTTGTGGGAAATTAGTTAACAAGCTCATCAAAAGATGGCGTTATTGCCCCACTGAAGTGTTTTTGTACGCTGGATAATATAATGTCTGGAGAAAATTATATTATATAAATTTTTTTTAAAACCACTTATATTTAAGGCCAGACATTCGTTTTCCAGCATAAAAACAGGTTTGTTAGTGATTTTTTTATGAAAAAGGAAAACGTTCACGAAGGGAAGTCTGCCTTTCCCGATGGCATACGGAATCTGATTTTAAAACTGCGTCATTTGTTAACATATTTCACATTTTTAAATTTTAATTTTACATATTAATAAATATGTTTCTAATTTTAAAAAACTTACTTTTAAACCTCGCTTGAAGTCTCAAAGTGTGTGCACTATTACAGCTTATCGGTATAGTTAACAATTGACAAAACTCAACACTGCACTTAAAAAAAGAATAATTGATGAAACTTATCTGACAAACAGAAAGGGCAAGAATAGTGTTTCACCAGGACAACATGTGACCACATGTGGCGATGGTGACAACGTAAGCTTAAGGAATTGAATTGGGATCTTATTAAACATCCACCTTATTCTCCAGTTCTTGGTCCTTCCGATTATTTATTTATTTATTTATTTATTTATTCATTCATTTACGCCTAAATAGGCTTTTACATATGTAGGTATATAACAGTTATTTGCAAAAATAATATAAACAGAGAGAAAAACAAAAAAAAGAAAGTGTGTATAATTTACATTATGGCGGAATGAAGCGCTCTCAGTATCGCGCCCCTATACTGTGACAGGCCAGAACCAAACACGTCAGCTATGTTTGTATAATTGTTACCTAACCTGTGTATTCTAGGTACTAGCGAGTTGTAGTGAGCATTTGTTCTAGTATTGTCACAGTAAAAAGGCGTCGGCACTCGAGTAGTTCGACTGGGTACATGGAACATTATTAAGGACAAAATTTCAGGGCTGTGGTAATGCGAGTTTACAATTTTATATAATAAAATCAGATCGGATAAAACTCTCCTGTCCGATAGTGGCAATAAACCGGTAAAATATAATAAGTTTGTATAGTTAAGATTTTCTATTGGGATATGGAGACGGAAATTTATGTAGCGTAAAAATTTATGTTGAATTCTTTCTATTGTATGAACATGAGCATTGTAATAGGGACACCAGATAGATGAGTTGTATTCGATTTGACTTCTAACAAGAGAACAATAAAGGAGTTTGACCGTTTGAATATTTGTGAAGGAATTACAAGAGCGCAGAACAAAGCCAAGTGTTTTCATTAGATTATCACTTATTCAAGTCACTAAAAAATTTTAAATGACAAAATACAATAGCGCAGGTGAAAACATTCCTTGACTCATGTTTTGCTTCAAAGTCACAAAAATTTAACTTTAATGGAATAATTACACTCGTAGAAAAATGTGAAACAGTTAAACAACCGATGGAAATTGTATTAAGCCATGTATTCACTAGGGGACAAATTGTCCCTCAACATCATGTGCGGCATAGATTCTACGTGACGTTACAGAGTCGCGCACTGTTCCGCGACATCGCGAACAACATAGCGTGGCAACGTTGCAATGCGTACGGTTCCCGAACGAGCTCACCGCGACATCGTGCCACGCGTCAGTACCACGTGGTATGTTTACAAGTGAATGCGCATGCGCTGTAAATGTATACCACTCAACATGGCATTAGTGTGGGGAAACGAGATTGATATCCAACTGATCGGGCTCTAATTGAGCTGTAATTGCAAGTCTGATGTGATGTGGCCAACAGCGTTCCGTAATATTGTGTCTTGCTTGGCTATTATTTGTAATAAATTTATTTAAGGCCCGGTTATTTGTCATAAATTTTCAAAATCAGTTGTTATTCGAGTGAAATTGACAAAAGATCCATCAGACATTCGAAGATCGCATAGAATATCCATCCTTCTTTCTCTTTGCAGTAAATAATTTTGCACCCACCATCTTTTTCTCCTCTTATGTTTCGATAAACTCGTCAGAATAAATAGATGCGCAGCGCTAATCATCATAACCTCATCGGGCGACATTTCCGCGACAAATGATATGCGAGTCCCGGTGACCGCATCATTGTCCCCGAAACATGAGAGTAGATGTTGATGCTGCGCGGAATTTTGCGCTATTTGTCCCCTAGTGAATACATGTCTGTATTGATCAAAAAATAACAAAAAAAATTATATTCCTTAAAAAACATCGTAACTTTTGCATCAACCCAATATTTTACCAGGAATTCATTAATATGCGTTAGGAAAATGTCATGGGTTTTAACACATTGTATGTTTGAGATTATTGAAATAGTTATTTAATCTTAAGGCTAAATTTGGAAAATAGAGTTTTTTATAAGATCTTGTGCCCCTGAATCCAGAAGCTATTGCACTTTCAAGTTTTGAGAATAATCGTAGATCTGAAAATACTAATATAAACTCTTTGAGAATCAGACTGACCCTCCATATCCATCACATCATCCATATTCCTTTCGGACAACGTGCGTGTTTTAATTTTTTGTGTTATGGTACATGTTTATTAATAGTAATGTCAAATTAATAAAAAAATAGCTTAAAACTGTTCATTATGTCTCCTTTTTAAATGTGCATTTAACTTTTTTTTTAATTTCGTTATACTTTTTTTACCATAGGTGAGAGAGAATTGGTAGAATTCTTAACCGAAGAAATCTTGGCAGAGAAGAAAGCCCAGAAAGTTAAAAACATTCCCAGTGAGTTGGATGGATTCCAGGTTAATCTCAGTGGGGCAGAGGTTACGCTTACAAAAAAATCTAGTGCCGAAACGTAAGCTTTAATTGTTTATATGTGCTTCTTTTCTTATAATTACCCTAAGGGCCGGTTGTTTGATCAGTGTAGTTAGAATAATAGTTATAGAGGGAGCATAGATTTTGGTGTTGGTGGAAAATCTATGCTTTTTTCATAACTATTGCTCTTACTCCTGAGTTCTGTCATACTCAACTTTAAATGTCAAATTGAAATTGATCATTCGGCAAACAATAATAGAGACTAGGAATCAAATTCTAAAACTTAGCATTTCATTATCGCTTTAATTCAGTTTGAGGCCTTTGATATATCTTATTGAAAAAGTAAAAAGAGGGCTGTGATGTTAAAAGATTTTAAACAATATTTATATTGTCAATCAATGTTAAAACTTTAATATTATAATAAATTTCAATGTATACCTACAGCAATACACAATTACTTAAACATTAAAAATCCATTTGTACACTTGCATTTTTCAAATGGAAAAATGTAATTTGTCAGTTACCATCAAGCAAATTTAAAAAAAAAATTGTTATTATCTTTTCCATCTACTTTTAAACAAATAATTTGGCTATAAATATTAGGTCCTTACATATGAAATTGACGTTTAGTATGGGAGGAACATAAAGCCGATTTTTTTTTATTATAATATATTTATTTAATCAAAGTATGTACCATTGCTATCTATGCACTTTTGCCATCTCATAGGTAGTTCATCGATCCCTTTACTAAAAAAACCATTCGGACGGGAATCAATAAAATCTTTGAAGGCGGTTTGGACTGCCCCATGGGAGTTGAATTTTTTCCTTTGCAATAAGTTATCCAAATTTCGAAAAAAATGGTAATCTGTTGGGGCAAGGTCCGGAGAGTACGGTGGATGTCTTAGACATTCCAATTGAAGCTCCTCTAATTTGGTAGCCGTCTGTTGTGCAGTGTGTGGTCTAGCGTTATCATGAAGCAGCAGTGGCCTAGAGCGATTAACCAGCCTCGGGTGTTTAGCAGCTAGCTGTTCCATCATGGTTTGCAGTTGCTGACAATAGACATCTGCTGTAATCGTCTGGCCAGATTTAAGAAAGCTGTAGTGAACGACACCAGCACTAGTCCACCAAACGCTCACAAGTAACTTTTTTGGAGTCAATTTTCGCTTGGGGCATGGTTGGCTGGTTCGGCAGGGTTCAGCCATTGCGATGAGCGCTTCCGATTATCGTACAGGATCCACTTTTCATCACAGGTAATGATTCGATTTAAAATCCCTTCATTATTGTGC